>OW796098.1:4562989-4933758 GCA_941860345.1 Chrysodeixis includens
ATTTTTGTCTGTCTGTCTGTTTGTTGTCCGCTTTTCACTCAAAAACTACTGGACGGATTTTGATGAAACTTTTTTTTTATGTAGCTATTAGTCCTCGCTAACATCTAAGCTATCTTTTTTTTGGAATTTTGCTCTTTAAGGGTGTAAAAAGGGGCGGGTAAATTTGTATGAAACTCCGTCAGTTTTGAAGCTAATTCGATTAAAATTAATATTTGGCTATTTAGTTAGAAGTTAAGAATGACGCAATAAAGATTTTTGGAAATTCTGTCTTAACGGGGGTAAAAAAAGGGGGAGGTACGTTTCTATGAAACTCCGACTGTTTTGAAGCTAAGTCGATGAAAATTAAAGCTGTTTACGTGAATACTAAGCTTTTCTGCCCATCGTTTTGTGACGGTAACCTGTTTAAAGAACTATTGTCATAAAATTGTTAAACTATCCGTAAATATATGTCCGATATAATCCCAAAAAAATAATGTACAGATTTTATTTTCATTTCATTTCAGATTTTTAGAATATATTGACTAGAGGTCGTGACAGCATAAATTCTACATATTATTGCGCTATTTTGATATGCAGGGTGAGCAATCACGAATTTTATAATATGACAATTACCGGCTAATCGAAAAAACTACTTAATATACATAAGTATGTTGTTCAAACTTTGCATGACGATTAAGGACAGGTCTAGACAACATATAGGCTATTTATTATCAGGTTATTAACCATAGGGTCTTAGCAATAAACCTTTATTTTTAAAGAACACGTAACTGGTGTAACTGACAATGTCACCATAGCGACCAAAATACTGTTGCTATGGTTTTATGTTTTGACATTAATATTAACATGCTATTTGGCTTACAATATAGAAATTAAAATAGCGGGCTCAGGGAAGTACGAGCTTCGTATTTTTTTACTCTAAGTTCAAATTTCATTTCGACACATATTTTTAATAATTTTTGAGTACGAATCAAATTTCAGTCAAGCATAACATTTTTTTTCTTCTATCGTTTTTGGTAGTACAAAAGTATTGTAAGAAGCGCTTGGATTTTTTTGCCATACCTAAAATTGATCTTTAAAACACTGTTATATGGTATCTACCTACTTACTGTTTAAGCTAGAACAGTCTTATCCAATTTAGGAGGAGCTGTGGATATGAAGTAATAGAAAACCAACGACACTAAAACAAAAAATAGTGTGGACGGTAAATGATTTACTATACCTACTTAAATAACTGCTTAGCTGTTGACTGCAATTTTGGTGTGTATAACGCGTGGCTGTAAAGATTTGATAGTGCCTGTACACTACCACAATTGTGCACCAATTGCGATGGTATAGGGTAGTTGCATAGGTAAAGTATTATAAAGATAGGCTGTTATTATTAATATTTGTTAATATTGCGTACGAATATGCGCCGCACGCGTACTCCCGCGATTGTTTTTGTATGTGTGCGTAACATTAACCTTCTTCAGGCTCAGTTGAGTCAGCTCAGACTACTAGAATTAGAAACTTGGAACTTTGATAACCATGTAAGTAAGCACTACTTCATGATTAAAAAAAAAAAAACATCTGTCAAGGGTAGAAAGAAAACGAAATAGAAGATGAATGGGGAGCAGCGCCTGCTGTTCTCCGCACCACAGCGCACAGTGCAAACGTGTCGAATAATATCTGGCTGTTTAAGACCAACCCCGCCTCAATAAGTTCTCCTCCTGGTTGGCATTGCTCTACCTGACGTTAGAAGAGACTTAAATCGGGTAGACTTAAGAGCTAAAAAGAGCTTCTTCCGATATACACTGACTACTATTGCAACTCTAACTCGAGCTCGGTGCAAGATCTGGGCAGATCAACCACTACCACCTACTACTTATGTCCTACCTCAGTTCGGAAAGCATTCAACCGTCTCAGAACCCCAAATAGGTAGGTAAACAAAATTTGACAAATTTGGGTATACAGACCCCTCTCACATCCAGTGAGTATGCGACATCTTCGTAACGACGATGTCACACCGCCTAGAGTGGCCAAAGTATCCGCGGTTAGTTAGTACGCCGTCACCAAGTTCTGCGAAGAAGTGATGACGCTCAAGGAAAAGTGGAAAGAGCACGGCAAGCTTATCCATGTTCGATAAGCAAGGGATAGAAGAAGGGCCTTATTTGCCCTCCTCCAACCACCATAAATAACTTACGCCAGTAGATTCAGGGCAGTCTACTGTACTGGATAAAAGCAAAGACGAAATGCGTGGGGCTTACACGCGCCTCTTAATAAGGGCTGGCAAAAGCTGGCTCCACGTTAACGAAGAAGCTCCCGTTAAAAAGAGCTCTCCTGTCGGGGCTTGCGGTAGATTGCGAAGGCGTTCCCGTGGCCCCCGACAATAGGATACGGTGAAGCACTCTGGTGGTTTAGCCAGTAAGAGTCCAGTACTCTTCTTTGCCATCGCCCGTTTTCAAGTCCTTCAATCCAAATTGTCAAATCAGTGCAAGATAGTGGCCACAGCAAAAAACAAGCAGTGTTAACTAACAGTCAAATATGTTTGTAAGACTAGAGGTTAGGATTAAGAAATTAGGTAGTTTTTAACGGAACAGGATTAGGGAGCTGGCATTAAACATTATTTAGCTTTACTTTTTGTACAGTACTACACATCTTGAATACCACGCAGACGAAGTCGCGGGCAGCAGCTAGTTTATACATAAAAGTCGTCCAGTTTCGTATAGCTACGTATGCGATGAGCTTAGTAAAAAATGTAAAAAAATGTTACAAAAGTGTTGGAAAAAGGAAAATTGCTAAGTGTCCAGTGTAAATGTCAGTTTTGAACGGTCGTTTGGCGTCGCGGGTCACTTGTGTGATTGTAGCCGAGTCGCTTGATTTATTGGTGCCTTATTTGCAATTCTGTCACATATTGTATGCCCTGGGAGTTTAATGAGTGAGGAAGTTGAAGGTTTTTGTTCGGTTGGGTTCGATAAATGTGCGTTGCTCTTTCTTTAGGTTTCAGATTTTTGGGTAACAAATTGCAAGATAGTGTGTATGTCTGTTTCTAAATAAACAATGAATTTTGCGTTCGCCCTAGCCACAAAGTTATAAGTAAGTTTTAGTATAACAGGATCATGTAATTTGCGAATTAGTTGATAAAAATGCAAATTATTTTTGTAATTTCCACCACATAATTTAATCATACCATTATGACATGACAGACACATAAAATCTTTTACTTCTTCTATTCAGAAATCTGTTGGTAAATATTACATAGTAATATAAGTTAAACATTTGGCCTCTCCCTCCAAGCTCCACAATAAATATGATAGATGTACTAAAACATTGAACATAAATATAGAAGTCATACAATATATGTTGTCTGTAGCCATTACCTATAAGGAAATTTCCTTAATATCTAATTTTTGGTGCCGTTAACGGCCGAAGTTTCCCCCGTTATGGTCAATAAATAACCCATCATTTACTTTTATAAGTATAATACAAAACGCTTCCAAAATACCGCTTTGTAATGAACTGGGCGACTTGTATTTATAACTATGTGATGCTCATTTCTTTTACAACTAGGAATATACAACTTACAACTTATAGAAATTATAGGTATTATTTATGTAAAAGTAATACTAAAAGCAAAATATTTACAAAAGCTTTTTCCATGGACCATGAAGAGAAAACGTTCGTTGAGGAAAAAGCTAGGTTAAATTCAATCTAATTTTACTAAACCGAGCATATTGCAGGCGAAAGCGTTGCATAAAATTTCTGTAAACCCGATTTACATGCACTAACAATGCATGGTAATGAAAAACGCCAATTATTCTTCTAATCTCGTTGCGATTTCCGCGCTAAGTTCCTATTCTGCTATGCAAATCATCCCGATAGCGTGAAAGCTTACAAAATAAAATATTCCACTATTGTCTAACATCGTAAATCCACCTAAAATTGCTTCAACAACCGACCGCCATAAATCTGTAAAAATATAAATCTTCTATAATAATTAAAATACGATACAAAGCAATAAATTCAGTTGCTTGCGATGAAGCTCGGCGAGCGAGCTCGGAGGCATTCTGTACAAGCTATTACAAAGTTCCTTATCATAAATAATATTTTTTCCTCCAATTTAAGATAATTGAAATTCTTTAAAATTCATCCCTTATTTCTCACGGCATCTCGGGAGTACTCAGCGTATGAGAGGCTTTGGCCGACGGTTTTGATATATGAATCCATTTACTCTCAGGATTTTCTTAGCGCCCAAAAGATTCCGTAAGTAAACTGTAAGCCTTTTCCAATCTTATGTCCAGACCTTCGGACTCTAGCTTCATCTAGGACATTTAATCTTATAGCGCCAACGGGTCGTCGCACCATTTTATCGTGTATTTCATATACCAAAGCTGCCGTAACGTTTTTATGTTCTATTTATTTTTTGGATAAACTAATATTACTTACTCACATTGAAGTAAATTAGAGCTTCTAAAGCTCTTACCGCAGACGTTCGCCGAGCAAATTACATCGTAATAACATGGAATAAAATCAGAATAATGTGATTATTATAACGAGAGGTAGGCAGAGGCACTGCTTACTTCTAGCCTTTAATGAAATTAGACTGCGGCTCGTTTTTGTTGAGCCTCCTGAATTATTAATGAAACAAGAATAAGAAACTTTTACAGTATTTTTCGAGCAATCTTAGATATGCTTCATTTAGACGTCGCCTTAATGTTTCAAAACCTTGTTATCTTAACACCGGTATCACGGAGGAGAAAGTGTTTGGCGCAAGATAAAATAACAAAAAATACACAACTTAAAGGAATGTGGAGAACATTCCGCGCACGGCGGGTTCGTGATGCGCGGTCATAAAATCTACATCTCTCGTGTATCGCAAACGTATTTACACAGTATTTTTTCCCAATTCCTCTCATGAATGTAACAACAGTCTCATGAATTTTATTGCGCGCCGTGGTCGAGGACGGACGAATCCGGACGATTGTAGCAAGAATTGCGGTCTCTACTAGTCATAATTGAATTACAAATCATAGTGTGGAGGGCGCGGTGCGCGCGGTGCGAGCGACGCGAGCGTGCGGCAGCGGTGCGGCGGCGCAGCGGCCCCGTGCGGTTAGCGAACACTGGTGGTCCGTCATTCGGCAATCGAGTCCAATATTCGAACCTATATACCACCGCAACTTTGATATTGCACGCTCCATTCGTGCCAATCCGCAGCCGCAAATTGTGAACGTGCTTGTCCGTCGGCTAATATACCTACGGAATACTGGTGGAAAAATCCGAAAACTGATACACGGTCCATATAAATGTGTACGGTGAATAACAATCATGTATGTATTACGTACTTACGTATGGAGATTGTATTCTGTACAATTCATTTGTTCCTTGCGTACCTAACGGAGCAACAACAACATTGTTTAATTTAGTTAGCTTACCAGTTTGAAAACTCGGAAGCCACACAATTGAGGGACTTCGTTAGGAGCGTGAGTTTAGGAAGTCAACGGTGATTAAAAACAAATGATTAGCGTCCTAAATAACGGGATCAAACAAAATGTAAATTGTCCAGCGTCGCGTGCAGCGATTGATCGGCAACCAGCTAATTAGATCAGGAGTGTAATTAATCGAGTCGTTGGCGCGTTCGGACGGTGCGCGCCGCCTCTGCCGACTGTCAGGAAATATTTGCTTAATGATGGCTTTGACGGCCCTACGCCAGGGCTCGTTCAAATACACTCGAAACGAAATCATTGGTCGATTGGAGCAAAACTACACGCCGCTGTAGCACCGCTCTCTGTTCTCTCGTTTAATTGAGATGGCACTTACAAATTAAATTCACTATTCGCGTACCGTGTGGTTAATTCGTATGAAAACATAATTGCATTTAATTAATTTCGGAAAACGTGTTCATCACTATTTTGTTATTAAGCCAAAACAAACATAATTTTGTCCGTTATTTTGATTATTGATGGGAAGAAAAAGCATATTTTATTTTAATTCCTAGCAAAACTTGTCTTTATTTACAACACATTTTAAAGTGTCTAAAAAGTCTGACTTAGTTTACTTCGGTAGAATCTCTCACTCTATAGTGTATGACGATATTATGTTAAAATATAACGCGCTGGTCGTGCCTGTATTGATAAAATTTATAGGACACTAAAGTTTTCATACGCTTTTATGTTTTGGGGAGATTACGGCAGCAACAGCTCGACGTCCCCATGTTTATAAGAGTCCTCGCCTTCAGAAAATACTAAGTAAATTGCTCCTTCACCAACAGTATCTGTGTTTCAATGATACACAAAAATACTTAGTAGGTTCCGTATTAGTCACCTTTTGTGAAGATTGGTTCTTTGACTAATTACCTCACTTACAAATGGCTCACGCCAGGAATTTGACTCACGCTACCGTTGCCGCAGCAGCTCATGATTAACCTAAGTACTCTGGTTGGGTGCAATGAAAACGCGTGAGATTAAACTAAAAAAGATTTATTTTGAAAATAAACCACACACAGACACTATCAAAACATTACAGTAATTGCTAGTTACGTGGCTCAAAAATCGGCAAAAGAACTCCAATAAGAGTAAATGTCCCATCAATTAATTAAAAATTCATCTTGGCCTCGAAAGTTTATAAAAAAAATAGTGTAGGTTCTGTCTTGACGGAACTGAACGGTTAATTAAGGGATGCGATAACTGTTGCGAGTTATTACAAAAAGTAAAAGAGGAACTTCAAAACAGTAAAGTTTGACATGGAGGTGGCGGCGGGCGCAGTCAGCGGCTCGCCGACTGACTATCCGGGATAGTCTAGCCCGCGCTTGCTTTCCGCTCAATAAACGCTCGCCCGCGCAACTTTCGTCCACTCCGACGTACCTACAATAACAACTTTCATCACAACTTTTTGGCAGAAAGCTTCATTCGACTTTACGTCACCTCGCTCAGGATTTCTGTTCCGCTTGAGTTTCAGATTAATTGGCGTACAGACAAATTCGTGTAAAACTTTGAATGCTGTTTTAAATGTGATTGATTTAGAATAAATGGGACGTCTGTTTTTGTACGGGACTCGTTTTATTGTATTAGACTGTTTTTGTTTGAATTGTGGTAACATATTACTGACTATTTTGGCAACATAAATGTTTTTATTAAGTCTGTGTTTTTCTAGTATTGAATGAAAACCATTTTTTAAATAAACTTATTTCTATTTTATACGTTTCGTAGTATTGCCCAACAGTCTGGCGCTAAAAATCAACAATCTAGTTACTTACACTAATATTACTTCAATACATTCATAATGCTTTTGACGGTACCAATGAAAATGAAATACCCTGTCTTTTCAACAAATTACTTATAAAATAAACTGCCTGTAGCCAAAACAAAATTTTAAAACAAAAGAAAAATACTTGTCTTTTTTTAGTCTTCTCCAACAAAGGCGTACATTCGTGAACAAAATCTGTACCTTATTAATATACAGATATTCTATGTAAAAATATTGTAACAGGTATATTTGCATACTCAAAGGTACGCGAATGTGTTCCGTAAATTGAATCACCGTTGAAATGTCGCGTTCAGATTTAGCGAACTACGGTGACATTGATTTGATAGGTGTCACTGTTGGTTGACCGGAGTGCGCGTTAAAAGTTTATACTGTACAGGTAGAGACAATACTGCTGCGCATTAGGGTTTATGGATTCATGACTTTATAATAAAAAGCAAACTAAAATAAATATATTGAATACGACAATTTACGTGTAGGTATATAATACAACAATATTTTGGTACGTCCATAACAATAACGTGAGGTTGTTGATGTGTATATTCGCAACAAGAATAAACGCGATCGATTGACTATCTGTGAAAAGTGATAGTTTTAGATATATGACGGCATTAGTTCGGATTTCGGCCTCGTGTCAAAAGAGCTACGTAGCGCTATACCATAGCTGATATTATGTCATCTGTTTGATACGATTCCACTTGTCAAAACAAAGATGAAACAAACAAACATCTTATGGGTCACGCACGTGACACGTCAAAATGAGATCACACGTTTTTGTGTGAGTTAAAAGTATTATTATTCCAATGTGTAACATAAACTTAAAAACCTAATAATTTAATCATAATTCATAATACTGTTTAAAACATTCGCGTGCAAACAAATAAATTCCACCTTAATTCCGCGCCTGAAAAATATTTTCTTCATTTTGTCGCTGACGCAATCGGTAATCTATTTCTGGCCCTCGTAGCACTGTCTACGGCGACCTGTAGACAACACTACGATTTAATGCAATCTCGTAGCATTGTGCTACGATTCTTAAACTTTACCAAAAGCGTTTAACCTTTGTTGTACGAATTTAAATAACACGACAAAGCACAATTATTGGGGTTGCTCCCGTTGCTCGTACCGTTTGTCTTGAATAGAGTCACACTTAGAGACGAGTTGACATCTTTTGTGAGTATTCAAAACGACGTGAAGATGCCACTGATTTATGTGCGCCATTATTCTTACTTAGCGTGACGTAAACACATGCCGTTCATGCCTGCGCCCGATACGAAGCGAAATAAAGAGAAGTGCGACTACGTGCGTTTTGTTATTTTTTACGCGAGTGCTTAATGGGTGCTTCGACGGAGCCTTTGTACGGAAAGGTTGCGGCCATTATGTTGGTTGTTTAACTTTTGTTCCTAATTATACCTAACTGCCCTAGTTTTAGAACTGAACACGTTTTATACGGTACGTTAGATATGTTTGGTGTACCTATACTCATTAAAACTTGTAATACCTACAACCTTGCAAATAAAATTTACGTAAAAGAACTAAAACTGAAATCTAATATCCAGTTTGTATATAAATAGCTCACCTTTGTCCTTTCCTCGGCATATTAGAATACGCGAAACTAAAAAGAACATTGTGTAGCGGCATGCCGCCCGCTACCTTCGTCACAAAATGTAGGAGACGGGAATCTTGGCAACACAAATAGTAATAAGCTCGAGAAGTCGCTCAAACTCTGCCGGGGCTTTCGGAGTCTCGGCAAATATTACGACAAAGCGACGCAAACTTAGATATTGTTTGTTGGACATCCTTCTGTCGAGCAACTCGAAGATTGCGCCACAAGATACGCTTTCATACTTATGACGTACACATGAACTGCAATCTGCCCTAATGAGCTTGTATCGCATCATCAAGTAATTAAATGCTTGAGCACTGAACTGAATTTTTATAGTTGCTTTATTTGTCTGAACTCAGATGCTTTAATACCAAATGAAAAGCTTTACTCGAAATAAAATTCTTTAGTCTCTGCAGCTTGTATTAATGTTATTTTAAAATCTTTAAGGTATCTCATTTTATCTTTATTTTATCTTCCATCTCTTTTCCAGATACTTCAGTCTGGAGTAAAACTGAAATGTATATAGGTTACCTCAAGCATTTTCAATATCGGCAGCGCGCACTTGCACGAATGCAATGATCAGTGGAACATAACAAATTGATTGAACATTCGGAGCCGGGCTGAGGGGCTCGTCAAAATCGCGTTATCACCAGAACTAACAAATAGGTACTTGAGAGCAGTCACCTACTTTCAAATGGCACTTTCACAATACAAGCATGCAGTCCGTATTGCAACCCCGTAAGGTGCAGAAGGCAAATGAAATTCCAGTATTTGACGGTATCTAGGTGTTTGTTATAAAGCTCCGGGCGTCGTCACATCATAAAATGGCAAAATGTCTCGTTTGCACTTAGACGTGGGTACAACACCGAGTATACCCGCCCCATATAATTGGTTGATGCAAATTCTCCCCTGCACATTCTAAGACGTTTTTATTACGCCCGGGAAAGAGTTAATATCGCTTTATGTAAAACGCTTTGGCCAGTTTAATTTCATTTTATTCTGCTTTTATGAAATCCGTTTATGCATATAGTAACTTACTTACTGGAGTTTTCTTTTGCGTTTTATTTTGTTTAAGTTTTGTTCGCGGATTTATACTTGTATGCAATTGTGTAACTAGATATTACTTCTCAGATTTACAGAAAATAAAACTTTACTTTAAACTTGTTTTAAACTCATTTACATATACGTACCCCACCTAATTATTTACTTTCAGAACTGTAATTAGTATGTAAGTAAAATTATAAACCTGGGTCACATGTTACAGTTCATGTTCTATTTTAGGTCATAAGTTAAAACCAATTATGGAATTGGCAATAAACAACAAAAAAAAAGTATAATTACGTAATATGTTTTATGAAAAATATGATAAATACTTTCCATGTCCTAATTACAAATACTAATCAAAGTTACAAGAGTAAGCTTTACCATACCTTCGACTTCAAAGAAAAGAAGACGACTTAAAACGTTAGCATGGCAACACTTAAAGGTGTCAATTTATAGTTAGTTTGAAGCAGCCGCGCATCAGGCGGCCGACCCTTAATCGTAGATAAATGAATTATGTAGGCAGCCGTCATCCATCACTGTCGCAATTTTAAGATAAAAGCCATAACGCGAGCTTCTTCAGCTACTCGCAAGTTACTGTATCAGCTGATATGCGGATGATGAGCTGTGTCTAAGAAGGTTGCCCGACGAAATTGTGGTAGGACCTTACTTAACCCGATTTTGATGCTGATGTAATCTTTTTTGGCCGACTGCGGTAGAAGACGGGTGTAGCGTTTTTGGATAACAGGAGTGTTATATAAAATGATGATTAAAGCTGTTTATTAATATCTGATTTATTTATATTAGTCTCTACTACTATATCTATGTTAGTTATGCATAGGTTGATAAACTAGTTACTTCGATATCCTACTACGCTATTCGTAGCAGTAGATGTTTTCACAGATTTTCTCAACAAGATATGAGAACTTCCTGAAAAAAAAACGCAATTTATTTATCCTCAGAAACAAACTATAATAAATACTATGACTTTCTACAGAAAAGGCTCAGCTTTTGTTTTCTCACAGCCACTTTAGTTTTCATTCAACCAATAATACAACGATGAAAATGCTTATGAGAGTTTCTCGGAGGACAATAGCTATACCTACTGCCTTTATTTTCTGTTTATTTCCTTACTAAGGCAGTCAGTCAAATAATATAACAGCCAAGTTAGAGTTCATCCGGTAACACATCGCGTCGGATCGAACGCACCCCGTCCTAGTTGAGAACTAGTCCGGGATACGTGCTTCCTTACCGTACGTAGGTGCACTTATTGGCGTAATAAGCGATTTCCAACTTTCCCAGCCTTTATCGGTCGGATATGGCTAATTAGCGAAAACTTTACTTCTTGTTGAAATCTGAATACGCTGGGTTTTAATGACGGCTTTGAGTTCGAGTTGAATGTCGTAGTTTTAATTTGTAAGTAAAAAATATTCATAAAGTTGGTACCTACCTAGAAACATACAAACTATAAGCAACTTTTTTAACCTTATATACGTGTAAACCTGTAAAATGAAGAAGAATAGGTAATATAAGAAACGAATTACACTTTTCTTTATATATGACAACGTCGAATGTGTTTTTTCCAGGACATCAATCTAGCTTTTATTTGTTTTAACTAGGTAGACGCCTGCCTCCTATATTTGAAATGTACCTGTCGATTTAATTCCCGAATTTCTGCGTACTGACACTCACAACCTCGAAATTAATTTTGAAATATCTCGAGTATTTACTGGAACGACTCATTACACCTAAGTGGCCTTCGAAATAATGTTTCCTTAGAAATGAAACAATTGCAATATTTCTCTTTTATTAGACGTTGCCAACGACGACATTCAATATGAAATTTCGTCACGCCATCTGTAGATATTGGCTTCCATAATTTATGCTTGCTAATAATAATAAGATTTAGTAACGAATCTTCAATTATCTGATTAGCTTTGATAACTTTTGTTCCATTGAAATTGAAACACTCGACTTCCTATTGTTTTCGTTCTTACTTAAAGAATGGTGGCGCGAACAAAGGGCGGTGCTAATGCATTTCTTTTGTTTAAGCATGCACATATCGATGCCGCAACTTACTATAACTTATTGCCCGCTCCGTATCGACTCCCGAACAATACTCCAGCAACGGGTAATACATTTTTCAAGACGCTAGGGGGCGGTTACGTTGTATCTCTTCAGAATTGCACTCGCCTCGCAATGTTACGTATTACTGCAAATATACGGAAGGATATTTAAGAGATCCAATATATCTAAACGTCTCAGTTTAACGGTCGAGGCGGTGCAGATCCGCGTCGTTATCCGACCGTTGTAGGCCATTACACGGATAATAATTCCAGTTAATTTAAAGGAGACACGCAGGTATCTGTTTAAGGGGTTAGGGACTCAGTAACACACAGGTGAGGTTTAAATCATTTAATAAAATAAGTGATGTAATAATTTCTTATAAAGAACACATTTTAATAGCAGTCACAGGCTGTTTTAAAAACGATTCTCTACATAAAATAACAGCTATGTCATAATGTAAATGAATACGGGTGTTTCTATTTGATTCGAAGTGAAACAAATTTGATGGTTTCCCGAATGAACAGAACAGTGTACATGGAACTATGTCACGTTACAGTGACTGACGTAAACCCGTGTCCACACAGTCCGCGTTCACAGATGACAGCGCCGTAACACGTTCCATAGCATCTAACATCGTAAGGCCGTCTCTACATAACACACACCTTCACAATTCACCAAGAACATCAGAAGTTTCAATATAAATTTTAATATGAAGCCTTTCGAAAACATTAAATAAAATAAGATAAACGTATGTACCATAAAAATATTAACATTTAACGCTATATTCAAATATCGATTTCATAATATGTATTTTTCTGTACTCTTCTATGTATTTGTCACGAGAAAAGAATTTTTACAATATTAAGTACCGACATCTATTACAACAAAGAGTAAGAAATGTTCTATAATGAATTAGTTTTACAAAAACATTCATCTTCCTTGCCGAGTTGTCTCGCCAATAAATTTATGCATATCAAAATATATACGAAATACATTTATGTTTCATCATTGGGTCGTCATTGATATCATTTATTTAAAATATAATGCGACATCTTTAATATGTATATTAAAAATTCTTACTGCTAATTCGGTAACTGAACGAAATGGGTGTGATAGGTACTCGCAGAGCGTACCGTACTCCTAGTATAAGGCAAAACTTGGCTCTATAAAGTATTTGTTCGAGACGGAAAAAGATTTTAAATATAATACAATTCTTCGACTATCTAACTATTTCTTTTAAAGAAGCTAAGAATCGTTTCCGCGTAAAAGAAATATTACGTAAGTTATGCCTTTAGGAGTGCGATACACACTGCTTGACTGTTTGTGCAATGAGAACAAATAACATCTGTTGACTGTTCTCAACGTATGCCGCTTTAAATAAAGGACTAGTTGTTTTTCTATTGTCAAAATATTAGTGTACATAAAAAATATTAATCAAAACGCAAGTATTATCGAGTGCCAGTTGCATCACAATATAGTTATGGCACAGATAGACAAGGAGACTGTTAACATAACGTTAGACCTACACTACATATATGAAACGTACAAAATTAACTACAAATTTACAAATTGCATCAGGTACGTACATTGTAATTAAACAAAATATTAAAATAAGCGTGTAGCGATGGTCGGTTAGAGCGTGGAATGAAAGATATGCTATTAACACGTTTGTATACATAAATAGGTGAAGTAGGGGTCATCAGCTGTCGTTACATATATATTATCGCTATAGTAATAATATAATTAACATAACCTTTTTCTAATTCCTGTATCAGAAGATAAACACAAAGGATTATTTTTAATACACAGATAATATAAAACCCCGTTTTATACATAACAAAATTAGATTTTGTTTAATATACACACAGATTTACGCATTGTAAATAACTATTTCTCTAACCTTACTTCGTACCCCAGTGATTATAATAACACATTATAAACCATATTAAGTTATTGATTAGTGTCGGGTGGTCAGTGACTCATTCCACTCTAGGCACTCACCCCACCTCACCTTACATCTAGACAAAGCATTATCAATTTAGTACAAAACCATGATGGATTAACAATACATTGGCATCTAAGCAAAAGAGATTACATAATAACCGAACGTACACAAATCGAATGAAACTACTAACAAATAGCACCTAGACAGGCGCACACGAGTGCACCGGACACTTCCCACGTACATATGGCTAAGAAACAACATGTTCAGGCAAGCAAAGTCGAATCGTAACCGTCTCACAGGGAACACAGAGTCAATCACTACACCCTACAGAGTCAAATAAACTAAAACAATAATATCATTCTTCATCTCGTTTAAACAGATCAAGAACTTTAAGTCGTTTAATATCACTCTTTAAAACATTATATTACAAGAATCGATAGACAAAGATATTTGCTCAACAAGAATACTCTCACATTGAAACACTTGGAAAGAACAACATTGGGTAGTGCGCGAGCCGCAGTCGCGAGCTACGCCCAGAGTTTGTAACTTATGGACGGCCGCTGGCGCCGGCGCGACCCTTGGCCTCGTCAAGGGATGCTGATCACACAGACTTTGATCAAGCCGTGCAACACTTTCTTACTTCGTTCCAACCTTTTAGGTTGAAAGATATGCTATCCGTTCGAAGACAGTTCGTCTTTGAGCCACTGCGGGACTGTGCGGCCTATCCTGACCAGAAGCTTGGACAGTGCCGTATTGTGTGGCGTGTAGTATCGCTTTAGAAACTTGGAAGATCGCTCCTCCATCGGAGGGTAAATCCGACCTTTGGATTTACCAAGACACTTAGTCCTGTCGTTACCTACTGCTTGGCAGAAAAATCCTTTTTTCGGATCGTACCTGCAACAAAGGCATAATGTTAAAACTTACTTATACTAACAAAATGTAACCAAAATTCACGTTCTATTTATGGGAGATTAGTTAGTAATAGCAAGGCGGCGAGAAAGATATCCATCTTTCATGTTATTTACATTAAGTTGATGTCTACGATTTCATCTTTCAATAACTTCATCATCCATTTTATTTGAAACGTCCAAAAGTATTTCCCCGAACAGCGCGTATTTTTCTTTGTTATTGCGAACTTACGAAGTAACCTTAATATATTATTCAGTGCCACTTATGGTGGGACGAAGGATTCAAAGCTTCAGCGATTTCAACAAGTACCTTTTTCAGCACGAGTTAAATAAAACAAACATAAAATACGTCGCTGAATCCAAAGACTGTGGCTTAGAATTCTCATTGAAGACGAGACTAGCTTCAGAGAACTAAATGCTATTTTCCTTAGGAAGGCTTAGAATTGCAACAAGCTGCTTTATGTAGATAGGGCATTATGCAGCGATATTAGTCCCAGCGAGTTGCTTCTGCGAAGTTGTGCGCCTAGAGTTTAAGAGGCCATTGTAGCTAAGTTATCGCCAATTGCAGGGGTTACTGGTCTCACTGGCGACCGTACAATATCACTTTACAGGATGTACTTCAAGTTTTATGTCTTCGTATCTTCTCAGGCTTGTTGTCTTAGTCCAAAACAATGTTGGGGCCGAAAACGCGGAGTCTGCTAAATCGGGTCCGCTTTATCTTATGGGGAGGTAAATTTGGCTCGGCCTCATTATATCTGGACTCCGGTATGCAAATACACTCGAATTGAAAGACAGTAAAAAGGGAACGGCAAATTAGGAAGTCAAAAAATCTTGTTAACCTGCTACACATCAGCATTTTAATTTAAATGAAACAAAATGGAAGGAATAAGACATTCGTCACTTTTTTTTTCCGTTGGCAGAAATTCTGAAAAGGCGCATTGGTTGACTTACTTGAGCAACTTATTATAGTCGATATGCGGTGATATCTTGAGGAACTTCTGCAACGTGTTCATGACGGCCGCGGGTTCGGAGCGCAGCAGGGAGCCGTCGATGATGTGCAGCTGGTGGCTGCTGTACTCCGCCAGCCACCGCTCTAGGTAGTGACTGTACTTGCCCGGGTTCAGGCAACGATTCCTAAGGTGCACAAAAATGTTCAACATATTCTTCTCTTCAAACAAAATCAGTATTACCTATAATTTTCTTATTTCCCTTTTGACATTGATCTAAATTTTGCAGTAGGTAGAATTTACCAAACAGAAATATTGTTAGAATAAGTTCTTAGGGAGAAAATAAAGTAAGCAATAGCATAATATATGTTCATCTCAGACTAATATTCCCCAAACTCGATTTAGCCGATACTGATATTCAAATTTCCCAGGCAATATAGCTTAAACAAACAAAAACCAACGTATTCATAATATTAAACGTTGATAATACAGACAGTATCAATTTATTAATCCGTCTTGAGCACATTAGCTTTATAAGGAAACGCGTGAAGTCTGATAATAAATTCATGGGCCTGTCAAGCGCACAATAATCTTTGAAGAGCACGCACCGAAATATAACTGGTTTATTTTAATGGAAAATAGATTTTGTGGATGTAAAGTCACGTATTTTGCGGCTGAAGAAGCCGTGAGGGGCGATTGTATTTTGTAGCAGTAATTAATGTTGGAAAAGATATGTATTTCGTAACTGAAAATGGGACTCGTTTGAAGTATTTATATCTACCTATTTATTTATTTATGCTTCTTATACATACAATGTACAATGGCGGGTTTAATGCCTAAGGCTTTTTCTACCAGTCAACCATAGGGTGTGCCTATTTAGGGATATACTAAAAGAGTAGTTCATGAATATTGTTTATTCATAACAAAGAACGTTGTATTTTTTTAGTATTGTATGCTTCTATCGAACAATTTACTTAAGACTAAACATCGTCTAAAAAATACGTTCATCAAATGTATATTTTCCAAAACAAAATAAACATATGCTTGCTTGCTTTTACTCCACTACCTACATACAACGTTGATAAAAGCGAGAGGCATTAAATGAAACCACATATTCTGTATATCATTATAAGGCTACACAACAAAAATCAAATCAATGTAAGCAATATTTTTATAATAACTTTCGTGAGGATGATTCATACTTAAAACGTTATAACGGTTTACTCACGCGTATTTATCGGGATAGCCCGACTAGTTTCGGACCCAACCGGAGCCAACTAGATAACTATGCCTATAAAACTTAGTCACCTAATCAGGAAGATACAGCATGTTCAAACTAAAAAAAAACTAAAAAAATATCCTGTGACTAAACTATTGCTTACATTGATTTGATTTTTGTTGTGTAGCCTTATAATGATATACAGAATATGTGGTTTCATTTAATGCCTCTCGCTTTTATCAACGTTGTATAAAACCATACACCACAAACTTCGTTAGCTAATTGAAACTAAATCGTTTTCATGCCTATTGGCCCTACGAACAGGATTACGCAAGTCAATAAGTCCCCTCCGTCATTTGCCATAATAGCGTGAAGTTAAGGAGCCGAAAGCATAAACGAGTAGAGGGGGGATGAAATAATAGTACAGTGTACGTATTACATTCGTTATTAATGTACAAGCGCCGGGGTTCGCTCAGAAAAATTGTGATCCAATATGAGAGGGTCGAAGGCAGACGTAAAATATATGCCGTTCGCCCGAGATAAAAAACAAAAAAAGGATAGGATTACTTATATTAGAAAGACTGTCGTCGTACAATGCGAAGGTAAAGTTTTATTGCTGTGTAAGACAAAGAATGTGTCCGTATTTCTTGTTGTGAGAGTTAAATGTAAAATAGAATTTCCTTTTCATTTTTAGGGAAACCAAACTAAATATACACTCAGGTGGGCGGGCACAGGCTTCTTCCCATATATGTATAAGGAAGGTTTCAACTAGGTTGGCTCACTGTGTTTTTATGATACCAATATTTATACCAAGTTTCCAGGAACTTAAAAAAATGGATAGCTTAAATTAAAAACACATTTATTTGATGTAATGCTTACCTCAAGTCCCTGAGGGGTTTCGGCGCGGAGTCATTCGCCGTGATGACGGTGTGGAACGTGTAGTTGTTGGCGACGGCGTCACCGTGCGACCGTATGTGCTGGTACCACGAATACGCCCTGTATTAAACGTATTATGTGAATTATTCACGCACATATTTTAGACGACAAACATACATACATAAACGTCACGCCTTTTTCCTTTGCGGGTAGGCAGAGATCACATCTTTTCATTTGCTACGATCCTGACGTATCACCTAAGCTTCATCCACACTCATCAATCGCTTCATACACGCCCGTCGGTTTAGGGTACTCCTGACCTGACCCGATAAGACATAATACAGTATTCGCGATATAATTCGATATTTCTTTTCTCCCGACGTTTCGGTCGAGTTGCACAGACCGTGGTCACGGGTGAACTGATGACACTCGAATAAGTCCCGTTTGTTGTCTAAAATATGTGTACAAGTCGCGAAAGTTTACAAACATTATTCACGCACACTCACACCTAAGTAGAAACATTGCAAATTATAACATTTTCCTAATTTGTAGCCCTGTGTAAGCTTTTCGTTTTAAACGAGCCAATAAAATGCTGTGGATATGAAGTACACTCTGTAACGCAAGTTACTCGGTACTGTAACTGTTATAATTAGTTAAACGTTTTCACAGTGTAACGATATTATTATGCTTTTTTTATTCATATTATTTTGCGAACCAAATAAACTGCGTAAATTGTTAGAATTTTTCGTTGACATATTATTCTTGAAAAACAAACATTCAAAAATAGTCATAGTATTATTGTATTTTAGAATAATTTAAATTCATATACTATTAACTAAGCCCGGTTTAAATTAAGGACGGAAAGAAGACCTTTGCCCAGCAATGGCTGAAGAAATAAACAAATATATTCATAAACTTTTATGCTTAACTTAGCATAACTTGTATTTCAAAGATTTCATAAGATGTATAGTGTCGTACCCGGTATAAACTCAAAATGTATGCGAATTGCTTGACACCTCATAGTTGTAGCGTATAGGATTTGAATAAGCAGTCCGCGGGCTCAAGTTTCCAGAGCAATCTCTTTAAGTTATTCGTTTTACTGTATTGCCGTTTGTATTTGGATTAAAGGAACTATATTTTATTTTTAAATTGTAAATATAAAGCAAAGAATTTCGAGAAAAAATACATTTTTGTTCAGGTTATAGACGAGTAACGTAACTCGTACTAGTCTATTCAGGTCATTTCGTAGTCGATTTAAAATAATAAATTAGCAAAAGTTACATGTAAACGTTATCTGAAAAAGTAGACTCGGCCGAATAAATTTTCGACTCCCATACTTTATTTACCTAAGTAGGCTACATTCGGGCACTTTAATACTGTTTTTCATTAACAGAAGTACGACACGAAAGCGCCATTCATTAAATATATCCGTGTCTATTTTTACATGACCCATTTTCTCACTGACCACACAGCATAATAAAAAGCCCTAATATTTACGAGTGTTGCGACAATTAAAAAGCTAGCCATCTGTTATATGGCGTGTTTAAATATAAAACTTATTTAGTAGGACAGAATTAATTAATAGAGGCATTTGAGTTGGCACTTAAATGGAGGAGTAAAACATTTTAATGGTCTTGATAACTACTCAACGCTGTTAACATGGTGTTGCCATAAGAAGCGTTAAGGCGCGTTCAAACCAGGGGTATCACTGAAGTGCTGATTGAAACTATGAACGTGAAACTATACGGTAACGTTAAAAACTGCGCAGCGTATTGTCTTTGCCTACGAAAAAGTGAACATGTGTGGAAATACTATACCGTTTAACGCTCGCTCCAAGTCAGTGCCTGCCTATACGCTTGGTTCGAAAATAGTCTTATAGATATACCAGTATAAAGGAACTCGAATGAATTTTCTTGAAACTTCGACGGTTATAATTCAGATTCAACATTTGCATTTTGATGAACGAGGCCTGTGGAGCGCCGATAAAATAAAATATTTTTCTCTAGCATCGTGTAATTACGATTATCGCTACAAGATTGATGTACTTTTATTTAAAGCTTAAATAAAAATATTATTACCGGATATTAAAATGTTTATAAATTCATTGCAAAAAAATGTTCTTCATAATTTTTAAGTGGGTAGTAAAATTGAATTATTGGGTAAAGGTTACAGAAAAGGGAAAGAAAATTGCAGAGGATATTTTTTAAACTTAATTTTAAAGTAATAATCACAAGTTCCATAACCTAATGAAACATTATGTATATTATTAACCCCATATTTTAATCGGTTACAACGTAATTCAAATCTGATCTAAGCTTTACATTTAACGTTCATTTTGCGTAGAAACAACTAACTGTATTGTTAATACTATCGATTTTACTTTTTGTTCGTGTATCGTGAGTATTGGACACAATAAAGGCTTAGATATTTGGGTACTTAGGCTGTCTAGACATTTATTGGCCTTAAATTTCACCTGAAATAACAAACGAAGTACACTCGAATGGTTTTAAGACAATAGCTATAGCACTAATCCGAGACCCCTTTTAATGACTTTAGTCGCACAAATCCAAAGGTATTATAGGTATATATCTTCATTTCGTTAGGCATTTAAAGCCTTAATGCGAGATTTTACATAAAAAAAAACATTTAAAAGAAATTTAAGTATAAAAAGCTTATATAGGTCGATTTGAGAAACCTCCTTTTTGAAGTCGGTTAAAAAAGTCGGAAAAAACAGAGATCGTTCTTGTTTCTTTTTTATATTAGTTACATTACATTTATATTAGTTAAAATTCTTTATAAACATAAAGAATTTTAAAATAAAAAAATATTAAAAATATATCAAGATTGTCACTAAGTAAGTACATGAATTCTAGCTATACGTACCTACCTACCTATACATCGTATATACCGTTTCTTGCCGACGTTTGCGTTGTTGATACAAATATGTCAGTATGTCAATCGATATAGTTTATGTCGGTCCAACAGGAAAGGGCTTACGGATATCCAGTTATTTACACTGGACAGAACACAAGTTAACTTTTAATCTTTAGTTACTAGTATTTGAGTAACTGTAGTTTGGCGTTTCACTAGTAATGTTCGGGTCAATTTTTAGTCTCGTTGAATTTAAATGGATGCTGTATTTTAACTAGACTTAACCACTAAAATATATTTGTGTAAATATTCAAACCCAGATTAAAATTTAAAGCCATTGAGTGAGTAAATTTATAAAAAAAAAAAAAAAACAAAATATGCCAAAATTTAGCGTTTTACAATCATAGAGCTATTCTCGTTTATACATTTTTGGAATTCAAGTATATTAAAAAAAACGTAAAACATGCATGAAAATAACTTTTTCCAAGAAATCGAAATTATGAATTCAGGCCATCTGATGATATCGTGTGGAAAATAATGTTTTTTAAATTTTACTTTTTAAATATCACTAGTTACGATTTCGTTTACAGAAACGACATTCAAAATTCTACCTGATCTGATAGTCTACCACCAACGACAAAGTAATATGAATGTTTGTGTGCTAGAGAGGCACCGCTCTACGTCTTATAGTGCGCTATCTCGCTTCTACAGATGTCAATTATATTACTTTAAGACGTTGTGGTAGTCAACCTGTTTACACACGCTGTATAAGAAAACAACTTCTTTTTCTTTTTGGTTTCCGGGATGAAACTCTAATGATTGCAACCCACGCCGAGGGCACGGTGTGGGGATATGTCGTACTCACACGACCAAAAACACCCCGGGCCTCTTCTACTGTCAAAGCCAGAGTCGCGGGATCGTTCGCGCATACACTGCGCGACTATGACAATAAACAACTTATACCTAGCCTACAAGGAATCTTTTTTAATAAAACAAAAGCAAATACATTCACTTCGTTTACAGTATCTTACCTTTTAGAAGGAGAGATGAGTATGGCAATGATCTTCGCGTTGGGCAGCAGTGCGTGCGCTCGTCTCGGCACCAGATCACCGTCGAAGTACGTGGCGGACTTCTCGAATGTGATCGGCGTGCTGTTGCTCATGTTCGGCGGGAAGAAGTTTAAGTACCTATGACAAAACAATAATGATAAAATACGAAAATCGTGAAAGGTATTCTTTAAACTGAGGCAGTATTCAAGACAGTCAGCGACCTATGCAGTTGAGTTCATCATTGATTTAAGGGACCAGGAGTTTTACCCAACTACGTTTCGAGTTTTATCTGAGGTTTGTTAAATGTGTAGTAATTTAAGTTAATATCTGCCTCATAATGTCTAAACTGGACACTATATGCTGTATGGGGAGGGCTCTTTACATATAGAGTAAATCAAACCTTTTCAGCAGTGTCCGAAAATACATCAGTCCGAGTAATTTTGAATTGGTAGGTAACATAATATTGTGGTAGAAGTATTAAATTATAAAACGGATTTATCAAAAGCTATACTTGTGAAAGCAGTTACGACAGTGTGCGTTGTGTAATTACATGTAATTGATATACATTTGAAATTGATACCATGTTTATGTGTATTTAGTTACAAAACATTTCGGAAAGGAAATGTCCAAAGTAGAAGCGTAATTAGTGAAGTTGTTATTACTTTTGTGGTTTGAATTAGAAATAACATGTTTGTATTGTGAAAGGCTAGGGTATTATATATATAAATAATATCTACAGTAAATAGGGCCGGGGAGAACGCGGGTGAAATCACTGAGCCAGTATTAAACGTTATAGAAATATTCCATTTTCCGTTCATTCAATTACAGACGTATCCATGACTACAAATTGAATAAAACGATAAATCCATAGAAGCATTTCAAATAAGGATTGCTTATTATATTAGCGATAACGATCTGTGGATCAACGAACGATTGCGTATCAAAGATTATAAAATAATGTAGATATGACGTATCGAACTTACGTCGAATTCAAACAACAGTCCCCCTCAACAAGCGACAATTATTTAAGCGTGGATAGTGATAGAAAACGCTCAAATGTATGGATGTGACATTTATTTTCGATAGGATTCATAATTTTTCATTTCCATAAATTTGAGCAATTCCATAAAAAATTAAGCTTCTATCAGTCATCTGACTCTGTATCTATAAAACATTTTCTATCTAAAGTACTCTCTGCACATTCCACTAATCTTTGCCAGACATGAGGAATGTAAAATCGTGTCTGATTAAAACGTACAACGCTAACAGGGGTTTACGTGTCTTGTTTTTAGTAGTAGTCTAGAACTGATCTAGGTTACGCATTAACTATACATGACTCTTCTTAAGACCGATCGTACAATCTTCTAGCTTGAGCTAGGTAGGGAACTTAATCAATATATACTAGTCTAGACTAACTGCAGTTGTCTGAGATTGTCCTAGTTTACTAATGTCAGAATATTATATGTAAGCTTGTAATCTCGCTCGACCTTTAAACCTGAGTACTGTAGTTTAGTATATTTCGTATTAGGTCTGATATAAATTAGGAACATGTGAGACTGTTTAGAAACTGAGTACCGCATGCGAGTGAGCAACGAGTACGAGTAAAACATATTTAGACAAATGAATAATTGAAATGTGTCGGAACTAATTATTAAACATAATTATTTTATTTATAAATGTACGTAGTTCAAGTATATGAATAGTACCAATTTGCTGAGGATAATCATTTTACTTAGCTAGCTTAAAAAATAATATAATTTGTACGTCAAAGAATGTGGTAATTTTTTTTACAATTAAAACAAATGAAATTCTTTCTGGGTACTGTTCTGTCTGTTACACGGGGACTAAAAGCGTGATGGTATTTAACGTAATAAAGTCGCAATTTAAATAAAGAGGAAAGCATTTCATGTAAACATTGAACCGGTCTGTGGGCTTCTTTCATGCGAGTGTTCGACGCTTAAATTTATTTCGCGGAAGTAATTCACCGCTTGACGTTGCACTGTTTGAAAGCTGATATCACTAGTTAAGACCAATAATTAGTACATATCAAGTGTCTGTAGGGTTGTTCTGCTGTTGTAAATCACTGTATACTATATCGTAGCTACTTATGTAATGTAACTTTCAGTTTATGTACAATTTCGTTGTTCGACTTTTTTTAGTTTATTTGAACGCGTTCACAGAAGCTACTTATATGTGTTAAAAAAGCATTGAAACTTGGAAGTATAATTATGTTATAGTTTTATATTATGAAAAGTAGGTATTTGTCTGTAAGAAATCGCTTTTAGCGATAAGACCGCCCATTGTGGCACCCTGTAACTTATTTTTGTACTTTGTCAAATCTGTTTTCATGTGGTGTGCAATAAAGAATATTCTATCTATCTATCTATCTATTTGACTTTTGAACATAACGATACCTACTTGCGAGATAATCAATAGAGTAAAATCACATCTAGTCAATAATGTAGAATATTTGTTGAACAATCAGCACAATACAAACTACTATTTATATTATACAACGTTGATAAAAGCGAGAGGCATTAAATGAAACCACATATTCTGTATATCATTATAAGGCTACACAACAAAAATCAAATCAATGTAAGCAATAGTTTAGTCACAGGATATTCTTTTAGTTTTTTTTAGTTTGAACATGCTGTATCTTCCTGATTAGGTGACTAAGTTTTATAGGCATAGTTATCTAGTTGGCTCCGGTTGGGTCCGAAACTAGTCGGGCTATCCCGATAAATACGCGTGAGTAAACCGTTATAACGTTTTAAGTATGAATCATCCTCACGAAAGTTATTATAAAAATATTGCTTACATTGATTTGATTTTTGTTGTGTAGCCTTATAATGATATACAGAATATGTGGTTTCATTTAATGCCTCTCGCTTTTATCAACGTTGTATACAAAAGGCAAATGTATTATCAAGTTTACCGAGAACACTTACAGCTTCCAGCGTAACAATTGTACTGAGAAAAGAAACCATAATGCTAAAAGTTACGGAAATAAAACCGTACAATAACATTGTCGTGTAGACCGATTGAATCAAGATCGAGAGAATAATGTTAAAGTGCAGAAGTTGAAGTTCGTACAAGAAAAAAGCTTATGTTTACGAAGGAAGTATAAGAAAACTGGCGAGAAATAGCCTTTTGTTGTCTATAATTTACTAGATGTGTCCGACGATGCCTATTAAGGTTTATAACACCTATTCTTTGCTAATTCTACAGGAACATTCGTAGTTTTTCACGAAAGAGATAAAGCCGACCATCTACCACAATATCTAATTTTATGAAAGTTGATCCAGCCGTTGCATCGTCAGAATGTAATAAAAACACTAACGAATTGTCCCGTCTAGGCGTCTATTGTTTACACTTTAAGCACATCTAATTAAAAAATCATAGCATTAACACTTAACATATTAACTGATATAAAAAATCAGGGTAAATTATCAATACTAAGCCTTTAATCTCAAACGATAAAAGTTAGCCGTAACACCAATCGTCTTAAACTTCTAATATAAAGTTTATTGAGTGACTAGAGCATATAGGTTTGCAGTACGGGTGCACTCAGTTTACTGCCGTCAGCCGTTCGATCGCGATTACAGCCTTCAAAGCCATAAACTTCGTCTAAGCAAGGTACCACAACAAAGTTTCTGCTACGTCGGAAATATAAACTACGAATACGGTAAGGCTCGGTTCATATCTGAGGGAGAATGCGTCGTGTAACGCTAGGACAGACCTTCAGATTATAATGGGTTAGTGCGTCGAGTGGAAGGTTGAATATACTAGATATTGCTTTGGCGGTTCTACTCTCGTGGATATTATCTATAGATGGTCAAACATAACCAGAAGGTTTATGACAGACGCATTGGTTTAAATATTTGCATATTTGTTGTCAACCGATTTTATACCAAAATAAATGAAAACTGCTCTTAATTGTGCTTGAAAGACTAACAAATATTCACACATCCTTATAATCTTTCGCGTTTATACTATTACTCGTGGTTTTGATAATTCGACACGTATATTTAAATTCAGCTTAATAAAACACAAAAACAATATGATATTTTAATAAAGAACTTTAATAGTCATTGAATTTGTGAAAACAAAATTTACATGCATTTTGTATTATGAATAATGAAAACATATTAAGCGGTGTGTTGTATTTTATGCGGAAATGTTTGGCACAGATTATTAATATCGGAATCATTAATTTTGTTGAATATTGAAACCGCAGGATATTTTGTTAATAAGAGACCGCGTTATTGATTTGATGGCATAGCAGCCGGCGAGAGATTCTGGTTTCCTTGCTCTATAGAAAATGTATTTCGTAATCAGCGCAGTGCCCGCATATATTATTTATTTAAAGAGTAGATGAGAATCTGGATCAACGGTAGTGCTAAATCTGTCTAAAGAATGAACCTTCACTTTACAAGTACGAATATTTGTTTATGAAAACAGCATTAATATTTTGTACCAGTGGAATTTAGAGAAAACATCACGAAGTATGCACGTAAGCCATGTCTATTTTTATTCGCAGTCAGTTAACAACGGGCTCGCCAAAATACTAAAAAACTGGAACTCAGCTTTAACTATGAAATATATTCGAGAATCGAGGTATATTTTTATTTCAATAAAAAATATGGCGAAAGCGACAAAGCGCACGGATATTCGTCCGGGCGTTTCTATGCACCAACTGACAGAATACCTTTGGCCAAACCCCTTTTCAGTTAATATAACGATATATGGACGCAGCTCCGCAAAAAAATAACCGGCAAAACAAAGCCTGTTTAGGTTTTAGAAACTATTTTTTAGCTTCTGTACAGTGCTTGGAGCTTTTTCACTCTATCCGATGGAATATATATCGATACAATAAAACCTCGTTTAACCAAAAAAGTTTAAGTACCTACACTTCTCATGCTACTTTCTACATTCAAATATTACCTAACTTTTTCTACAGCCTCTTCAGCCTTAAACAAAAAAATAAAACATAATGAGTCGCTCCGTTTAAATCATTTTGGAAAAACGTAGGCAACACCGTCGCCGCATACTTAAACAGGTTGGCGATATATTTTTACCCAAATTAAAACTGCGTACAGACTAAATAAATAGAATAATTAGCCTAACGGACCACAGACACATATCTCGTTACTTTTTAATATATGTTTTTCCGCAATGCCCGTGTTTTGGACGTGACTAATAAATTAGTTGGATGAAAAAATGGAGCACATTGTGGGTAATTTTTCACGCGACTACAACGGAGACATTTGTTTATTAATTTCAACGTGTGCGAAACTTTAAATGTTGAAATAAATGTGGTTCCGCATAATTCTTGACTTTTTTGATAAATTATGTTGATGAGACAGACTTTTAACTTAAATTAAGTACAAAAATTAAAGACAATAGACTGAGATTCACATTGTTTCTTTAACTAAATGAAGTAAACTGTAGGTCAAAGTGAACGTCTGATGGTTTCCCACACCAACCGAATGTGTGGTTAGCAGCGTGCACAGCGGGCTACCTAGTACCTACCTACTGCTTGTTTGCGGCCCCTTTACCAAGCCCCCGTGGTAAGACACCGCATCGTTTGCTCTTTGTCTAGATACACAACATGAATAAAGAACTTTGACTTATAAATGTTGATGAAAAAGCCTAAAATTTCAAGTTTGAAAGACGTAGCAGGAAAATACTTTGTTTTTACGCTATTTTTTTAAACCTTAATAAGTTGTGAATATATTTTCTCCTCTTCCTCTTCACGTCAGTCGAATTTTGATAAAACATTACCCAAGGTATTTTGTAACCAAAATGATTATTAGCCTACACATACAGCCGGGACAGCAAATGGGATGACTTTTACGTACTTTTTTTCTAAACAAGATCCTAAAATGGCACAAAGAAAAGAAAAAATATATAGGTAATATTTACTCACCAGTCAAGCCCTTTCAGATAATTATTATTATTGAAGAACTGTAGTTCTTCATACGTAGATGGACTGGGCAGGTTCGGCGCAAGCGCTGGATGCATCGCCAAGAACGTATAGAGGGCGGTACTGCCGGTTTTCTGAGGACCAATGACGAGTACCCTCGGGAGAGTCCCACACCACTTGCTCTTCGACCAGATGCGACGGTGGCGGATGTCGTCACACGGGTTCTAGGAAAGAAAGTAGAATTATTAATTATTTAGTAACTGCAACAAATCATCAACATCTTTCTACCCTTATCCCATTTTATTTGGGGTCGGCACAACACGTTTTTTTCTTCCATTCTCACCTATCAGACGTCTCACTATCATTTACTCCTTTTTCATTGATATGGTTCTTCATACAATCCATCCATCGTTTCAACCAATAATAAAACAAGTGGACGTAAGTATATACCCACCTACTACTGGAGAAATATCTGTATATCCCTAATTCTACCGCAAAACATGATAATTATAATAAAACACGTGTAAACCCAGAACTTTATAGAATTTGTATCATATAAAGATGAAATAGACAGCTGGAGTATTTCTGAATATCAAATACAATTTCATTTTCATCAAATAATTTTCCAGGTTTGTAAAGACTAATTAACATAAGAATGTCTAGCCATGTTTGATGTTTAAGTTACTTTATTAGTATAATACTTGTACATTATGCCAATGTTTGAGTTTATTTCGTAATAGCGCGTTCTTGCGACTCGAGAAATGATCTGACCGTCATAACACAGCATTTCTATAGAAAAGCCATTGTATGGTGAAAACGAATTTGCGTAAAACGTAATATTAAATACTGGTCGACATTTCGGCTTGCAAATCTGACATATATGTGTTCAAACGAATGCAATATACATTCTAGTTTTATCTGTGCAATAAACAAGCGCTTTTACGTCCCGCCGCACAAAATATGATGTATTTTCAATTTCCTTGTCGTGTTTCAATGATATCGCACATATCTCGCAGCCCAATAAAATATTAAAACTCGTGGCATGCATATTGTTTCTCACAAGTTCGTGCCACCGTGCGATACGATATATGGGAGCATTCGTGCATATAAGATGTGTACGCATCGCACATAAATTGTAATATCTGTGTGAGCTAACTTTGATTAATATCTTTATGTAACGCGATAAAATTATTATTCGGAGACCCCTGACCTATACGATTTATAGCTTTGGATAATATTAATTACGTACATAACGGCTATGTTGTAAACATTGGGAGTATATTGAATAAACGTATCAAAATTTAATTACATTAGAATATCAAAAAGATACCAAGCCATTATTTTGCAGTCGCGGTAATATCAAAACACTGATATGTTCTCATTATGAAGTTTAATGAACAAACAATAACAGTATTTTAAAATAGCTCATATTCAAAAATATGCAATAGTTTAATGAAGTCATTAAATTTATGCACCGAATGTTGCCAGCTTCTCATTATTGTTCGCTCTGATGCTTGTAATTAATTACCAGTTAAATAGGGACGAACGTGTGTTATTTTGTAAGCACTCACTTTACCAAACATTACATTAAAACATCGTATTCAATTTGAATACAATATTTCACCGCATAAAATTTCCCGTTCCTCGTTAGAAACGCTCGTTATGAAATATTAGCCTGAAATAGAACGTTCTGTATTTCCCCAGTCGTCTCTTTGTTTAAACTGACAGTGTAAGGCCACGAAAATTCGACTCGATATTCAAAACTGGGAACGATGAGCGATGATTGACAATTCATGATGGATATTCTCCAACTTTACGGTCCGAATGTATTGAGGCGGAAATGAGGGAAGCGACTGGCGAACAGTAAGAGAAAGTTAATTGATTCGACAACAATGGCTACTCAGCGCCGTCTCTATAACAGAACAGGCTATTTTATTTGCATCAAAAGACTTCCATCGAAGTTTGTTAAATAGAATAACTGATTAATAGATTCAGAACTCCAGCTGTCAAAGACATGGAAGGATTCTCAAGTTTGTGTGCGCTCAGACGAAAGAACGGTGTTATATAGTGAATGAATAAAATTGAGTTCCTTTGTTTTACTTGCGACGAGGAAGATAGGATGAATATGAAATTTCCTTTGGAGCGTAGGTACTCGTATGTAATTGTGGTTGGAGCTCGACGCGTTTCCTAATTTGATGGGCAATGTGCGACGCTAACCTTCCGTAACTACGGGTTTCATACATAATTACATGAAAGCCTTGTTTCAAATTCTCTAGAAACCAAATTTTGACATAGAATAATTTACATATTTAGGTGAGCATAGCGCTACACGATATTATTATTGCATTATTATGTATGTTATCGTCGCAAAGGTTCTCTTGATTTCAGTATACTGTGCATGTACATTAAACCTTATTTTTTAATAGATTTGCATGTTTCAAACGATAATCTATAAATATTGATATTAACCAAACAGGTGGGAAACCTGAAACCCACAAATTCAACAGTAACATATACAATTAATTAATTTAAAATACATTGCCTGCACAAAGTACAGTTAGCAACAATATACACACAAAACAAGGCTCCTTGATACAATAAGAGAAAGACTGAGACTGAAAAATAAACTATATTCTGACTGAAAACTAATATTAGGTAAAGAATAAACAAAAAAAAAATGTTTGGGAGTCCATAAATCTGTTCCGAACTTTCGATACTAACCGTACATAAATAAACAATTTGCTACCAAATTACGTGTGTCGGTTTATCACAGGATAGGACAGGACAGACAGGACCAGTGGGTTATATAAATACTAGATGCGACCAATCACTGTCAATACATTAGTACGACCGTCGACCGCAACGCAAACGTTTAACTAATGTGTTTAGGAAGTCGAGTTTTTGACGTAATCGTTTTAAATTGAGATTGATTTGATTGAATGTTTTGTTTGGCCATTAGTTTATTACTGAGTTGTATTGTATTCTTTGTTCGGAATCGATGTTTTATCTAGATCTGATAAACTAGACAGATTAGTGTCATAGGACGATAGTAACTGACAAAGCAAATTCCATTAGTGTTTTGTACTGATTTTTTATCAGATTTTTATATCGATGTCAGAAATAAAACGCCAAGAAATGTAACAATGATATTGTTCAAACTGACTGTTTTTGACTGACTAAATCGCGATATTGAAGTAAAATTAGTCTAGGCTACTGGCAGAGATCAATAAAAAATATCTTTGTAAATGACTACGCAAAAAATCGTCCCAACCCACCAATAGATTTCAAACGTATCTCATTTAATACATCATGGTATCATGATCATTTTTTATTATGACGACATCATCGTAAGTCATGGGGTTAACGTGCAAAAAAACAATTCTTGTTCACTTTTTTCAGTACAAAAAATTTTAGGCACATTATTTAACTATAAAAAAGCTATTGATAGAGAACAGCCGTGAGACGCATAGGTAAAATAACGGTCTAATCTCACTGTACCCTCGCCCCTTGCCATGCTAACATGCGCGCGCGCACCTCAGTCGTGTCCTGTACGTTCCGCTGTGTTCACGTTGTTTATCTGTGCAATATCGGCTTGTTTGCAGCTATTGCTGACCTCTGCTTGTTTATTGGGCCCTTTGATAGTAAATTAACAACAACAAAGAAATGTTTAAAAATACTAACCTAAAATGTTGTTTTTTTATCAAAAATATACATAATTACATAATACACTTGAATATTTTTGCTATTGATAACTAAAATGTTTAGCTGAACCATTATGTGTTGTAATTAATAACTAAAATGTGGTTATTTAAAAAAAATTAACACCCCATTTAAGTAAAATGTTTTTATTTTTTTTTCAATAACCCCATATCTTTAGGGAAAAAAAATTGATATTTAACTTTTTATGAGACTTCATAATTATATTAAAACTAGTCCCAAGTCTGTTGGGTCTTGGGACAGCGCCCATACAATTTTTTGCATACTCCTTTAATCATATTTTTCAGTATTAATCTGTGTCTAATAAATTAATAAAATTACGATACGTCTCTAAGCTCAGATAAGGTTTTGGCGATCGTCATTGAATCATTGACGCTTGACCATAGGTCATCGTAAAAATCAACGCCCTAATTTGCGCACAATCTGAAATAGAGTGGGAGTATAGGTTTAGCAGTATTCCTGAATAGTAATTAACCTTGCCCTTTATTATTATCGTAATGACCGGCTCCGTGAGTAGGCGTTCTTTATAGTTCGACAACAAAACACGATCACCGGACTGTATCAGTGCCATTTATGTTTGTGAGTTGTGACATTTGGGCACTTTGACTGCAGATATTCGCGTGGGTATAGGTCACCACGTCAACCTATACGTGACGTGCAATCCCAAAGCCCAAGAATTATGTGACCCAAATAGTGATTTGAATTCAAATATAATTGAATATGTGGGTGATTGTGCTGTTGGTGTGCTTATTTGTAAAATAAAAATAAATAAATACCTATAAATTGTAGGTGACTATTATTAGACGGGGTACAAAAAGGTTTAATGTTAAGGTTTAGTTTCCAAATTTCCCCAGTCTGGTTTATCCACGATATCTGAAACTTCTACCTAGAATTTTTACAATACATTCCTTTTTAAAGTGCCGTCTTAAATATGATTATTTTAACATTTAACACTTTCATATATTTTGTTTGTATTAATTTTAACGTGATATTTACTCCTTCACCCACCTTCATAAATTAAAATTTAATGATTTTTTTGTAGTCATTTTAACGTGATATATTACCTCCACCTCCTGCAATGAAGAACCGTTTGTATACTGAAAATATCTGTAAAAGTTTTCAAACATATTCATGTTTTACTACTTACCCCCCACAACGGGTTTAGTTCATCGGGCCTCAGTTGGAAGTACTTGTCGGCGAGGGCCAGCGGCGGCGCGGACGCGAGCCGCACATTCGTCCAGCACCGCAGGAACTTCACCACGGATTCGAACGTGTATAACGCTAGGCGGTCGTTGCCGTAGTTCGACATGTGAGTCATGAACACGTTGATCTAGAAGAAAATTGCTGATTAGAATTTGTTAAAACCGCCCAAGTGCGAGTCAGACTCGCGCACGAAGGGTTCCGTACTATCTTAATACTTTTTATTTTTTGGTGTATTAGTTGTTATAGCGGCAACGGAAATACATAATTTGTAAAAATGTCAGCTTTCTAGTTATCATGGTTTATGAGAGGTTTATGAGGACAGCCTGGAGACAGACAGACAGCGGAGGCTCAGTAATAGAGTCCCGTTATACCCTTTGGATACGGAACCCTAAAAACTGAGCTTGCTTAATTCTTACCCTAGAAACAGAATTTATTGATTAACTATTATTCAAGGAAGATGAGCAATTTTACGTATTATAAAGAATGTATGAAGTTAACATCGATTCCCAATCTGTACATCATAACTTTCAACTGTAAGTACCAGAACCTATTTTGTTAGAGTCGTAAGAATTACACGATTCCTGTTAAACACATTCCTTCGTCTTAATGTCGTAAATTTGTTTTATGATGACTGACAAACACAATACTAGCCAGTATTGAATTTAATTTCTACATTTTTTTAGCATTGAAATTGGCTTTGCGTCAAATATCTATCCTATTTATCCCAAAGGAGTTTACTTAACAACGGACCGAGATACCGATAAATCCAAAAAAGAACTTAAATTCCAATACATCTAAAAAAAACATCTTTTACTTCAAAAATCAATATTCACAAACAAACAATACCCCAGTCAAGTAGTCATAATATTTATTGTGATAGCCCTATTCAATTTATTTGGTAGGTCAATTCACATCAGTATACAGCGCCGAGTGTACTCCTGTCGAGAGCCTCGCAATTCCACCGATATTCATGTTGTTGTCGATGGGGAATTTACATTCCAAGTCAATTTTTAATATTGAATAGCTGTCAATTAGGTATATGGTGAACTATTTTTATGGACTTTGGGAAAAACTGAGTATTTAACGGTGCTGCATATTTTGTTCTGAGAAAAGATTAAATAAAAGTCAAGCATATTGTTGTGGTTTAGTTTACTTTTTTTTCTATTCCGCATTGAAATAGTATTACCAATATAATATAATACCAAAAGGAAAAACATGCGTCTATATATTTTCGTATCTATGGATTTTCTACTTTGTCTTCAGAAAAAAATATCGCTACAAAACCGGTCATTAACGAAAACACACGACCAATTTCCAATATTGCCACTACGTACTATAATCAACTTCGACAGCACAAAGTCAATTTATCATTATCCGAAAAAGAAAAAAAAAAAACAAAAACAGACATGACAAAAGTCAGATAGGGCCATCATTTATAAATATCGGGGGTAAGTTGAAAGTTAGAAAGCTATATTGGTTATACATATAGCTATATGGGTTATATTGGTTATATCAGTTGGTTACTCACGGGGTTATTGATGACCGTTTGGAAGAGTTCGCCGCCCTGTATGGAGCGGTCGAGGCGGTGACGGCCGCCTGGGTAGCGCTCCAAGAGGAGCGTGTGTGTGAAGAGTCCGCAAGTTTGACGGGGTAACACCATTACACCTCTGTGACGGAAACCTCGGCGTAACCTGTTGGGAGTAAAAGTGTGATGGTGTTTAGGTGAAATATGTGTTGTTTTGGTAAATCAAGTAAGGGTTTACAAGTCTTCTTTTGTCCCAGATTAACACGAAAAAATAAATATTTTAGATGGAAGCTACTCCTAAATATTCTAGTAGTACGTTCCTATTGTTAGACTTACCATTTTTACATAATAATGGGTGGAAGAACAAGACGGACCATTAAAATTTTACATATACCCACACACACATATAATCAAGCTTTCATCTATTTCTTACCAAAGTTAACATTAAGGAGAATATATTCCTTGAAAACCAGATACAAAAGCACACTAAATCCCATAACATTGTTCATGTTATTTTCAGAACAAGTACCAAAATCCCATTAGTAATTAACGCTCACAAGTCGAATAACAGCACTAAACAGCAATGTATTCACTACTGAATACAGTAACCCTGTGTTGAATGATAATACAGCCAGCTGCCACAGTAACCATTCGTCGTTAATCCCACATTAACACGAGAGCGCACTAGTTATTATCATCTAATTGTACGCCAGTACTGAGAAACAAAGCCGTCAGGTATTTACACGATGCATGTACACGAGCACTATAATAAACACACGTCATTTTACATACGACATATGAATATGTAAAGCTGTTAGCGCATTTTATGTGTACTACGAATCGCGTGCATTCCCAAATGGCACGAATACAACAATCCCGAACAGTGTATTTACAATTTGACGTCCAAACATATTATCTGTGTTGACTTTAAGGGTACGGTCTACGGAGAAGTGTAAGGTAACCCTTTCTAATTAATATTAACAGTATGTGTAGGAAATGAACAGTTCAGCGATCAGATTCCAGATAGGTATTACCGAGAAGGTAGCAACATAAATCAAGTTAATTGACTTATAGGCCAATAAGGCGAAATACAGCCTAATTGCTTTTGTACATGCTCCGGTTGCATGCGGATTCTCAAGCGCATTCGTGTTCTATTAGTGGTCGCACGCATACATACACTGTTAATGATAGCCCTTGATTATTTTTACGAGAACTGACATCCATACACGGAAAAACAAACATTAAATTGGGATTTTAATAATACGTAGAAGTTTATAACGTACATAGATTTCTCCAGACAATGCATGTATAAAACGTCGCTTATCTGCCGACAATCTATTTGGTAACGTGCGCCCTCTCAACAATCACAAAAAGGGGTGCTTAAGGCAGTCTAGAACGGCACAATATACAACAATAACATTAAAATTCAGAGTCGTACACAGCGAAACGTTTCCACACCGTAACGTAGCTTAAATCACATTTGATATCATTCCGAACACAATTTAAAGCGCATACTTTTGTTGAACGATATTCCTGTGCAATGTTGGTAATATAATTATTGGAATTTCATTGTCGGCGCCTGGTTATCGAGATACTCGCGGCCGGAACGCAACGTTTGTGGTCAACATGAGTTTGGGTATGGCCGCACACTTACCGCAAACATTCGCTTTAACAGGGACACTTATTGCGAGCGTTATTAGTCTGATGTTACCGGGATGATTAACCGTTTTATTTTGGGATAAATGGTACTTGTAGACAACGAACATTTCCGGATATAATCGGTCAAATGTAAGTTAGTGTGTACATGTCTAACAGTCGTATTCAAGCACAACTGTGAGTAAAAAGTTGCTTTAATTTTCGTGCTGTCTGTATCACTGTAAAATCGAATCTATACAAAATAGACATTTCAGAATACTACATACTTAGCAACTTGAAGTTCTTAATAAGTAACATAACGTACCGAAGATAAATAATTATATTCAATTCCATTCACACCAATTTCTAACACACAACATACCTATCAAGGAAGAAGTGTTGTGCAAGTTTTAATTGATACTTACTAAACATGCAGTCTAGTACCTACAGACATATTACTGGCTCTATAGAACGCACCAAGAACTAGCGGTCTCTACTAGTTGCACTCGTGCACGCTCGAACTCACTCTTGGCACAGTAACTTATTGGCCCGACAATTTCCTCGGCTCAAACTCTAACTTTCATTTGTTTGCCATTGTTTAATTGGTCTGTACCGTTTTATTTGAGTTAAGACTTAGAAACTAGGAGCACATGAGTTGGAATGCGGTATAACTATACTATAGAAACGGGTATTATGTCAGAACTAAAGGAACAAATTGAAACACAGTTACGCTTTTAAATAGCAGTGCATTCCTATTCCACATTCATGCAACTTTTTACATATGCACGCCATGTTAGTAATAATGCAATAGCTTTTAATGCCTATTAAGCCTTGACCTATTCGTGGCAAGCGAAAAAACTTTCCAGACCACATACATCTACATTTCATTGTAATCATTATCAACGTTTATGACCCCTCTTATATTCAAATTATACAATAACGTGCTTAACTATTCAATTAACCTATTTAGGAATTACGACTATGTGTTCAAATAGTCAACACCACCATAACTTAGCCAGCTATACATATAGTAGATAGATCAAACAAAACTACCAACTTACCTCGCTGGCCTCAGATGCGGGTACTCCTCAGTACTGGTCACTTTGACGTCCCACACTTTCCGCCAGGCCTCGTACAAGGGCTCGTGGACGGGGTAAACCCCCGAGTGATGCGGGGACACAGAGTAACAAGAGTTGGTCGGTATGCCGTGCTCGATGGCGAACTGTTTGTTCAGCATCATCTCGGATTCTAGGTGGGTCACGTTGTTGTAAAGGTGAGGCTGCTGGTGGTTCCACATGTGGCAAAACCTATTGACAAAGATAAAAAGAAATGTAGACGTATTATTTATATTTTACATCACCGTTTCGACACGTTTTCCTGTAATGGCAGAATTTTGAAGAAAACAGTACCAGCTAGTCAAAATCAGATAAATAAAGACCAAAAACTATAGCAACTATTTTATCCACCCAGTACGTTCTCTAATTCTAATTAACAAGAGAGTACCTAAGGTTTTTCTACCAAACTAAAACGAACGAAATACATTCGAGTCATTAGGTAATTTTCCTAACCAAGTAAGGTCAAGACAAGATAAACAATTTAATCCAATCCAAACCAATTTAACCAATTAGTTCAGTAATGCGAAGAACATATCTATTACAAACGTACTTCGTACTTTGATATTTTTTCTTAGACTGAAAGGTTGAAGTTCAATTGTGAGGCAAAGTCTTAAGATGCCATTGTAGGGAATAAGGGGAGGGTGCGTGGGCGGCGGGTCTCACCACTTACTATTAACTAGAGGACGAAGATTAGATGTTAATTCGGATAGACGGCCCCGTCCGGAACATTAATTTCCTTCACCGGACAAAGTAGGGTCAAGTCAAGGTAGACTTATCATACAATAATACGTGCAATTGAGACCACTTAGTGCAATAACGCAGGCTACTGATGAGCCCGATAACACAAAGCGAGCACTTCTAATAAGGTTACATAACCCAACTAATGGACATTGTTCCGTTATCAATTTAGTCGGACATAGATAACGTCGGCGATACATTCGTTTTACATAATGTTAACTACAAATGGTATGACAAAAGATATTGATTTGACACATTGTTGTTATTTATAATACACAAATGTCGTTCAGTTATAAGTCGCCGTTTAGTGTTGTGCTGTATCTGTCAATATAAAATGGAACGTAGGGACATTCAAGATTGTTACTTAGTATTTTGTAATCTTTGTACACAAGACTTTATGGGCATACGCATGGCATTTTATTAGTTGTGCCCAGTTTAAAGACACTTTAAATTTTATCATTAAGGGAAAGTACAATTAAAATTCTGTTCATAATAAAATCTGGCTGTAAAAAGTACCTATAACAAAAGGGTATCTACATCTGAAATTATACTAAGTTCCAGTGTACGGTACGAATAATTATTACTGTGTACATACACCATCTTTGACGTATGAGGCTATAGAATACGGAAGCAAGTTATCCCAAACTTAGTGCTCATATGCATATTAAGTTCACGAAGACTTGTCGAGTTGAAACTAAGTCCTCCTCTATTACTGCGGTTACCTTGAGTACTAATACCAAGCTGACGAAGCAATAATATCACTATATTCAACCTTTGAAACTTTAACTAAACACACTTCAAATAAGTAAACTGTCTTTAGATGTTCCTTTTCATATTTTCGTTTCACTTCTAAGATCTTTGGTGAAAAAAATGTTTTGTCGTTTATTGATCTATCACAATTCTATCTTCCAACTACAGAAATCTTTATTTCTAAGACTAGTTGACAATCAAATGACAGTAACAAGGTAGGTTCGCAATAAAATAGTACAGGCCCATTTCGTTCACCACGCGGGCTGGTGCTCTAAATAATAACGTAAGTCGATTTCTCGATCGAATCGACTAACAGCCTCAATACTGTAATATAAAAGGGATAATACGATCGGAAAACCTTTTATCTCTAAGCCTATTTTTCTATTTGTATTAGATTAGTAGGCAAAATGAAATATCCAAAAAAAACGACGATCAATTTAGCTTCTTCAAAAACTAAATCTATTCTCAAATAGAGATGGGGAATTTAATAAAATGTCTGAATATTCGTCGATAAACGTGGAGGGTAAGTTTCGGGGTAGAAACATTAGCGAATCGTGTAATTCAGTAACATGTTTCATTTATCAACACTTCACACCCACGCTGGTGTTGGTTAATCAAAATCTAGCCGGGAAGAGTTATTGCGCTACGTTCATACGTGACCAACTCTTGGCAAGTTAAAGTCAAAAAATAAACTGTGTGTCGACTTTTGAAAAATGAGGCGTGCATTTTGCATCAGATTTCTTTTCTAATATGAAGCTTAAACATTTTCAGTATAAATCTCAGTTATATGCTTTTTATAGTCTTTTATAATACTCCTTTTAGATTTATAGTCAATCAATGATCGCATGCGATGGATTGAATTACTTTTTAATAAACAGAATATTACATGCATTGAGTTGCATGAATCGCATTAATCCATAAGCACGCTTACTGCGAACGATTAAAGTAAGACTGCTGCTATTGTAAAGTCGACACCTCTACGCGCAGTTCACCACACCATCCACCATCTTCACAACGGTCACAATCCTGCTTACAGAACTTCAAGAAGACAGTTCAGAAAAAATCATTTGAGTGATAAAAAATAGTTCCAGATAAACTCACCAATTAAAATGTTCTCTACTCTTGAGCAAGGCATCGTCACCGCGGTTCTCGAGTGAGGTGCCATGGTGGTAGTACTTCGCGCTGTAGCCCAGGTTGAAGCGGAACCCGGGGACCAGACGCTGTAGCGCCGCCTGCGACGCTAGCATGGCTGCCACGTCTTCTTCATGAAGACGAGTACCTGTGTTCATAATTTTATTATTATAAAAAACATACAATATTAGTGGAAGAAGTAAACATGCTGCGCCGACCTCAAATAATAATTGGGATAAGGACAGGGGTATATTGATGATTTGTTGGTAGTTCACTTGTAACCACAATAGATGGCGGTGTATCGCGACAACCAAATTCCTGATAGCGTCATATTTTGGCTACGTCTAGATAGTGTAGCCGGTCAACATAGAAAAAAGGATTATGGTTTATTTGTTGTGCACAACAATGATAATAAAATTCGAAACGATGTAACTACAAAAAAACTAATAAGAACAGAGCTGTCATAAATGAGTTATACCTTTCTTCGGTAATTTCCATCGACACGAGGTATCAAGGGCAATTTTCTATATTTTCCAAATTGACCATTTATATAAACGTTTGTCCATTTAGAAAATTATCTTAATGGAAAACATTTGTATGAATTGTAATTCGAGGAAGTGGAGACAAAGTAAAAAAGAAACACGCTACCTCATTGAAAAAAAACTTCAATTAATAATGGGGACACGAATGAGACTTAACTAAACTATACTTTTTCCATATATAATAAAACTGAATCATTAGTGGCTGTATTACACAATACTTTATAATAGCTCTAAGACAAGACAAAGGTATACAAACGCTAGTTCAATCAACTTGTTGAGTGCTAATTGTCAGTCGTTTTAAGGCGTACCGTACATATCTATTTGGTACAACGCCTAACAATTTGATTAGGAATGTGCGCCGTATAGGTGCATACGAATATTAGTTTCCATACTAACAAACGTATAAAGCGCTCCTATTATTATTCAATGCACCTAGGTGCTAATACTATTCAGATCTTGTGCGCATACTAATAGTAAAGACAAAGACAAGTAAACGCAATACAATGTTGGATTGATTGAGCTGTACCTTAATTATTCCAGCTTTATGTTTGGAAATGATTAAAATTCTGTTCGTGTATCCGAGGGTTTATAATAGTTTCTGGAAATGAATGTGGGACATGTGGGTAATGGGTGTCGCAAGTGATAAGAAACTTAAGGAAAAAAGCACGTTAGTGAATGATTGTTCGTTTATAAACTAAACATCGACTATAAACTTCTGTTCCATTTAAAATAGAGCGGCTGAAATTATGACATAAAAATAGTAAAAGAGAAACTAGTACGTACCTCTTTCACCTACGAAGATATCATCAATATCGACGAGTATCCACCTGTCGAGGCTCAAGCTAAGCTGGCCGTGGCTGAGATAACTCAGCGCGTCTAGGAACAGGAGCCGATGTAACCAGAACTGCAGGCCCGAGCCGAACAGGACGCGTTGGACGCCGTCCAAACGGCCGTGGTCTTGTATCACTGTCGCTAGCGGCATGCGTTCCTCTGTAAACATTGCTATAATTTACTCACTTGTCTCCCTATGTTGATTCCTAACTATACTGCCTTTGGAGGATTTATGAGGCTGAAGCTAGAACTACATGTGTTTTATTAACACCTACAGCGGTATGGTTTTGCTGTGACAATACTGCAAGTTACCAAAGTTCGATTTAATTTACACAATTAGATAAGATAGATAGTCATGGAGATCTTTGGCCATTGCCAAGCAGTATATAGACATATATTCTGGGCTGAGATGATGATGAGTACGATTAGATACGAACTAAGTATTAAATTACAGTACCTAAGCGGCAAAATTGCACATGACTTTTTCTCAACCATGAAAGTAAAATAATAAAAATGTAATAAATATTTGATACTCTTGCATTAACTATGTTTAATCAGTAAATGGGAATCTCTACAAAGTTAGATAAAAGTTTCGCGTAGAAAATAAAAACTCCGTAGTTGCATTAGTTACTTATGTTTTAATTTTTAAATGCAAGTTGAAATTAAATAAGTTTTTTGAATTACTTTGTTCACTTTGAGCCAAAAATAGAGTCCTGAGGTAAATTAATCAAATTGAGTAAGTAATTTACATTTTTGTGAGTAAGATGGCAATGGCGGTAAGTTGAAAGTTAGCGGACAACACACCCCAGATAAACTTTGGTAGCATTTTAAGTCAAAGCAATAAGGATCATATTTGCAAATTTTTCCCATGAATAAAAAACATTGCTTTCAGCTTTAGTCTGTAAAGTTTCTGTAGTCTGTCTATTAAGTAAAAACTTGTATAAATACACCCAAAACAACCTTTAAGTAGTGTTATAGCAAGCTTCAAGTTTGTATGTAAAGTTTTAATTCTCTATGTAGACTTGTAGCAAGAAACACATTTACAAATAACAAACGACTTAATATTAGAATTTTAGTGAAGCATTTCGACAAAAGCGTCTATTTATAAAGACAATTTAATGTCGAAAAGCTTTTATTTATGAAAAGTAATAAATTATAGAAGACAGTGCTACATTGCTACTTTAATGTCCAATATTCATTCACATAAATAATCACACAGTCTGTTGAGTCGGATCATTAGCAGTTACATTATTTACGAATGGAAGGAAGTGAGAACTTAGAAGTATGTTTTAATAGTCGCATTGTCTTGTCGTGCATCGGAAATTTTAAAACAATAAAGTATGAGGAAAATTAGCATGTTCTATTGAAAAAGATGTAAATATTAATGTATTCTAATTGCCTACTTTATTGCTCTATTAGTCATAATTGCCATTAAAAGTTAAATGTGTTTTAGTAGACGTCGGTGAGATTATTTTAATGTCTGGTTTAATTTTAAATCTGTTTTAGCAGCTGCGTGCTTTTAGGCTTAAGTTAAAATTTCACAGATTATTTAAATTGATTTTTACATTAATTCATTGTTGTCTTTCACTTTGCTAGACTATCTTTTAAGGGATAAGAATATGTTTTGTAATGGCAATAAGTACCTAAAATTTCGCCGGCACTTAGATTTTAATGCTTTAATTGTTCTACGAAAAACTATCCGACAGTAAAAAATCGGGTCGTAAAATTGTTTCTAATTCTGAGGCGAAATACTTAGGACTTTTACGACACCATAAATAGGTTAGTAATGAAATTAGATCTTACAATCTGTGCAGATCGAGCAGTAGATCGAGAAGATTAAAATTAAATAAAAATATTGTCGAAACAACCTAATTCAGTTTGAAAATTTTAGTCATACAGTTGACTATGTATATTCAATTGACCGTCTAAATATTACAGTCACGTACATGTTTACGAAAAGGTCAGTAATCCCCCCGGGATTACGATGACGTACGGACATAAACAATATAGATATATTTGACCCACATTCAAAATACGTTCCCAGTGCGATTCATATAAATATAATAAATATAGGAGAAGTGTACGTTAATAATTAGTTTGAGGAAAACCTTGGCAGGAATACGATATCAACATTAAGAATAGATTGCACGAATCAATGTAAGTGTTATGGAATTCCTTCCATTAATTAGGACGTGATGACGGGAGTGATTAATATTAATTGACGTTATTCGAAACCGCTATTAGATTTCAGCACGATATATTAATGTATTGTTGGGCAACATTTTTACTAACATAAACTGATGGTAATGTTATTGTTATTATCATTCAATGAACTTTTACATTGAAACTTGATTATAATTTTTAAAATATTACATAATATAAAGAACGACATCGTTGCGGACTCGTTTTTCTATATTATTTCGACAAGTAAAGACTGCAAATTTTCTAAGAAATACTAACTTGTTAACTATCAAAACACAATACGTAATTCTTAGAAAATAATTCATTATACCTCTATCAAAAAGATAATTCTAAAAACATAACACTCTATTATTACACGTGTGTCGTGTATCGCAAACTATATGATATCTTACCACCGGATCCATATTCATTCTGCCTGATGGCCCAGGCCACGGGCTCGTATGTGGAGCTGTTGGCCCTGAACACCGCCCAGTGGTCGCCGGGGAGCGCGCCCCACGCCGTCTCCCCGGCGCGTGCTAGCCTTAGTACTGGCGATGCTGCGTTTAATGTTGCATCCTAGGACGAATCATTAAATATATATGAATAGTGTAATATTAAGAGAGAATATACGCTTTGTCCTTAGAGGCTGATGAAGCGGTCACAAGCTAAAAGCGTGGAAGCTCACCACCATATTTATAGTACTAGTAGTATTTGCAAATCTAGAATGAGACGGTGCGGAATATTTTATTTATTTATGAATAGTATATTTGCTTATAGTTCGATTAAGCAGTCTCAAAATAACAGCGTAGATCAGGAGGCCTGTAAGGCGTTGAATGGTCGGTTTCTCCAACTGCAAAAGTCTAATTTTAGGTGGCAGACCCCTGATCGATGCTGTTAGCACACTGTTACCCTGTAACTGCTTCGTTGGAATAAAAGCTTGCAGTCAACGCTTTGTAAACATAATGTGAAAAGTACCGTTACAAAAATTAAATGCCTTCAGTACACTTCTGTTCAGATCACAAACAATAATTGATCGATCGTTGTATTACCAGAAACATAAAAGAAAAATATTGACAACTGGTTCAATGATCGGTTTTAACAGTAGTTCCATTATTAAACAAAACATTTATCAATATATGTCCATCTGCATCAGTAGGCACCCTTAAAGTGCTAACCATTCAAAAAATACAGGAAACAAAACGGGGTGAACATCGATCATTTTTCTATCTATAAATAAAACATGTCACCCCTTCCGTAGTGTTTTATGGTTTGAAACATAATTTGGGTGTTGCGATAGATATTTATCAGTATCGGCGTTATCTGATGGACAAATGACAGGTTCGGTTTGTTTAGAAATAAGGATAGTGAGTAACCACGGAACAGTGAGCTATGACAAATGTAGATAATATGTTCATTTGATTTTTTTATGCCGTTTTTGATGTGATTACAAAAAATAATAGTAAACCAACGTATAAACAGATTTTTTTATTATCTGACGGATCTGACTTAGTATTTACCTATTAAGTACTCAAATCTACTATCAAATTTGTATTAAGCATATATATGCAAAAATTACTACAGTTAAACATGCCTTTTTTAGATAAATTTACTAGATACGTATGAATAGATACTTAATTTCGTATATTATTATCATATTACAATAAAGAATTCTATTTAAAGAAAATCTTTTAAAATCATCTCACAGTTCATACTTATACCAACAATGTGCCGTTCTTTACAAGAGGATCCTTGTACATTAATTATGCCAGTAAGGCCTTATAAATCGCCTGCATTGTTGTGAAGCGGCTCGTAAGATATATTCGACGAACTGTAGTCAGTGTAAGACCCGCATTATTCTTGGAATGGGTCTATATCACACACCATTACATGGACAAGAAAACCGCATTAAATATATAAAGCTTTGGTCCCTTGACTTATGTTCTAATTATGACATTTACATCAGGCCTTAAAAGCAAAAACATGCACGTAAACTTTACTTTTCAGTCGGACAACACGCGACGTATAATGTCACAGTAGTTATTCGAACAGGTAATAGATTACCAGAACCTAAATTACTATGAATTATTAATCGTAAAACGTGCACTACGAAAACAACAAACAAGAAATTCCCTTCATAAACAGAGTAAACAATAAAGTAGAATAAAATATTGGCACCCACCTTTAGCCTCAAATTAGTATGCATGAACAGAGGGAATCCTTTCAGCTGTGCGCCTACGAGCGTCTCTTCCCCGGGCGTCGCGAACGCGACAACACCCACGGAATATTCTCTACAGTACTTATCGAGAAGTTCTCGATTCCATTTGTCCATGTTCGCGTATTTCGATAGTGATTCGAATACGATTACGCCGTACCGCCCCTTGTCCAAAGTGGTGAGTACGGGCAAGCTCTTGCCTGCTACCTCCACCTTGTACCTGAACAAAAAGAAAATAATTCTTAGCTCTTTTTGAACGCTTTTACGTTTACATTCAAGTACATTCGTTATTTTGCTTCAGGCTACGCAATAAAAATATATGAAATAGTAAGTATTCGTCTACTACAAACAAGGTCAAGACTTGATATAGGTCAAGAATTGAACGCGGAATATTCTAAACATTGGGTTTGAATTTATACTCAACAGGCATTCATTAATCTAAGAACTACAATGTTGAAGTATTGACGAATAACATTAATTCCTGAAAAGCTCACACAGTAAAATTCTATACATAGATAATATTACGTAGTCCAATTTACTGCAGATGAGAGTTTGTTATACAAGATCAATACTGTGAAGGTGAAGAGGCTGCCTGCGCTAGTACCTTTAGAAAGTCGACTATTATACAGGTATCTACGTAGATATCTGGCTTGTAATACAACTCACTTTATAGATCTGTGTAGCTTCCAATACCTATTGCCGGCTGGTTATTATAGTGTCGGTTACAGAAACAGAGCCACATGGCGCATTCACTTCCGTAATGCAACGCTATTCAATGACATTTTCATGAAGTAACCAAAACCTATATACGCTTTCAGTGCGCTATTATATCGTACAAATAAAGCTATACTGTCAAATAGATATCTAATAACAAAGGCAATGACCACCCTTTATCAAAACATTTTACAGTTAAAATAGCAGACGGCAATGGCGTCCCCTTGTCAAACATTCAACAAGCCGCTGAAGTTGATTGGCAATATTGGAAATTGAACTGTCCAAACATTCGCTTTTAGGATACTTTCCAATATTCAATCAAAAGCACCCATTTTAGCGATATTGGGAAATCTGACATGTCTTTCAGTTCGTACAGGTCACCATGGAATTGCTCTTCAAAAATGCACCGATCGATCGACAGATAGAAAAAAAGAGTAGCAGTAGCACGCAGATTGCAGGTATCAAGACCGGCCGCTCATTTTACTTCAGTGAGGGCTCGTTTCAATTTGGCAGACCGAGAGCACTTCAGACCGAGTCTAGAGCGAATGGCAACTTGCAAATAGCATTTACCTACTCGAGCCGGTCCATCTTTCCGTCTAATGTACGGTGCACTCGTTGGCAACTTTGTGCAGCCACTAGTATATTCGCCGAGCAAATGGTCCGATACAAAACTTTGGTAAACGTTATAAAACGCGGATCCTTATGTAAAATTTAGGGCTCATAAAGCTACGTTGAGTGCGGAACGAGGGACGTGAGCGCTGCGTCACTATTTAGCTTGCGCTAACATGTTTCTAATTACCTTAATTAGTGTCCTGACATTAAAACGAGAGAGCGCTCAGTTTAAATTAGAGCGCGCGAAACGGCCTACTTTGTCCGTGAACCGAATGCGACGAGGGCTAATTCGTGATAAGGGAGCGCGAGTGAGTTCAACAAAGGGGAGCAATGTCACGGCGTGCGACCTCGGTGACCTGCCGCCCCTTAGGATAACACCAGTTATCGTAAAGAGGCCGGTATAACTGCGCTACGGTTATCCAGAAAACGGAAAAAATTAAGCGAATCTTTATATTATTCAAAATTACGCTGCCCGACATTTCTCCTTAGGTACGACATTTATACTTAGAGTGTATTGTGGGTACAAATGTAACCCTAAGTAGTATTTAAATTTTTGAATTTTGTTGTAAGACTGGTAGACTATAATTATAAGGGTTGCTATACTGTAGAAAACTTAAATTATAATATTTTGCATAGTTACCGACGCAGGACTGCTGTTTTGTTTAAAGATCATGTAATTTAATGTATTACTCGTCACGCACAAACTGGAATACGTTTACTACGCAATACTTTGCTTTAGTCACGTCATTACGCTAAAGGACTGCTGCTCTAATGGAAGTCGCTGTTGCACTGTGAACGTGAATAACTAAAGATAGTAAGGAGCAATTACCAGCCAACTTGGTGCCTAAATTGAGGACAAGACGGCCGTGTTCCGAGACTACTGTTTAATGCTTGGTACTTATGGTAACTTCTTACACGAAATGTTGGCCATTTCACCGTTCAATGGTACTTTGAAAAAATAAATTCCTATAAGACACGAAGTCAATTAGGGGCACACATTACCTATCCAGAACTGAGGGCTCTCAACATAAAGTCGTTAGAGGAAACTTTTATTACGCGACTTTTAAATTGGTCGGTATAAAAAATTTACTGACTTCCGCGAAGTTTAATTGGTCTTAATTTTTATTTTTCTTAATAAAACTCAATGGTTCTGATGAATAAAACAAACAGTACAATGAGACAGACATATAGATAATAAAGTATTGTCTACATCATTTGAACTCCATTTAATTGTGCGGGAAACATGTGAGGATTACTCCCTGACGCTAGAATAGGGACACTAACCATTAACGCTCTATTAAAAAAGCGGTTTACTCTCTTGTGCACTATAAAGTGAAGTTTACGAGGGAAGGGAGTAATAAACGGCTTACATCACACGAGGGTCAAATGAACGATAGCAATCAAACTTGAAAAACTAGAACACGTAAGGGATTCCCAATGAAATGGTACAAATACGAGACTTGCTTAGAAATATAAGTTGTTCGGTAGTATAAAACAGTCGCAGCGTTAAAACAAAACTACTCCGTTTGTTGTAAAAGCTCGAATAAAGCGGCTAATCTTTCTTTCACACTCAATTTACTGTAGCCGTTGTCTCTAAGTTTTAAAGCGAAACTCGATGGAACGAATCGCCCGACCTACGTTTGTATACGCAAGGCAGTTTGCTTGTATTTACGGGGAAGGTTTCGGGCAGGCTTAAAGGAAACAGTGTCAAAACGACTTAATTACTTTATATTAAGTCGTTTTGACACAAACGAGCATTAATGGAGAACGAGGCGGCGAGATAGGGGGCGGGATGCCGCGGGCTTGCCTCTAATGGCACTACTAACTAACTAACTGTCGCCACAACGACTCGCCGTAGACGTCGCGTCGCAACTCGCCCCGCTCCACGGTACCCCACGACTTGCGAGTCAGCTGTCACCTTATACCTTGCTTTATATTTAATTAAGTTTACATTACTACCTCTTACGTACGGGAACTGGTGTTTGTTTCCAAATTATCAGCTAATTAGACCGCACTGCATTACGGGTCGAGGTAACTTGTTTAAGTAACAATATTGGGGTCAATGAAATTCATAATACGATGGAATTTCAACAATGTTACTTTTGTTTGCATTCGCTACGAAATTCACATTTAATAATTTAATGCTAAATCATACTCAGAAATCACTCTCAACCAGCTACTGAGTGTTGTAATAACCGCATACCTAAGTATTATGCTGTTCCTTAGTCACAAATAAACAAAAAGACATAAGGATTTAAAGCATTTATATTTCTTAAGCATAAACATACTTCAATTTTTCCTTTATGACATAATTTATTTATATTTAGTTCAGTTTTATGACAAGCCTTCAAAACGTAATATAGCCTTTTGTTTTATATGTGTGTACAAGTAATAAAAGGTAATCCTTCATTAAAACCGTTGCTTGGGTCCACACCCTTTATGGGACTTTAAGTTCACACTCAAATTAAATTCAATTAGGGACACTTCCAACACTGTAATTGAGAAACGAATGTGTTATGATTAATGACCAGTAAAAGGCACAAAATTATTTAATAACAGACTTCTCAATGTCGTTATTTTAAAGTTAAATTCCGAGGACTTATTGTTTGAATGATTGGTTTTGAAAGAAGAAACTTTGTTTTAGGTGGAAAAGTACGTTAATCTAAGCGACATTTTGCTAGAAAATTTAGGTTGATTTTTTTAACAGGTATCTTTAAGTGCTTTTAAGCGACACACTGCTTTTCAAAAATTGGGACGGACATGTCAAATTAGATACAACATCACGTTGACAACATGATTATCTAGCTTCTGCAACTAATGATAGTACGGATCGTAATTCTGGTCCAAAAACCCTTAAAATGACTTAATTTCACACAGATAAGAGGCATTTATACGGTCTGACGACTGTTTTGTTGTTGTAGTATAAAGTACGCCCACGAAGTCAGTCATCGCGATAATAATAGAGGACAAGGTTAATTACGTATATGGACATACGAGTACTCCCAACCTTTTTGTATACTACAAGCCCCAAATATAGTGTTTAGGCATGCCAAGGCTTGCTTTTTTTATTAACAAGAGGTATGTTACCGCCAACATGCGGTAAAAAATTGGTACATAATATATCAGGTATATATTTGTTAATTATCGATTCTAGTTATTGCAGTTAAATAGAGCTGAGGATGGTTCATACAGAGAAAGATGTCAAATAACTGCAATTTCAACAAATATAAAGCAACTTCAAAAAGAGCAGATAAGAAAATAACACGTTTAAAAATAAATTCCACTTCGTCTGGAGATTGCAGACTTAAAGATGCGATAAAAACCGAGGCCTAGGGGAAAGGCTTTGACAAAAAATATCAAGGAAGAAAACTAATTCCTGACCCGTCAAACATTTCATAAGCAAGCGTCGGGCTCACTGGGGCTCGAGAGAGAACCGATTTTTAACCCGACAAGAGCAAAAAAGTCTCACATGAGTCCATGACGCAAGTAGGGCAACCGTCTGTGAGACACGATATACAGACCGGAAAATAGACGCCGACAATTTAATACTGGACGATTTATGAATTAATTTACTATGAAATAAAGCTACTTAGATTCGACTTAGATGTTCTGGGTTTCTGGATCTAAGTTAGATTTAAGCTAGAGCTAAGTAGATTTTGATAGTGTCTGCGTGCGACGATTTGAGCTGTTGCACGGTTTGTATTACAGTTATGCTAGCTTTTTGCTGCGGTTTTGCCCATGTAGATGTCGGTTATAGCTGCAAAACAATGTAGGTGTGTACCTAGAGTAGGCAATTAGACTGTCATAAAAATAATTTAAAATTCCTTATCATCTTCAGTAACCTTTAATAAAACTGTTTAAAAAATATTTTGGTTTGTTCAAATAAAAATAAGGCGCACCTACACTTACGCATGTCCGTGTGGTGTCCGGATATAAAGAATAGCTCCACCCCATATCCTCCACTGGGTGTCGTAAAAGGCGACTAATGGACCTTAAGACCTAGTGCACTGTACCAAGCACCTTGGGTCACCCGAATGGTTGCGGGTAAACAACCAACAATCGCATTCCCAAAGAGGGTTAGTGTCAGGCAGGCGGCCGACTATAAAACCATAGCCAAAACTTTAAGCAACATGTCTAGAAGACGTGTTGCGCCGACCCCAAGTAAAAATTGGGATAAGGGCAGGGGAATGATATGACCTACACTTACGCATCAAGATTTTTTATCTTGTCAAAAACATTGAAATGGTATCTACAAAACTCTAATTGAACTACTAAATTGATAACGACGGAAAATTATGAATTTTGTCACGTGATGATTCTTTTTTAAACAAGTGAAAAAAAAACAAGTGAAGTTTGGATGGATGGACGTTTGTTACTCTTTCACGCTCAAACGGAGTAAACTGGTACCATGGTTTACCACATGCTACTCTTGTTTAATCGACTGCGTCACAGGGGGTAATATTTTAGCAGCCTATAAACGCGCGGACGAAGTCGCGGCTAACGGCTAGTTTTGATATATGTGCTGATTTATTTATTCTCGGCTAAGTGCTTATCTAGTTGTAATTACAAGTAAACATGATTTGTTCGTCTGTGCTAAAACATAACTTATAACACAGATAAACAAATCAGCTGTAATATCTGAGTAACTACAAAAGAGGTTAATAAGTTAATGATATATCGCAACAAGATAATAATTGATGATGTCAGTTGTAATATCCATTCATCTTTAATGATTCCAAGAAATTAGTATTGCGGAAAACTTATGATAAACATTTGTTTTTAATTAAGCAATGACAAGTCAAAATATGTGTTATCTGGTTGTCTTTTACTGGGAAATAGAGTTGTCGTGATTATAATTGTCATAGTTGTTGTTTAGGCTAAGATCTCGAGACTAAATACTTTTTATCACAATACCAGACTGATACTTGTAAGTGTCGCTTCTTAGTTAGCCGGTTACGGTGTGATAGCCACTGGCTATTTAGTTAATAGTTTCTAGCTTCATATGAGGCTTATTGCATTATTTTTTTTGCGAACACTTCAACATTTTTATCAAGAAAAATCTTTTCATCGTAGCATACACCATAATTTGCAGTAACAACCAACGTAACTCAGTAATATCTCAACATAATAAAAGCTCAATAAGTAATACACCGGTTTTCTCACACACATTAATCGGGGATAAATAGAAAACATGCTTATCTTTTAAAACAAAAAGTTCCCTATACAGGGCACATCACCTGGTTCGCATATTAGCTGTCAACGGGCACAAGCGATCGCCTCGCGCGTGATACAAGGAAAAATAAATAAAGGGAGCATTGCCCATCAAGCGAACGGCCGTAGTAAATATTTAGATTATAACTTGTAAGAAAATTGTATGGCGGTCTTATTTAGATGTATGGAAATAAGATGGGAAGCTTCCCAGCTTATTTTCTTGTAAGATTCGTTTTAAAAACGTTCAGTTGTGGTGTCGTTTGTCGTGGGAGCCTAGTGGTTTGAAGATCGGAATTGTATGGACGTAATTGCTAGTTTAAATAAAGACAAAGTTTTCTTACTATTTTAAGACACCACTAACATGGTATACCACTAACATAACATTGAATTAAACATCGTGGGGAAACCTAAATTTTGTAATGGAATCTGCACTCAATAATTTAATGTCCGGACCTCCTAATTAGTTTTGTCCGCCCACTACAACATCAAAACATATCTGCATATTAATAAACAAATACTATATTTGTAGAACTAGTTTAATTTCAAAGCCAAAACTACTGTTTGACGGCAATAAAAAGTTTAACGTTTGTAGTTGTCAACGTGGCAACACCTACAGGGTTTTTACGATTATAGTCTGCCCACATCTCGATACTCAAATCATGCTATTGTGATACATGGTATTTTAAAGTGAGGCGAGCAAATATATTTTAAAATATTTGTGACGGAGTGAATAATTGCTGCAATTCAAGATAACGGTCTAAGCGGGCACTTAAGTCGCGTATATCTCTTGGTCTTAAAATACATAGGAATAATATTCCTTTCTTGACTTGAAAGTTCAATACTTTGGAGCGATTAGTCAGCGTTAGCGATCGGAGGAATGTATCTTGTCTTCAGACGCAGAAGATCCGCAAGGACGATCGTCAAATTTCAACCGTCCAACAGTTCAGCCCTATAGTGAGTATAAGCATTTCTACGTAGACCCATATGGCTCTAGCTATTAATTTCGTACTAAAATCGTGAAAGAAAGCGTGTTAGTTACAATTTTACGCTTAAACGACTACATAAGTTTTGATGAACTTCGGTATGGAGTTCGCTAACACCCTAAATTCCATAAAGTCCATTTACTTTGCCAATGCTTTTTACCTAACTGCGTAAAAGGAACGACTTTCATGCGGGCAAAACCACGGGAAAAAAACTAGTTTAAATACTAAGGTCTTTATACACATATTGTTTTTAGGTTCTTACCGTATACGGTTCGCAACGAGCAGTTCAGCGATATCGCGTCCTAGCCGCGAGTAGGCCGACTCGACGATCACAAGCACCTTCGCGTCAATGCGCAGACGCGCGTCTGACCGGTGGTCCCTTGCCGCTTGTTGCTGCGACGCGAGCAACGAACACTGCGAGAGTGGCCGCGGGACGCGATCCCGCCACACCAAACTGTAAATACATCTAAGTTACAATAAAAACACATCAGGGGTTAATTAAGTAATATTAAAAATACATAATACAGGAAATGATAGAAAGGTTTGGAAATAAAAAAAATTAAGTAAAAAAAACTTTTTAAGAAAAAGCTTTTATTTAAACGCTCTAAAAGGAAGAAAATAAAATATTCCTTTTGGATTATACTAACAACTCCTCATTATACACAATTTATATATAATAATAAAAGCTTGTCGCTCGATTTACCACAAATTATTATGATATAAAGGAATGTTGATAGGTATGTAAACCTCGCGACAAGCTTTTATTATTATATATAAATTGTGTATAATGAGGAGTTGTTAGTATAATCCAAAAGGAATATTTTATTTTCTTCCTTTTAGAGCGTTTAAATAAAAGCTTTTTCTTAAAAAGTATTTTTACTTATTTTTTTTTATTTTTTACTTTTTAGTTCCGCCATATTGGATTCAGAATGACGTCATATTCTTTTTCTAGTCACTCTTAACAAGCCCTTTCATTTGATACCCATATTGTATAAGTGGATTAAATATAACTGTTCTGACATCTTGTATGATCCGCCATATTGAATTTAGAATGACGTCTCATATCTTATCATATATTGTCATCCAAACAAAATGCGTCCACAAAATTTCAGCACAAATGGTTGAATATATCTACTTCAAAATTGAGTTCAAAGATTTCACCCGAACACACAAATATCCATACATTGCAAGTTAAATAAAAGCTTTTAAAAAGGGGGTAACTTTGCCCAGCAGTGGAATCTCAAACAGGCTACAAAAAAAAATACAGGAAAGAGCAACTTGAGTTAGAATAGAAACACATTACAATATAATAGGTTACTCGAGTTAGGTTAAAAATATACGTAATACAGGGTACGTTGTTTAGATATTTAATATTACAATAAGCATTGTCTGTGTTATAGATGTGCGATAAGTCACTAGGGAAAATAGAAGGTAGCAGCTGTTAACTTGTATGCTACAATAACAAAGGTATAAAATATACGGAACTTTCGACGTTTAGAAGAAGTCTCCGTGTATAATAAACAATGAACAATTTCATTCTATATAAATAATATTATACAAAAAGTAATTACTTCGGTTCCAAAACACAATTACTTAAACAAACTTCAAAAAACATAACGATCGCTTCGAGTCCCGGATTAAAAAAACAAAAAGAAACAATACGGCTATTGAAAAAGAAAACAAATTACAAGTTAAAAAATTGCGACTTTCCCGCACCTGAGCAAATGAGCCGGCAATTAAAATAAAGCCATGCCATTATTTTACCTAACAAATAACCTTCTAAAACAAAATTTATGAGAAAATCAATCAAATACTGCCAAACTTAAAGCTGAGTTCCGAGTAGGAGCCACATCAAAGCGCTATTAAGGTTTATCTCAATAGCGTAAAATAAATAAAGGCAGGAATTTGTGGAAATATTTTATCCGTAGGCGGCAGTGGTCCTGTGAGCCGCGGCTGAGTCTTGTGGCCTCTTTGCTTTAATGAAAGCCACGCCTGAATCAACCGAGAGGAAACTTTAACGACGATGCTTTAAGACATCCCGAGCTATGTATTGAGCACAAATACCGCCTTTATTTACCATTAAAATGCCGTATTTACTATCTATCAACATCGTAATTAGCTCCGATTAGCATTAACGAGGTGAGATTTGTATGCTAATTTAAAGGTGAAAATTTGTGCGGTTAAGTCAATTACGTGTTAATAGTAAATAAACGTTTATAAAACAATGTGCCTTTAAATCAGGGACTTGGCAGCGCGTTAGCGAAGCAGCTTCCATTAATTAGCCAGAACACAAGTTTTGCTATAAATTCAACTGAGTCGGCGAAACTTGCCGCCCCTGCCGCTCATCTCGAGGCGGTGTAATTTTAAGCCGATAAAATAAAATATTATGGGTCCTAGCTACACGCCATCTGCCCTAATTACATAAAATCACGTTATAAATTACTCTGAAATATTCGCCTCCTCGTCCTAATTTAGCTGCGAAAAGCTGCCAAACAAAGAGCGACAAGGACGCTCGGCACAAAGTTAAACGTCTTTAATACTTCCGCGAAGCAATTTCCTGTAGGTATTAAATGCCAATTTTATGCATAATGAATCTTCTAGTATTGAATCAAAGAAGTACAATCTGAAGTGAACGAGTTCGTTTCTTTCCGTCACATGTTTGTGTCACTTGAATTTGTTCTTGTGCGGAATGAATGTAAAGAAAAAACGGAAGATTTCTGTCGTCACAACAGTACAATAAATAAATAGGTTAAAGTGAAATCATAAAGTAAAGGAAATTGAGTAAAACTCTATCAATCCAAAGTTATTGTGAAAACAAAAACATTGCGGGAACAATAACGACAGACAAACATCCACTTATGCGACTAATCCCAATAAATACCAGTAGTTATGACATAACGATGCAAGCTGTCCGAATGCGATAATTTCATATTATTAATTCGTATCAGCAACGTGTTTGCTCCCGATAGGAAGCAAATTGGATTTTATGCGAATGACGCATATTTTCAACTAGATTAATTAAATTCTGGCGCGTTTTACTAAAATTTAAATGAATATAACGTTTTAATGAGGAAAGTTCAACATACGGTTATATAAAACTGTTTATGTCTACATGCAATTACAACAAAAAAACAATTTGTGATCTTATTTGAAACGATTAATTGACTTTAAGCATGGTTGCGTGTTACTAGAGTGATGCGTATTGCACACAAGACTAAACCTGCTTTTCCTTTCGAGTTCACTGTTCATTAATAAAGCTATCGTTTGCTACGCTTTGTAAAAACGAAGATGAATGTGGAATGAAGGAATGATAGTTGATTAACTTAACTTACCTGGTGAGAGGTACTGTGACGTAATATGTATAGAAGAATATGGTGAGGACGGATAGCAGCATGACGCCGGCGACACACTTCCTCACGTTGACATGGCTTGCCAGCCAGAAGCAGCACCGGGGCGCTGAGGTCTTGTGCGGATGAGCAAACTCAGCCCCCCCGCACTCAAGCAGCGGCGCGCGCGAACCCCTACCCTCGCCCGCCATCCTTAACATCTATACACCACTATATTTACACACAAAAGTAACACTTAGGCCTCTAAGGATTTCACTATACAATGTTTCTATCTCGGAACCCTAACGGCTGCGTTTGTCCTTGGTGGTGACGTTTTCTGTCGCCACTTGCCGTGTTTCCACATTTCATAGTGCCGCGGTGGAGTATGGGATTGCGCGTGCGCAGGGAGGCTGGCTATGCGTACGCCGCGATTGACGGCCATCTCGAGCCGACAAACGCGTCCGTTCCCGGTTTAAAATGGCCGCCGACGCATTATGGCGGGTTGTGCTCATCACGCCGACGTCGTGCGCTCCTGTGGATAGAGCTCACGGCATCCGTCTCCGAGACAGATCAGGGTCCGGTGCTCCTCGGCTCATCGGTGAAATCTGAAACAATATCATTGCAGAACTTGAGTAAACATACTACTTCTTAAGTCACAAAGCAGTTTTGTTAACTGTACATTTTTTCTGTATTTCATTTTTTCTGTCGTATCATAATTCAGTCATTAAAATTATTTCGTACATGTTTTGCGTGGAAGAAATAAATGAATTCGCTACCTGAAAAGTAATTATAAGCTTAATTGGATAAATTTAACTAGTTTCAACTACCGAGATCTCGTTCACTATGAAAATGGCGAGACAAGAATATAAAATAGTCATACTATAAACGGCGTTATCGTTTATCCATAGGAAACTGCTATTAATTACAAACAGACCAGTAGTAAATTTTAATTATAATAGAACAAGTAACTACTTGATTCTAACTTTCCCGCAGCAATATGTAAGTTATTTATTGAAACATTTGTGGCCACTTCAATTATGATCTACACGCAAGATGAAATATGGGCTTTGTTTTATTAGCTAGTTTTAGAAATTTTTCACTATGTGTAGTATTTTTTCAAACAAACTTGCGAAAGACCGTCAAAGGAAAATACTAGTAAAATAAATACGTTGTCAATTAGAAATATTTCGGTTTATATTAGAATCTCAGTGTTTATTCAGTCGTGAATACTTTACGTCGACCGGCCGCTTCTATAAATCCCCCTTCGCATTATTTGAATGTAGGCTCACATTGAAACATTTCTTTGCAGGCCCGAAACAAATCCATTCAGCCGTGAAATTGGACGAACAATCCTCAAAATTCTGAATTAAATTTGATCAAAAAGTTAAGTAATGAATGCGAAATCAGATTTGCTCTATAATGAAACGATCCAGGTTTGTGGCCCACCACACTCTCTCAATTTATAGAATGTTTGTGATCGTCCAAAATATAAAATATGTAGATTAGTGTGGAGTTCATACAAAAACATTTCAGCGAAACCATTAAGTGATTAAATAAGGGCATCGATGAAATAGTATGTTTATCCGTCAGATAAAGGTGTACAAACAATTCAGAATAAGATTGAAGTACAAACAAGAATAAATATATAACTTAAAGAGAAAACTATCTACAACGGTAGTACAACGTTACGGCAGTGTCTATATGAAAAACCCACCACTAGCATAAGTACCTATGTTATTATGTTAGCTGTTGATAAGAAAAATATTCTTAGGTATTCACTCTTTGTGTTCAGTAACTGACGACCCGTAATGGAAGGTTCCAGGAATATGTGAAAATTTCTATTCACTTCTTACTTGTAGTCCCTACCTACCTCATTGTATGAACACAAGCTGTAGTTGGAATGAAAATTTGCAGCAATGTTGGTCAACATAATTCAGAGCTAAATATTTTGTTTCGTTAGCGAAATTCCTTGTGTAATTTTATGGACAAACAGTGTAGGTAGTCTATTTGGTAACTAAAAGGGAGGTTTTGGGGCGGTCGCAGCGAGCGCGTCGGTGGAGCAGAGACGCGTACGGAATCCGTGATTGTGCGACCCTTTGAATATTAACTAGCAGATGACCCGCTCGTAACCGGGCCACGAATCTACAAGGCTACTCGAAAGGTTAATTCAAACTGCTCACTGTCGGGACGTGCTTTATTTCTTCGCCCCGATAAAATCGTAGGGACTGACATAGATTGAAAAAGAAATCTGGCGTCGCAAATATTTTGAATATGTGCCTTTTTTGTGCAAATAAATAGAATTCAAGGTTGTCACAAAATAGATCAAGAGACTGGAAGAACTTTTCTTTTTATTATCACTGTTGTTTAATCGAAGTAGATAGCTGATAAAAAAACCTGACTGGCTTGTTTTTACTGTTTGAATGTTCTATTAAATAAATACAAAAATTCTTGAGAAACAAGAATGATAGCATGAAATAAGTACAAGGCAAAGAAAAAGTAGGGTAGTTAATTAAAGGGAGCAAGGAAACGTCCATCTAGAGCGTAGCAATTGCTCTGGCTATAAACTTTGTACAACGATAAGTACAAGGAATAACATCAAATAGGATTACAGGTAAAGTCTTTCAAAATAACTGTAATATTCCAGTTTCGATAACAGTAAGTAACGTGTAATAAAACTCTCGAAATGTCTTCAAAGTAGGGACTTTACTGGATATTGTTATTACACGTGGAGAAATATAACGGTAATATCCAGATAATAAAGAAGTATTGCAAACCATTGAATTGTTTTTTCTTTTCAAGAGATACTTTTTTCATGCAATGCCGAGTCATATCATAATATGGATTGACTAAAAATTTGAAATTGGTCAAAAAATAAATTTAACCAATTAGGATACTGCTTATAGATTCAGAAGATAATCGACGATTCAAAGTCAGAAATTGAAAGGAAGAAAGCACTTCGGTGTAAATATCAACCATACACATTTTTTTTAAGAAACAGGCTGACGTATCTTCTGCGTAGGAAGAAACTCTGATAGTGATGCATTAATCTTATTAAGGGAATGCCCGTAAACGATCTGGACGGGTTACAGTAGTGTGCGCGTAACGACCGAAAACAATTATTAGTTAACCCTTGGACCTTTTACGAAAGATACCAGGCCGAATTACCTATTAATGATTAGGGTTAGTCCGACTTTGTGTGGGATGACTGGCGTAATTAGATTCGTAGTAAGAAAATAAGGAATATTTAGGCTGGTTGGGCAGTAGCTTCTAATGACAGCCGTAGAAAATTGTCTCCATGGGGGCAATTGAGAAGACTAAAAGTTGAGATGAAAAGGTCAGTCAGAATGTAGAGCAAGTACACTGTTGACCCTGAAAAACTTTGGTAACAACAGAAAAACTACAAATGTAAACTTAAAATGTTCGCAATATATCTACCAGTTTAAGAAAACGCGTAGCAACATCATAAAAAAGTAACTCGAAAATCAACATACTAGCCACATAGTGTTACCATTTTTATAACGGATCAAAGACAATGGCCTCGCCCCAGAGATGAAGGGACAAACTTATTATAACTTTGCTCGTTCGCGACACCTCACAGGGCCCGTTCAGAAAACCCGCATAATAATATGTACTAACACGAAATTCGTATAACACAAAGATCAAACTTCAAAAATATTGAACAGTGTGAATCAAGGGATACGCTGAAACTGACAGGGGTCTGTCAGATGCCATTAAACGGTTCTCAAAGTGGACAGCGAGGTATATCCTTTATGTGGTCAGAAATATTATAATGTTCTTTCTGTGTAAACCCTCCAGTCACGGACTATCAGCTTAATGGACCCAACTGAACTAAACCTAATATCCAAAATTCACGTTAAATATCGACGGTGAAAATTGTTTGGTTCGACACTAAAGCATCGTTCGCTTGCTTTGGGATGTTTGTTTATTAAGCCCAAAGCCGAACCTACACAGGAATTCCACTATATCGCGTACATTGTAGAACGAACAAATATTGTGTATTTATTTAGCGGACTTCCTACATAGCTACATACATACTGTACATTTAAAACGGGCTTTACTTTTTGTAGATAAAAGCGGTTGTGAAAAGGCATGCAAGGCGTTGGAACATCGCAGTAACGTCGCCATTAGGCCACGGAGGCGAAACCCACAATTCGCCCGCATATTTGGTCAAGATTAATTGCCCTTAACATCATCTGTCAACCCGAGGGACATTCCGTGGACATTTTGTTTGCCGTACAAATAGCTCAACATATTCGTCTTGTAGCACGTTATTAATTGTACCGCGACTAGACTTTTATTTATCATTATATAGTTAAGTTATTTAAGTAACCACCACTAGTGTGCAAGCAAAATGCAAATTCCAAATGATCATTACTTAGGAAAAATATTAAAATGTTCCGATAAACAGAGTAACGTAAGAGTGGGTAAATAGGAGTTCGTATTATTGAATAAATATTTGTAGTGAACGTGCCAGAAGGTATCCACTTACAGTTAAAGGAATACTGGGTTCGCCGTATCATAATTTATTTGTAGAATCTCTTACCTGGTTGTTTCATTTGCTAATTGCAAGTTGCAGGGCGAACTACAATCGAGCGCTAATTGTGATTCCACTAATTTGCATTGGCGCGACGACTTACCCGTGCTTGCCTGCCGCGCCCGCCCAACTTCCGTATAGCAAACACGCTCACACCGAGCACTATTCCTACTGCACCCTACAAAATCTCTTTCCAAATTACGGTTTCATATCGTAGCGTGTGCTTTCATTTACCTCTGCACGTTGTCTTTAGTTAAAACCGTGCGAACTTCATTTTCACTTTTCGCGTTCACACGATATCACGCACAAACTCTGGCCAGAATTAAAATGTTTCATCAAGCTCGTTTGATTGATATTTGGTTTGTATATCGATAACACGATTAAAATTGTATCTTTGATCAAAATTATCGATAGATATTAATGCATTAACACGGGCACTAAACATTCATAACCTAAGTGCTGTTAAATTGATCAAAGGCAATCATTGATACCGTTTCGATATTGATTCCCTGTGTAGGCAACTACAATAACCTATTCTGGTTTGCAAGGTAATGCAAGTTGGGAACAGGTATCTCCAATTAACGGAACATTTGTACCATTAAATTCTTGTTATTGCGAGTGTTTTCGTGCATAATTAGTGGATTCACTTAACAGAAGTAGAAATCCAGCCGCCGAGAGCTAGTGTTTTTAAAGGCGATCTGCATGTGACGTTTTTAAAGTAAACAGAATTGCTTGCTTGCATTAAATTATGCAAGTGGCACTGGCTTTACACGATTACAGTAAATTTATGCAAGACATTATCCGAGGACAGCGGCGTCGCATAACAACGCCTTTAGTGTCCGAGCGCACGGCTCCGGCGTTGCCTCCTTTATGAAAAACCCTCACTATGATATATGGGTGTATGCCGACACGTTATTGCCTCCCTCGACCGACGTCTTCTCTATGCAAACGCTACAGTTTTTTCATCAGCTGTCGCAGATATCGGCCGTGTATATTATAATAATCAATTAATTTGTTAGTGTAGTTAAAGCGACGATATTCCCGCTAATGACGTCGGGTGGGGTAAGCGCGGGACGTGGACGCGTGATAATCTCCCGACCATTAGGCCCGACCACTCGCTCGCAAATCGTCCGCATATTTTGCCCAAGATTAATTGTTCTCGAATATCATCTATCACGGTGAGCTCTCTCGTGACCGTCGCCGGCAGTGCGTACGACGTTTTATTCAAGGCACAATAGGCCCCTAGAGCACCGCATTTGAGGTAATTAAATTTTTGTTACAATAATGATAACGTTCCGCGAAAACATGCTGCGTATTTTGAAAGACGATTAAAAGATCCATTTCAAACTTTTGTGTTGAATAAAAACGTGAAATGGTAATTAGTAAAATGGCTGTTTATTGAGGTTTTGAAATAATATAAAAAACTCTTTAAAGTAAACATTTAGTACCTTCTGCATTAAGTGACCGATATAAATAACTAATGAATACAATTTGTACAACGATAAAGATCTTAATTAGTAGTTTAACTTTAAAGTTTATTGGAAAACTAATTAAATACGGACTGGTCTCGTCATAACGAGTTTCATTAATTTGCCATTCAACACTTTAAATAGTCATTTCATTTAGACGATATCAAGGCGATTACAGACTTTCCCTAAAGATAAATCTGTAGTTAAAAATACCCTTCGTCAAGTTTATTTCGTAACGGACAAGAACAAATTGAGTCAATCTTTTTTTGCCAGAGACGAAAAACCGAAACGGTTCGCATTTCACCATTTTCAACGTGTAAAGTTCGAATATCAATCAAGCCGACCTTTTTTCAATAACGCTACCACAGGGATCTTTTCCGAACCAATTTTTCGAGTAATTTCGCTCTTAGATCCAGTGTCCATTGGCTTTTACTGACATTGAGTTTGATTTGCTCCTACAAAACAAATTATCAGAATAAATTGAGCCTTGAGGTTCGTCCTACGTTTTAGCAATTCTGTTTTATAAGTAGCAATGCGGTGTTCAAATTGAATCTCAAGTTGGATACCCTAGTGAGAACTATTACTGAGCGTATTAGAATAATTTAAAATAGCTTCCATTATGTTCCGAATCGCATTATACATTTATGTTTGAATGGAGTAAACGCCAGTAGGTACTAAATGTATATTCATCATGTCAATGTGATACAATAATATGCTTAGTCTATTAGTGTACCTACTAAGTAATATCTACGTAACAGTAATTGTGACTATGCATTGTATTAATTGTGAATATAGACGGATAAATAATTGATTTTATATACTCTACTAGCTGACCTGGCAGACTTCGTACTGCCCCAATCGATAATTAAAGGACCTAAATTTTTGTATAGGAAAAAAAAAGATTTCAATTATTCGATTTTTTCTCACCTTTTAAACCTTCCCTAGGCCTCCACGAACAATTCAAGACCAAGATAAATCCGTTCAGCCGTTCTCGAGCTTTAGCGAGACTAACAAACAGCAATTGATTTTTATATATAAGATGTAAAGTTTACGTTATAGAATATCTTCGAAATCGAACTTACGAAACACGGAACCTCGGTACAGAGTACCATTTAAAAGACTCGAACCAATAAAATCACATAGAGAGCGAACATAATTGTCCTTTGCATCAACATATTAAAAGGTGGGATAACGTCACGTACACTTTAAACGCTCTGTATTACACCTATATAGATACGTGTTTATTGAAGAAAATGGAACTGTAAGTATAATCCTAACATTATTTTAATCAACCCACACATACACGGTATTGAAACTTATATGTATATTGTGCAAGTCTTACAAATCGCTACGTTAATGGAATTAAGCTAATTTAAGCGTTTATTACACCCTTAACTTAAGAATCAATCAACAATCAGTTTTTTATAATTGGACCTCCATGAAATTAAATTCTTTATAGTCCATATAATTTATAATTAAGATAATGATTGCTGTAGCTAATTACCCTTTAATTGTCGGGTCGTGTTGAATGTGCCGATACCTACCCAAAATTGATATTCTACCAAGTTTCATAGTTTCATAGACAGTATGAAATGTCATTATTAGTCGACAGAAAAGTATATTACTTTAATTTATACTTGAGAATTACATTTTGCAAAACGAAAATTGTAAAAAAAAGAACATCAAAAAATAATTTTATAGAAAAAATATTTTATATCTATTTGATTAAAACAAACGGGTGTTTTTCTTTCAAGAAATCAGGTCACCTTTAAGATGAAAAAGGATAGTGCCGCGAAAGGAGTTGATTAAAGAGTACCAAGTGAGTGCGCGTAGCGACAATGAATATTCAGTGCATAAGCATAATACGGCCGCAATCTTACTGCGCCCCGACGTCGCTGTCTCAACTGCATTGCTGGCCATTTCTCATCTTAAATGGTAAGAGCAACGCCCGAGTCCTGACGTACTTCTCATACATCTTTTATAGAAAACGAAGGGGCTAGTGTTAACAGCCGAAAGTTTATCGTGAAAAGTGGAAAGTCGCTATTTTCGATTCTATTCTTTATCTTACTTTTTTAACCGACTTCTATATAAAGAAACCCTTCGAAAATCAACATACACATGGAAATAAGTCTAATTGCTGGTTTAGCACCGACTTTAATCAGTATCTAGCTGGTATGATAATATCGGTTTATTTTTTAGTGACATTGTAGTTGAAGTCGGTTTTTATTTTTTTGTTAAAATTAATTATTATTAAACATTTATGCTCTGATATCTAAAGTTTATTCGTATTTGAAGTATATTTCAATGATGAATGGTAAAGGGTATGACAGCATCACATGAGAACCATCACCATTCCTAGAAATTCTAATACGAAAGCGTTGTAAGCGTGAGGGATACAAACATTTTTTTTGCGACCGAGTTTTACGACGTCAATATTTGCGGCTGACCGAAGTTATGCCTGTAAGTAACAGTATAATGCAAGGACGAGAAAACGCTGACACACATAATATTGTACCAATCTACATGTATATTACAACCGTAATGCGTAAGACCGCCATTTTACAAACAAATTAATAAACCATCTCAATATTCAGTGATCTCTAAATTAGTTCATTTGTGTCATAAACATTATAATTTAACGAGGGTTTACTTGACCAGTGTTTTATACCTCAACAACATCGTTAGGGACTAATAAGCTTGTGAAGACCTAGAGAGGTCTACATGAATACCAATTAAAACATTTAAACCCTTTATTACATAAATGTTAATTTATTGTTGGTCGCCCGATGTAATTGTAATTTAGTGTAATAATTGCGTTGGGCTCTGTGTTTGATAAATAAAAATGGAATGGAACGGCAAAAATTGCTGTCAACACGGTGACTCATGTTGGCGGTAAAATGGGAAATCACAATCTAATGTGCGATGAAATTATAAAACGGTCGCGTGCGTACTACATTGTTCACCGCCCGGCCATAGAAGTGAAGGACGAAAACAATTTTATAAACGTTGGAATTTGAATAGAATAAAACTATTGTTTGTGTGAAATTTATAAAAAAAAAAGATTATGATATTATTAATAATAGTCTTACCTCATCTATAGTTGACAATATTCGCAGACAGAATAAAGCAATATACACACTTTACAATTCGATACTAATATATTTAAAAGTTCTAAGTATATTAACAGTGTTATTATGTCTATAAACACATCAAAATTTTAAATAACAAAGAGGAAGCAACACTTATTGTCACACATTTCGTACGCGAATAGTGAGTGAGATCGCGGTGCTCGCCACACGTCCGACCTCGGTCGCGTCGGGAGGCATACTGACTGGACCGACTCGACTTCGGGCTGAATTTTATTGGTGATACTGTAGGGCAAGCGATATCAGCGGGCGGGCGGTAAGGCGGGCGCGGCTACGAGAGCTACGCTACGGACTACGAACTTAAAAACTGTTGAATCAAAGTCATCATTAATAGAAAACATTTATTTTTATTTAACTTCCTAAACCACTTGTAATAACATAAAACATACGAAATAAGTAACCTAATTATGAATATTAGAGAAAAAAGTAATCATAAACAATAACGATCTAGAAAAATACTGCCAAAAATGAATTACTGTTAATGGAACATGAAAAATGATTTGCTTAAGAAAAATTAAGGATGCTCCGACCGCGACAGTCCATCTATTCGGAGCCGACAACGTACGCTTGCGATACAAAGGCACGATCCTCCCCGATTAATACTAAGCACGCCAATAAATATTGATACCGGCTTCTTTGTCTTGCACGGAAGATTCGTTCCCTTTTATTAATGGGACACTCACGTTTGCCTGACAAATCGCGTACCTCAGATACATTTTGGATTTCACATTATTTCGTTCTTGACGTTGCTTTATTGTATCGATATATTCACATTATTTTATTAAGCATTTAATGTTTATTGAGCTGTGGGTAAGTAGATACGTTTTGGTACTTTTGTAAGTATATTTATTGTAACGTATGTATATTCGAGATAGTCGTTGAGCCGAAAGCCAACAGATCGTCATATGAAAACATTTCAGACGGTAATCCTTTCCTAATTAGAATATGCGGTTGTAATGAATGGTATAAACGCTATAATCCAACCAACTAGAGCTCGATATAACTAATTTTATTTTAAGAATTATTAACTCTTTTATTAAGGTTAATCCATGTAAAGGGAATTAGAAGGGCATCTGCATTTAGAGTCAGCATAACAACTGAATCGGTTCAATCACTAGCACTAAATAGTATAAAACAAAGTCGATGCCGCTATCTGTTTGTATGACTACTTAAATCTTAAAAATAACGCAACAGATTTTGAAGCGGTTATTTAACAGACAGAGTGATTCAAGGGGAAGGGGTTTATGTATTTCACTCGTGCGAAGCTGGAACGGGTTGCGAGAGTTTTATACATTAAAATCTAGGCATAATGTGTGTGTAATTGTGTATAACAACTAGGTAATCTCTATTCCTTCATAGAGTAACGTTATAAAGACATATGCAACCATATTTGACGGCAGAAGGTAAAAGTGTATTGTCTAGTTCAGTGTGGCTCTGTATCTTGGTATTTTAAACATTTCTGGTAAGACTCTCGTCACGTAACGGCCGGGCGTTCATCATGGCGCGATGGCGGGTGCGACCGGCACAAGTGCCGCTTGCGAGAAAGCAGGCGTCCCGAGCATTACAACTATACTGTTGCCAGATGTCACCTCTTTCCCAACACGCCCCAATTTGTGATGAAAATATACCAAACCGTACGAGACCAACTAAATCAGTTCAGTTCAGATGAATTAGTTCTAATTAAACGTGAAAAGAATTCGAAAGACATTTGACACCAGGTGCTGAATAGTATTTCCGTTTGAATTTCAATTAAGGAACTCTTTGACCACCTCCAATAAAAGCTAGCGCCCAATTCTGCTTTATTGGACTTGGTAACACTAATTACAGCTCGCTTTGGGACGACAGGCAAAAACCTAAAAAGAAAAGACTCCATCGTTTATTACGCTTCGCCTTTTACAATCGAATCTACGACAACTACATGAAGATGAGAGGGCCGGAGGCCTTACCTTTTTATTGGTCATTAAACTTAACAAGGCTTCCAAGGAAACAATAAATCATCGATTTATCTATGTGTTGACTATGTTGCTGTAATAAAATGCGCGATAAATTCACAAGTAACGATTACTCACGAACGGGATTGTAAAATAATAATCACTTAGCTTATATATAGCATTAGATATCTCTTTTTATGAGTTGGCAGGCTTTTTAATCATAATAAATGGCTAAAAATATTGGAAGACTTAAAAAAGATGCTGTGTCACGTGTCTTTATATACAGAAATATCTTGGCTAAAAATAGGCTTCTTTTTGTTAATGAAACGGCCATTTGTTACAGGAGGTTTCGTGGGCAACCGAGAAAATATTATCACATCGCCAAGCAGCAATGTGATATTAATATCTCATTGATAAATATGACGTTAACGAAGGAGCTTTTCCTTGTACATTTTTTCTAGAGAATGTGAAATCAACAGACAGTGAACAGACATATATGCTAATAACTCCTTATTAAACAAAATTATTGCTGTTGATAAAATAAACTTCTTACCGTCTCAATTTTTTAATTCTTAAATAACCATTCGGTAAGTTTAATAATAAGTTTTTTCTATATTGTATTGGCATCTATATTGTATAAACATTTGTAAAACCAACATGTATTGTTGGTTTTACGACTGTTTCATTCATTTATGTCTTTAATATTCGCCATAAAGTTACTTTAAAGTTGATTTCTCTATAGACCAGTAAAACTTATCTTGGCAAGTCGTCTCACGGTCCTTACGCGTTGTAAGTGTTAACACTTCATCGCATTAAATAACAACTTTCAATTGAGGTGAATGATCCGTTACAACGTTTGTGACAGTTGACTGTCGCATTGACTATGAAATATGGCATGCAATACATCAATTAGGCGACAAAAAGTCTAAATAAAAATGAGATTACATGCCTGAAGGAGTACGCGTGTAAAGAAAGTGATAAAATTGTTAATGTGGACGTACCGCGGGGATGGTTATCGGTGATATTCGCATGTACGGCTATATTCACGCTATCACCTACAGTGGGCGGCACGGGCAGTAGTCACGCGATACGCCGCTCGTATACTTCAGTGGTTACCTTCATTCTTAATCTACAGACTCGTAATATTTTACTTTTATTTTTATTGCGCATTGCTAACAGATAGTAGTAATGCCTAGGCATGACTTATCTTCTTAATTATTGCTTTAGCTTTCTTGGCTTCCAGTTTATCTTTATTATTTATTTATTGAATTGTTCTGATTGAATGCAGCACGCAAACATGACCCTACAGGCGACTACGGGGCAAGTTTTTTTCTGTTTACAAATTGAAAATAAAAGCCAAAGGAATATCAATTGCGACAGTCGTTAATGGAAAGTCTGCTGACAAAGTAAGTGGGGTCTTCCTGTTCTTATTGGATTATTTATTGTAAGATTAAGTGGCGCGGTTCTCTAAATCACTGGCAAACGTTTTGTATTTGCATAAGGATAAAAATATGACTTTTTACTTTTTCCGTTGGTTTTATTTTTCTTTAATAAAATTAAGGGAATTATAAAAAAAAGCTAAGTAACGTTTATATAAATACGAGAAGAGAGGTATAATTTGTCCTTATACAGTACCAAATTATTAAAATACCTATCCAATTGTTTCATATATTCGTACAAAATACTCTGGTCAAATTCGATAGGTGTCTAGTTCTGCCTACCGTAAATTTCTTACGAAAGAAATACTAATAAAATATTTCAAATACCTGAAATGTGATGCCTATATTTGTGACAACAACGTACATAAACACGAAACAAGTGAATATATGAATATTAAACAGAGTCTAGAATAAACACTACCAAGGAATACGGCCCAGACTGTCGTCGAGCAGATAAAGTGGAGTTTTCCAATAACATCGTGAGAACTTGTAAACAACATGCATTAATGATGCACCGACTGATAGTTAAACGTACATGCAACGCTGAAGACACTCTAAACATCCTTAACTACTTCCGAACTACGAGTAATAAAATGAGAGCATTTGCGTACGTTGGGCTTTTACTATCGAGAATTCGGGTGACAACCAAGTTCCGTGTGTGTTCGAGCGATTACTTTGATGACGTCTTATATACGAGTATTTAGGTACTAAAACACTGGGAAATTAGTTGGAAGCGCTGAAAATTTTACCACCTATCAAATACCTTCCCGATCAAAACCACTTCACTCTGAACATTAACTTGGTACATTATCAAAAAATATTTCATACGCCGAACATTATAATTACAAAGTATTAAAGCTCCTTCATAAGATTGCTTAAGTAACGTACATTCAGTCCTAATGTTCACGTATGTAGCGCGTGATGACGGAGGCTCGTGCGGTACGCGTCATGCTTTTAATGTGTCGCTCAATGGCAGCACGGTTCGAGGTACGTCTGCCTCATCGAGCCCAAGTATAAAGTTTCACACACATACCCAACAACGAGGCTTTTAGCCACCTTGCAGCTACCACTGTAGTAGGTTCATTTATGAAAAGCTTTCAGGTTCGACACGGTTAACGGGAAGCTCTATTCAAATCGCCTTTCCTTTCGACAAGCTTTTACATAAATCAAGTACTGAATAAACTATTTTCTCCCCTTAAGGTTTGTTTTATACAGCCAGTAATCCATTGGTTGAGGTTAAGTCCTCTTAAAGCATTCGATTTTTTTTTGGAACTACATAATTTTGCCGTTTGATTTTTGACTTGCTATTTTTCTTAAACGTGTCAGATAAATTACTAACATGGCTTAATATAGCAGTAGGTCACGTTCCGAATTTTCGAAGCAACTGATAACAAAACATAAACCTAAACGAAATCCCTAAAGACTTTGTCACGATAGTGATATTGTATAAGAGATTTGATCAAGATATTTACTTATTTTTCTTGGTCCTATAAACATTTTTGCGGGATTAGTTGTGATCCCATGGACTAATACTGCGCAAGGGTTCTGGCTGAGTATCATATTAGGAAAGGTTACGCGTCATCAGTCCGTGTGGAATCTCTTTCATTCTGCAAAACGATTTTTGGAACGGGTTTATGTTATTACGTAAACGTTAGGCTTAGAGTATTACGTTTACATTAATGAGTTAAACACCAGTACAATTGTAAGCTTGGATTGTGACTAGCATTATGTAAACACTCTGAGATACAGTATGTTACTAAATCTCAAATAATCTAAGTCACATTGAAGAATAATCCAAGCTAGAAGTCAATTCCCCCTTAACGTAATATAAATGTACTTTAGAACGAAGTTTAAAGTGAAAATATTGTTTGAATCGACACAGTTGATTGGACGTCTGTGAAAATAGATAGGGCGGTCCGGCCGCGGTGCATAAGCTCCGGGGCGTCCGTGACGGCAGTAAGCGGCTCAGTCGAAGTGCTACCTAAATCTTCAAGAGCATACAATGAAAAAGCTTACCTTGGAATAAAAATAAGACAAGGTGAGAGGTTACAGGTGGGGGGTTTGACTGCAATTGTTTTGGTAGATTAGTGGATAGATATGTAAGCTGTCGCCACTGTAGGTGCCTAGTTTATTTAAAATAGGTTTTACGATTTGTCTTTTCTTTTCTAATTGTCAAAATTCTGGGATTTATGTACAATACAATACAATTCTGAGGTATTTTTTTAAACTATGCGTATTCATAAGAGAAGTAAATGATCAAGATACGGGTTAAACAAACAATTGCTTTTTTGATCGTAACATTTTCAATCTAAATATAACCAAGTTTAATTCCGAAAAGTAAATAAAAATATTTTATAGCATAATAATTTTATAAGTCATATTTCAAATCATTATTGCGTAAATAAGTGCTCGAGATTTGTGGCGAACAAGAATTTACCAAAGGCAAAAGTCGTAGAAGAGAGTGCAACGGGTAAAACTTTTTTCATAAAAGTACAACGAGGCAGTGGGTTGCGAAGAAAGAGCAAAGTGAACAGTTGTCGAGGTTACTTATTAACTTTTATAACTTCAACATTTCATATTATTTGCATTATTGGTAATACAACGTACCAGTAAAGCCAATCGAGTGAAATTGCGGCAGAACAATAAACAAGATGATTAAATCAATTTATGTTTAATATAATTTAATCCGCGGATAATATAATTTCATTTTCCGATTCATATAACGCAGGCAGATAAAATATGAATTAGGTGGATTCGTTATTAGGGAGTTATTAGGTCGAAAAATGGTTTCCATTTGATTGTGAAACACGTGAACAAAAGTATATGAATTCAGAATAAGTTGAACCGGGGAATAGCGTAGACAATGCCAAGTATGTAGACGAAAGTTTTTTCATAAATGTGCAAGGAAGTGAACAGCTGACGACTGGCTCCGGGCGCTGTCTAGTTGTACCCGAGTTACCCGACTTTCTGGCAAATGTGTTAAAACGGGAAAGTATCTCGAGAATTCTATCCTTAGCCCGGGGCGATACGCAATACGAAAAAAAAAACTGTTAAATGTTCCGCCCGGATGTCAAAAGCGATTTTGTGTAAGTAACATCTTTTAAAGAAAAGCTTTTATTTACTTACGTTCGGGGAATTAATTTTGTTACTTAAAATTTGTTGTGCCCTGATTTCGGTAATGAATTCACCTGCAACAAAGAAAAGTAATGTTTACGTATCGTGTTTATTATTTTTTGTTAAATGATCGTTACAAAGTATTATACAAATGTAACGAGAATAACCAGTACTGTTTAGCAAACACATTGACGATCCAGCTAATAAAATTATGATAATTAAGAGCATTGCAGTGGAAAGGGCTGCTTAATATTCAAAGCAAGTTGTCAACACAAGAATAGTAACATGTGTAACATAATAAAATAAAAATAACGGTACCCACAACCTTTGTGGTACCTTAGGGAATTCTGCTTACGCTGTGAAAAGGTCCACTGAGTAGGCAACAAAAAAATATAACTTCAACCTTCCATAAATAGATTTCGTACAGTTTATAGGTTAACCTTTACAATTACTTAAAACTTAATCTACTATTCTAACAATTTTAAATAAAATAAAAAAGGGACGCTGAATTTTGAACTGAAATACTGATCAAAAACAAATGCCTACATAAACATAAATATAATAAACTATTTGTAATTATTTCCACCCATTAAGAGAAGAAAAAACAAATGAAAGTTTAATTAAAGAATATTGAGAAACAATGATATAATGTTTCTAGAGCGTTAACGATTCAAATTAAAGCAGCTAATTAATTAAATAGAGATACAAACGTAGGCGTCTCTATAAATCCGTCTCATCAAACACGAGCGTACCTACATAACGCTGAACAAATGTAACTACCTATAATTGGATTCGTTACCATTACAACAAACGGATTGTCGCGTCTAAACTAAATCAAACTTTGTTTCCGGCGGGAGTCGCCGTCGACTGCCGTCGTTACAGAGGATATTGGGAACAAACTATAACCCATTCTAGTTCATTATCATACTACTGCCACTAACAGAGCTGTGGCACCGTTTAAATTGCGCAACACCGATATGAATAGTTTACCCCTCGTTAAAAGTTTAACGTCCACTTAAACTATACATAGAAACAATGTAAGAAACGAGAACGCATCGATTAATAATTGTCAATTACGATGAACTGCTTTTATTACAATACTTGCGTGTAAAATTTCAGCAACATTGTAAATGCGACATGTGTCCGAATTAATTATTGCAAAAATGAGCCGCTGTAATGAATAATACATGATTGTATTGTACTCATCCATGCAGAGCGGAGCAGTTACGTTAAAGGAGAGAGCAAGCGTCGCGAAAGTGAAATCGTAAAATATCATATTTATTGTCATTCTATACAATCTCACTACAACAATGTAAGTGAATATAAACTGCCCCTTTTTATGCTGATAATTTGCACGAAAAAATTCGTAACATTTAGAAAATTATAAAAAAACACAATATAATGAATTCAATACGGGTCGTAAAATATTATAACGCGGGGCATTAGACACAAATCTTGAACAGACGTCGCCACTTAAAATAAGCTGGCACGATTTCAAGTGCCACCAACCTGAATGCGAAGTATTCAGTTCATCAAAACCAGATGTTTCCGAGTCCTATGTAAACACGGGCATTTAACGCGGCACGTATGATTAGACACCCTCCTATAAACTCCTATTAGATGTCATTAACGTAGCTGTAGGTACTACAAGTACCCCTTTAGTATTATCCTTTATCGATAGTACCCATGTCATCGTTTCTGTAATGGTATTGTGATCCTAGATCGAATAGGTGGTCTTAACTCGATGTAACTTCGACTTAAGACCAGACGCAATAGCAATATCTAATACAAAATGTTATAGTTTATTTTAGACGAAATGTATTTATACGTAAATTTGTTGGACTGAATATTCTAAAATAATGATATTCTCTTCAGAATATATCTATCTTGTTCTGAAACTTACAGTGGAATTACGAAATACTATTGTCCTCAAATTCGCTATCTCTGCAATGTTTATAAAAAGTCTCGGTGACCACGTTGGGAGTGTTCCGAAGACATTAAACGTTTTAATGTTATAAACAAACACTATGTACAGTAACTGTTGGCTGCAGTCCAACTGGGCTGGGCGCCGGCGCTACCGTTAGCCCGTCCCGTTTCCGATACACCTATTGCTCTATCATCTTGTAGATATCGAGTTCTGTATCTAATTAATGTAATAACTTATGGTATTGGAACTAGTACTTACATATTATACTCGTAGATACCTATTACATTTGAAGCTGCAATATCAAGTAATATTCTATTTTTACGCGATTCTTAGAATTTGAAACGAATAATTTATAAAAACGACTTCGCCAATGTAGGTAACTAAAACTAAAATAGACTGCAACACAATGGTACACGAGCGACTAATTAGACACCGATGAAGCGAAATTCGAATGCCTAAATTACGTCGAGACTAAACGATCACGGAAATTACTAATTAGTCGCACATGAAGTCAAACTACTAGCTTCAGCAACAAAAACCAAATAACTGATTAGCAAAAGCCAAATTAGTAAACCGAGAAAATGGTCACTTATATTGAAAACTTGTCTAGTTTATTCTCAGCTTCAATTAAATCGTGGCTAAACTCGCAAGTTGCGCAGTTATAGAGGTCCTATTATCTGCATGAAATTTGACTCACAAACCGCAGTCTCCCCAGTGGTAGTGGGTCGACATAACTCGACCCAACTTGAAAGCTTTAATTACGTGGACTGAGTTGTTCACGCAGGTGACTCCTTAATTACAGGGTCGAAATTGAGCTGCCCATTCAACTGACACGTTTGCAAACGGATTATCATGACCTAAATCTGAACCATTTGGCTCTGAAGCCTCGTGATTATGAAGCTCGTATTGTTCAACATATATGTCAACAATGAACGTGAGGGATAACAATTACCTGAATCGTAAATAAAAAATCGTAAAACGTAAAGGTAGGCGAGGGACCGGTACTTTTCCCCATAAACACAAATAATTGAGCCATCTTATTTGACTATTTGGGCATACAGCCTCTCATTTAAATATTAACTTACTTAAATTGCTTTGCCATTTCTATTCTGCAACACTCCGATCCTAATTGAAGGTAAAATTGATTATTACTGTAGACTTCACAACTTTAGCGCTGGCAAATTGTGTTAGTAGTGTTAATTAAAAAACTTAATCTATTTACTGGCTTGCTTTGACGCTAAATTATCTACAAAATTGTTTCGATTAAGAAACTTACGTCGATAATTACTTCGATTCTTCTTATTATAGTGTCTAAAATAATAAATTACGTACACTTTAACCGAACTTTAGACACGAGAATAGATAGGATAATAAATTTTCGTCTCCCCGAATCGTTACCCATCGTTCGCATAGGTGCTCAAATGTGGTAATGCCCAAAATCAAATTGAACCGTCAGTGTGTATTTTGGACCAGAAAACAAATTTTGGGTTTGATATCTACTATGATGATGCTAGTTTTGGAATTTTGAGTTTCAAGCGAGTAAAATAACGTATTAAATGGATACGGAAATTAGCATTCAAACAGGCAACTGTTTCAACAAGTGAAACCGTTTCTGCGTTAACGATGCCGCTGTGTCGAGATAACAAACGAAATTGTTATGACGTTAGACTTTGATCTTGCTAAAGACTGACGAATTTGATTAAAGACATGGTTTTACGTATAACTTCATTTGGTTAATTAAGGCATACAAATCAAGCTACAACATGAGTTGAGTATATGATTACCGTGGATTGAGGATTGATAATTCTTGTAATGTATTGGATAATGTAACTGATATGTCCTTCAAGCACTGTACCTGTAAATACATCTTATCGTACAATGTGTATTGAATATATGTAAAAGCAAATATTAGGTGTATGGAGCCATATAACTATTGAATCTGACTCAATGTGTAACAATGGTGAAAACCACTTATGTCTAGTTTTGTCCAAACAGATAACAAAATAGTATTGTGCTTCAACCACAAATACTTGGAAATTTTTGGCAAGTTTATCTGTAAACAAAGCTATTTATATCAACTCTGAAAAAAGACTAATAAAAATATCATGGTGTATCAATAGCATCACATAAACAAAATCCATTGGGTACAGCTAGTTTTGTGACGGGACTTTTCCTCTATATGATAGTAGCAATAGGTGCTCACATATTTGCTATTCCGCCTACGTCTGTCTATTTGAACAGGCAATTGACTCGTCGCAATACGTTTTGCTTTTGGTCCCTCATGCTGTAATCGCTGCAGCGATTTCACATACCGACTAAAATCTGAGCGATACGCGTTTTCGACCTTATTTCGCATGACAATTTTGATCTCATTTTCACGCAGTCTCATTTAGTTACTGCAGTCAGCAATTTGACGCTAAAATAAAATCTCGTGCCAAAATAATGAGAAATGTTTCATTATGGTTTGGTGTGAATACAATCCCGATAATCCAGTTTTTAAATCCGCAGTGTAAATCAAATTTTATTTAACAAACACAGATTGGTAGGTTTTAGGCAAGTACCAGGAATCGGTGCAACGAACAATACTCGCCCGATGAGTTGCGTGACATTTACCTTTCGACGAATGTGTCACGTTTTCACGATAAATTCGATACTCCAATTTGTTTTGTTCTAATATTGCAGAGGCTGAAGGCATATAAAATCGATGTTTTATGCATGCAAATTGTACACGATATGCTGCGGTATGATATTTAAGTCGATTATAAAATAGTATTACAAGTTTGTGTCCTCAAGATGACTCACGTTACATTAAAGTCTGGTTTTGACTCATTGGTAGGTAACCGAAGTCACATGTTGTCTAGGCAAAGGAAATGGTTGCCCAGTAAAAAGTGAAAATTAATAATAATTTTCCTAAAGCAACAACATTGTAATCTAAACAATAAACACGTTTCGGGTATTCGTTCATTTCACAGAGTTTTGAGTATAGAATGGGTTGGAGTATATACGCGTAGTAAATTTTCACACAAATTAAAAAGATTGTAGCGTCGAAGCCGCATTATTTTGGCCCGTCCATCCCTCGTGAATCCAATTTGCGGCCCCGGACACGACGTCTCTTGTAATGGGATTTCGGCCTCATTCTAAAAAGGCTATTTACACATTTCAACTTCCTCATAATACGGTATTAGCCACGTGCAAACAAAACAAGACCAGTGTTGATCTTTAATTAGTTAAGTCTGTAGTTCAAACGGTAACATAATACATTTTGCCCTACTTACATTTCTACGCCATGGTAAAAATAACAGTATATTTGTGTATGGTTTCATGATTTCATGAAATTAATCAGCTTCATTTGTTTACCAAATGTTTCAATAAATTGTCTGTAAGCCAAATCTAAATAAATCCCAAGCATTTTGAAATGGAATGAAACAAACAGACGCCATCAATTCATATTAAAACTGTATTACTCCCAGGTACCTAATTACCGAAGACAAAGCGTCGTCAGGTTCGATTTTATTAAATATTTCAAATGAGTTAACGTCTTGGGTTCTACGTAGGTAATTTTGAGTGACAAACGAGCGGTTGAGCGCCGGCTGCGTCTTCAGGCAAGTCCGTCACGTGCTCTCGGTAAATAAAATACGTTCCAGTAAGCCGGCCGTCTTACCCGCCCACAACCAAACTCGGGATGACAAATCTCATTCCGCATGTAAATTGTGGTCTCGTCTTGAACAACCTTTACATTGTTTAGAAACTGAATTGTAATTTGTATACTTATGCTATATCGGACAGCGAGATTATGCTAGACATCCTATAGTAGATACTGAGTCGATTTTTAACTTTTTGTTACGTTGTTGTAATAATATTACTTAAATAATTTAAAATAATCTTTGTTGGTATTCAATTTAAGAATTGATTTTCATATCGTGTTTATAGTTGACAAATATTTACGTAGATGCCACGGATAATATTCTTCGCTCTGCACGTGGTCGTGAAAGAGCGACTAAACCGAAAAGCGTGGACGCACGTTGAATTACAAAGTAGTTAATCAGTTCATTGTTGTGAACGACTGAATATTCAGTTACTCACGGCATTTTCGTGAATAACATTTGCATCTAGATAAGCTCGCGAAAATGATCTCACGCTCTATCTGTTAGATTCTGAGTAACCGTACGCAACAATACACGAGCACAAACGTTTTAAATGATAACACAGAAAGGTTAACCTACATGAATTACTTTATTTAAAATTATATGTTAAATCCCTTGAAACGACAAGGGCTGCGGTATGGAGGTTCCCTTGCATTAGCGTGTAGGAACCCGATATTTGTTAAGAGTTACTTTGTGTTTGTCAAATAGGCTTTGTCGGCTCCGCCGCTTCTCTAACCTGTTGGGCTCTTTACATTTATCCACCCATTCCAAACGAGTTTTTTCACGTTCTAAATGGTTTCACTCACAGTTGTTATGCATGCGTCACTAAGCTGTTTAACGTTCCAACAAACCATTTCCTGAGTGGACGGCACACAATCAATAAGTTAACTATATTTGAAATTCAATATAATGAGAGATAGATAAATTATTATTTGAGGCGATATGATATCTAGCTTTAGTATAGACGCAACTCACGAAGGAAATCTTGGTAGAATAGTATTTGGAGAAGAAAGCGATGATAAAAATGATACACGCTTGTATTGATACCGAGTTTGAATATGAGCGAGTTTATCAGGCGTAAACATAGAATAAACTGGCGAATAGGCGTGTGCGAGCCGGAAATCGTAGTCGTCGACGAACCATCATCGCGTCGTCGGATTGGCCCGTAACGTGGGGCCCTATATCCGCCGCGAAATGGAACGTGATTCCACTTCCAATGCAGAGGGATGCAACCCTCCAGGACGATACAAGACTTGCCGCATTGAACTGATAATTTCTTAAATCAAGGAAACTAATATAGTCAGTACTGATACTCATGTACCACTTGCGTATAAGATCGTTTGGATACAGCACATAAATCAAACAGTTCTCCAATACTTCATACATATTATAATATCGATAGGTCTTTCAAATATCGATAGCCGAGATACGAGAACGTTCGAAACTAAGTTTATGATTTATTGGATCCACCTTCGTGGGGGTTTGGGTAAACAAAGATTCAAAGGGTACGCTATAAATAGACAATTTGATTTATTCTAGGTTAATTTAATTTCTAATAAAATGAGACAGTATTGGAAATATTGAACAGGATTTTGCAATGAATTGAAAAAGATTAACTGACGTCTGTGATTTATGTGAATTTCACATGGAGGTGTCTGTAATAGATTTGTGTGTTGTGGATGCATTAAGGTCGTTAATTTAATGGGTAGTGGATGTGAACAATGGTTTAGTAGCATACTCGTGTAATGGGCAAACAGCTGACATCACGCGTGATACACGCCATGCTAATCGCTGTTAGAGTTCATGTTTAGTGCTAAGCTGTGACCTAGAATACAAGCAAGATATAGAATCATTAACAGTTAATACGATGCACTAGTTTAGAGATGTTATACGACAACACGGTTTCGCATTCCAGATATTACATGACCGGCATTCCGATAGATAAACAGGTCTGTTTATTCCAAAGTACATGCAATAGGTAGGTTTATTTATATTGATAGAATTTAGAAATTGAAATATTGTGAATGCATAATTGGCATCAGCACTAAACAAATGATGGAACACATAGTTTTTGTATATCGTTACATTATCTGACATAACCACGCATAGAACAAGAGTTTGATTTTTATTTTAAATTTTGGAATATCGTATAACAACAAAACACTATCTACAAGAGAAATTTATTTTCGTGCCAGCAGAGAGCAAGATTTCATTAAACGAAGGTAATTGTTAACAATTTGAAGCGTTGTGTTCAATGAATCCGAGTTGAAAAGACGACAGATGTTTCCTCTCGAGAACTTTTAAGTTCAGCTAAAAGAATTCTTCGGGAACAGCGATGAGATCGATCTACGTTCACATTATATGGAAAACTGTTTAACTTTGGAAGTTAAGTGGGTATTGAACTACCTTAGGGTTTTATAAAATTTCATCATAAATATTTTTTACTGAAATTTCGCCATCTTGGTAAATTCAAGGCTTCTACGGGTCTACGTCCTTGTTTATGTATGATAAATAGTCTTTTGAAGTGTTTGATGTTCTCTTGTCGCGTTGGGTAACGAGTTATCTAATAGTGCTGATAGGTACGTTGCTGCTTTGTCTGTTTATCATATACAAATATAAGTAACCTAAAATTAAAGTTGCATAATAAAATATTGTGTAAAGGTACAATTTATAACTACATTTTTGGAAAGAATTATTATTATTTTTTACGTTAGCAATAACATGTAACAAAAAAAAATTCGTACAATTTTTAAAGAGCTTATGGCTAAACAATTTCCGGTTGTCTGTTTGTATTGTTACTAAAACTACCAGCATAAAATATAGTTTAGGGTTGGAATTTCTAGGATACAATAAAATCCTTTCTCGGTTACATAAAATGTGGCGGAAAATCGCTGGGTTGGACGTCGCACCATGTCACAACCCGTCACTCTCTAAGAGAAGAAACACCCGAATTAAATTCCTGTTCTCTTCACCGATGCGCGCATGTGCGGCCCCGAAACACAAATTGCGTTAGAAGGTTAACAAAACTGTGAGATTTCTGAAATTAGTTACATTATTTAGACGAGGGTGTGCTTGGAGACGGTCGGTTGTAAAGGAGTGAAGTCGTATCAGATTTCACGCTAACGATGCGTCGTATGGCTGAAACAATGCAATTGTAGAGTGGAGAAGCGAGCTATGGACATAGTGAAAGGACAGGACAGGCGAGTGCATTAAGATAAAGCGCGTTGGGCGGCAGCCAGCGTCTCAAGTGTCCGGCTGGTGCCAAGACTGGCAACCGTCAGGCGCCGGCAATGTACAACTGTGCGCTCCTTCGCCCTGCCGACGTCGCTACAAAGAACAATGATCTAAACGCAAGCTGTTTGCAAAACACTCGTTTATTACTTACGACATTAAGGCAATCTTCTTATCTCTATCTTAACGGGGCTTATGATACTCGCTGATGGTGACATTAGCCATATTTTTTCTGGTGATTATTATAAAAAGGACCTCGCAGATTTTTATTGGCTGGAAACTGTTTGTTACTGTATTAAAAATATGCCTACCTACCCATAGAATAATAATTCTAAATTCCAGCTTTTTATAGCAACTACAAACACTACCTACCAGGACCAACTTAATACCTACCAGGGACATAACGGCCAGTTTCAAACATTTTGCGTGCAGGCACACTCGAAGATTTATTTGCTAAGAATACATTTTTATAATCAATTACGTATATGAACTAAGTTTTTTATGAGTTTGCTAAATAGTGGTATATTTTAGAACAATTTCCCAAAATGATTTCAGTACCGTCAAGTGTTACTATCTCATAAATTACGGGAGTAGTCGCGCACCTTCTAGAAGATGGACGAATTTTAATTAAAGTCTTGCCGTAGCCAGCCCCAGCTTATTAATAAAATATCAGATTCTTAAAACTAATGTAGCGAGGTTTTGCATTAATAAGTCTCGCGGTTATTGTACCTACTGCATGGTATTCTTAATTATAATTTATAATAAATTAAATTTATCTTCAACTATAAACAATACCTATTAACGTAAGTAAATTCGTAACAAACGCAACCGAACTAAGCAGATTAAAAACCCTATCTACAAGTAATCGTACACACAAAATATGCAATTAAAGTTGGTAGCCTCAATATCAATAAACGAAGTTCCCGAAAACGCAATAAACCGTCGAATCCTCTCACGGGTCGACATGGAGTGGAAGTCAGCAGTTTCTTTGAAGCGCATCCTCACTTGGAGTATAATAATGAATTCAGGGACGGGGTGTGAAGGGGGGTGCTAGAGCGTGCTCGTACGCTCCACTTTGCACTTCCTCTCTTATAAAGCGATTAATGACAGTGCGACCTTTGAAGACTGACGATCAAAATAAGAAGGAAATAAAATCCAATCACGAAAACGACTTCAGACTTCCTCGCTTCCTGCGAAGCGCTTAAATTTCAACAGTTTAACTTAGTATTCGTATTTAAGTTTCTTCTCTTCACTACAGTTGCGTGTTCACATATTCCATTCCACTTTACTATTTATATGCTTTACCTAAAAGGTTTTAAAACGGCGTAACCTTTTGAAATATTACCGCAGTAAATGTAACTGAACACACACGTGGAAAACCTCAGCTATTTGTAGCTGGCGTGGCGAATCATAAAAAGCAAATACAACGGAGCACTACGAATTTAAGGATCTGTTTTTCTCTTATGAACTATCTACGTCGGCACGTAAGACCTGAGCTTGGGAAATGTATTATTTCCTGGCTTATAAACATATTCCAGAAAAAGCGCAGAGGTAGGTAGGTATGCGGCGGAACACTCCAGTGTTTACGTTTATCACAAAACATGTCACAGAACAAGTACGTGTACACAAATTTTTGTAAAGATTTTACGTAACTGATTTGTAGTAGGAACTTATTTATTTAGTAGACAAGATGAATAAGTTTACCTACATAATGATAAGTTTCATTACATTAACCAGAAACAAAAATTGTCTAGTATTCATAAAAGTCAACGTGAAGAGATAGAAAACGAAGAATTTTATCTTTTAACAATGGAGCATCTGGATTTATCTAATAATTTACTACTGCAATGAAGGAAAAGATTGATTTTTGGAATTGAACGTAAGACCGAAATAAAATTTAGGTGAATACAAGGAACATTTCCATGAAAATAGTTTAGAAAACTGGCGAAGGCAGGTGCAGAGGCGAGGGAATCGAATAAAAAGCGTTAGATAACTGCATTTGTGCATTTCCACATTATCGAGTAAAATGGAATGTCGCCAACAATGCAATTAACTTTTTAAACGTTGGAAACTTTTAAAACAGATACCAAATGCGGTGATTTAGTTACAGTCTATTTTAATTTACGAGTATATTTGCAAGGCAGTTATTTCCTTTAGATGGCCATGCGCTGTGTACAGCAGGCGAGTCCATTAGATGAGAGTGTTGTTGTACCATTAGTCGTGACTTGGCATCGAGTTAGCTTGCTAATGTGCAATCAAATAGCGCCGCTGACTGCCAGTTAATTATGCGTACGCTCTATGAATTCAAATCGACCGTGTAATTACTACAACAATGTCTTGTTTTGCGTATCTCTATCAAAAAGCTTTGTGTTCTCCCTGTAAGTTTTGCTATCGTTCCGTATATCTTTACTAAGTTTACCGAATTCAAACTTCCTTAGTGGCCGAAATGCAAATTAGACCAAGTTATAACAATTTTAATAAATAGGTACTTATAACGAATTTCAGCTTTAGAAATGTAAATTATTTACGCAAAATAATTTTAACTCAACACAGTAGGTAACGTAAAAGTTTTCCCAGATTAAGACAGAATTTCCACTTTTATTTGTTTAATGAGCAAACATAAACAAGAACTTGTTCAAAGGGTGGAAATGTCTCCGCTTAACCGCTGCGACCCGGATTTCGTGCCAAATATTTATTTTAATTACATCTCGGTTTCCTTCAAAGCCCAAGTTAAATGTCTCTACCACCTTCTACGCCAATATTTCAAAATTAATTTACGCATTTAACTTTCCTCAAATTTAAGTACTTAGTACGTATGTCTTAGTACCTATCTGGTGACGTACTAATTCTAGCACATTTAATTAGCCAAGTTCCTAGCCGGTACTTTTATTATTACGAAAAGAAACAAAATATTCATTCATCGTAAAGAAAGCTAGTAATGATAACATAAATAAATACTCGTTTAATATAGTAAAAAGGAAATTGAACAGCGTGAATAAATAGTTATCTGCGGCGGACCGTCGATGAAGGATTTCCTTCGGGAATTACAGAGGGTAATATGACTATCTCGTAATGAAGTGGGGACCTAGTTACAATAAAGAGAGAAGAAAAAACTTTTATGTGCATTCTCTGGGATCGTACAATCGGAAATGAACATTCAAAGCGAACTTAATTAAAACTAACCGCGAGCCTCCGGGGACAATGGCTGTGCGAGACAACAAAGCGATGGGAACCGTCATAACTGCTGTCAGCTACAACCACTAAGTACGATCTAAGATTACTTCTCAACGAGTTTAGCACTAGCCGACCTGCCTAGACCATTGAGCTTAGCGCGATCGATTCTAATATTCATTCGGCCTTACCAAGTGAAAATGTGGTATACGTTAATGATAGAGCTTAATATGTTCGCCTTCAAGTAAATAGCTATCACATAAGCATTTAATGCATAGAAATCAATTAAAAAGAAATTAATATGAATAGCACGTCCATTATGTTGATTGTATTAATTAATTAGTGAAAACGTAAAGTTCAAAAGAGATCATGCTAGGGAACATCTGGTGATGGCACCAAAGATGAATTTCTTACGGTTGCAGGGACGCAAACTAAGAAAACACATCTGCGCATAAATTCTGAACACGTCCGGCTATATAAATTCATAACTTCGGAACGAACCGGAGACAGACGGTACGCAAGGGCTTCGAAGAATTTATTAAATAAATTAATTGAGCCCAAACGAACATAACTGTTTGGATATTGTTTAAATTTAAGCAGAATTTTGTTGATGTGTTTCAAAGTTTAAAATAATGCTGAAATAGTTGAAATTTTATGAATTACTAATAACTTACCTATCATATTCTTCTATTGCATTAAAGTTTTTAATAAGTGGAACATTGGCAGGAATATTCCTAGTATCCGTTTGAGAAACGTTATATTTTAATGAATAAAAGAAAAGGAAGAAAAGAAAAGAAACGTCTCAATCACTACTTTTTATCGGAAGCGAGAGGCAATTACACGAGCGCTATGTTAACAAACATTTGTGAGGCATTAGTTGGCGTAGTGGCGTGGCATCCACTTTCCCAATAAACCACCCGGCTGAGTGCATAACGTGCCGAGATTACTTATAGCCGCCGGAGCCGACCAAACAACAATATTTGTTAGTCCCAGACACTAGATTAATTTTTCCTCAGGCATTTTACTCAACGTTTCACGAAAATGTTCCGCAAAATTTGATTGGGTTAATGATTTAGACAGTTCTATTAGCAGATAATGAAATTGTTTCATTAGAAAATGCCTTCATAACAATATGAATGGCATGAACGAAGGTTTATTTCCTTTTTAGCGGTTGTTTTGTACCCTTTTATATTTGCCCGTAAAACTTCAGCAGATTTAAACTTTTCTATTTGTATTGTAGGCTACGCTTCCAACAGGTTGTAGCCATGTTGTTAGTTACTTCCGTAATTATAACAGAAACCAAACAATGGAACGCTGTAAAATGCTGTCCCTACATAAGTTAAAAGTTTTTTTATCCTTATTTTTATGTGGCTTTTTAATATTAAGAGAACAAAGAGGTTTGTTTCATTCTTATAATAAGCAAGTTGATTTTTCGTGGTTTGACCGAAATCGTCTTTCGTTGGTTGAGTAATAAATTTCATATGTATACAAATGATTTGGAATACTGGCAGGTACATTGTATTTTGTTTATAGACACTAAGCTAAGCGTAGATGGGATGGAAATAAAACAGGACGTCGCCGGTAATTCAGAGACAATAAATAACTTCCTTTAGAGGAGACTACCTATTCCGGTAGTACGGTAACATGTTTACTTACACGTGTACAACAAATTAACAATGTATAGAGACTAACCTACGGGGAAAGATATAAAGATAGAAATTCGTAAAGTCTGCTCATAATGAGACAGGGGAAAATAACCAAGGAAAGTCGAAAGAAAACTAAACTTTTACTTGAAAATAAATAACTTAAACACAATAGCATTTTAACAAAGTTGACATCGGAGACTCGGTAAAAGGTAGAGGAAAAAGAGAACCACGGATGTCACGTAAACCTAATCAGTAATGTTTAGTCGAATAGAATTACCAATAAGTATGAATAGAAACCGAACGTGAATGAACGTCAAATGGCGTTAAATCGTTTTTTATGTTACAATTTGTCATAGGGAAATAGAAGCACGACGTGACGATGGCGTCGTGCCCATGACATCATCAGGTGAAATAATTTGTAAGAACTACACTATGACGCTATCTGATGAAGCTTAAAAAAAAGTCTGTACGTGCAAGTCGTAACAAATATCTAACAGGCAAAATATCGTATACCTACCTAATTATAATAATTTGTCAAGCTTTTCTCTAGTTCCCTAAAATATCATTGAAAAGAAACGATAATAATCTTATGACAAAGGTTTTTATACAGAAGAAAAACACGTGTCAATATCAGCGCCAAAAATCAGATTCGTGATACATGACAAATTGTTCGCCTACGATCGTTAACTATTATGTCGAAGCTCCGTAACATATTAAAGTACAGTAATGAGCTCTTTCATAAATAGAGGACGAAATAATGTATTTCGTCGGTCTTAGATATTACTAAGGCAGTAAGTAATAAGTAAATTATGTATGTAGGTCTTTCATGTATTGATTTGCTTAATAAAAGCCATGTTTGTGACTTCGTGAGAGAAGTCAAAGAGATTTGTAATGAGGCTCAAAATGTGTGTCGTAGAACAAAGCCAATGGACGTAGAATTTAACCCGAAAATTTCGTTTTCTGTGGCCGGTATTAACGCTATCTACCACAGATTTTACAATTTGGTAGCAGCATAAATTGCAATCGATCTACTAACAATTTTTTAATAGATCTTTGCAGTTAACCTGGGCGTAGGATTTTACGGCTTCGCTCTTGACTATGAGAACGAATAAAACACCAAAATAGTTAGACTATCTTTTAATATCTTTTTTTAAACCATGAAAGCCACCTGCGTTATGCAGATACGGGTGAGAATTTATTCTTGCATCATCAGACCACTGGTTTAATACTCAACTTGTTAACTTTATCATATCTCAAACATCACTAGGCAAATTAATTGCATAAATGTCCAAACGATTTATCGGTCTCTAAACGAAGAGTACTGGTTTGGAGCATTCCTTTACCCAAATATGGAAAACAGCATTCCTTATGATATCGCAACTCGTTGCACACCAGAAATATCATAAAAACAATTCGGAATCATCATACCGTCTGTATACCTTTGAGGAGCAGGCTTAACATAGGCAGTAGTTTTAAGTGCAATCCATACAGATGAATTTGTACAGTTTTATTTAATTCCAGCATTCAATTTAGTAAAGATGACACCACAATGCAAGCATTGTTACGAGAAAATAACGCACAAATGTGGGAACACAAAAACAAAGCACAAAATATGGATAATATCCAGGGCAACAATTGCGAGGACATTGTGTTATGGCCACATATGGCATGAACTCATTAACGCGCCATAGTCGCAGCGTAGCGCAGCTAACTGCCGCAATCCAGGTCTTAACGGAAGGTAATTTACCATCTGCCATTTGTGGGCGTTTGCCACCACTGTATTGCTTTTATGGAGCATATTATATGAAACACGACGGCAAACCTCCGCTGTAATGCTTGTTCTCGGTGCAACATGGAAAATGTTTACTGACTTGTCCTAATAATAGGAACTGAGTGAGGTTGGTAATGATATAATGTCACATAAATCTAAAAAAAAGTTACCTTAATAAGAAATAACTTCAATACATGACAGTAACGTCCAAAGTCGTAAGAAGTATTACAATAAATGCTCTACGGCAAGGTAAAGGCATAAACATGCCCACAAAAAAAAGTGTAAAGATACCAGTACGACGATCACGTAACCCGTGTTACCTCTACCTTAAATAAGACAAATATTCTTTTTACGCACGTGTTGTCACCCTAATAAGTTATCTAGTTTCTTTTGGCAGTGATAAATAGACACGGCAAGACATTACATACCGGTATCACCCTAATATTTGGGTGCTGAATATTGTTACGAGAATCATGTTTTATGTTATCAATTAGTTTGTATCCTGGTTTGTGATGTCTTATTATTTTCCTCCTCAGAGTAGGTTATTATAAGATTAATAAATCCCAGTACTTGTCTTATTTGCAATGTAAAATACAAGAATATCTAAGTATTGATATTTATGCAGAGCTTTAGCTCAACAAAACGACAAATTGTATGTTTAAAATGCAAATATTATTTGCAAATTATAATATGTGTTTTCTGGAATAATTATAGGTTCTCTCATCACCTTTAACTAAACTGTAGTCACACGAGATACCGATGAACGTAGTACCGTGATTAAATCGCTTTCAAAAGACGAATTCTGGTTAATTAAGGTAGTAAAGGGGTAAATTACTGAGGTCTTGTCGGGAATGAATTGATTCGACGACATCACGTTATTCGGGTACTGGGTTAGGTAACATTCGTGTTGATTCTATGGTTATTGTATGGAACGCATTAAATCAGTAGGTGTAACAATTGTGGCGGGCAGCTTCGTTAGTCCGTCGGCGACACGTGTAATAAGATAAGGTAACGCCCGCGCGTCCGTGCCCCGCTAGAACAAAGCGGTGCCGACGTCACCGCCACGAACAATACCATCAACACGCTCACTGCACTGTCCTCACCCACTTATTATCCTGTTGAACTATACGAACCATTATTGAGAACAGATATTCGAAACACATAACCAAAGTAATCAAAAGCAAAAGATTTTTGTTACGAGAGTACTTTTTAGGCACTTTCAAGACGTTACTGACTCTAGTTGCGCGGTTCCAAAATGGTTCTTATGGAGAAGAACCGGCCAGAAACTCCATGTAAGTTTCCAATTAAAAATAGGTCACACAGTTGTAATTCTGCTATAAATGGACTTGTTCAAACTTATCTTAGAAACAAATGAAAGTAAGATTAATATTTGAATGCTGAAATTGAACGGAATAGGCAATGAGATACATTTCCAGCGAAATTGATACCTACCATCTAAAGTAAACGTGTTCTATAACTGCTCCCAAATGATGCAAGAATCTTACTGTAACAACTGGTCCCTTGTAAATAATTAGATCACTGATATCTCTACACATTGATGCAGCTGTTCAACTTTTAAATAAACATTCCATTGTTCAACTAAATCTATAAAAACAAAGCATTATAAATTATGGTCATGATTGATCGAGTTTATTTTAATATAGGTCAAAATATAATAAATTCAATAAAAAATAATTCTATAATCATTCGTTATTCCATCGATTATACTTAGTTTAGTAAAAAGCTTTTTTAACCCATAACTAAACTGAAATCCAAACTCGAGAGCTCCATTTCAAATATTTATTTAGATGACGTCTACGTTATAAGCATCGGAATAAAATATCAGAGGAACTTTCAATTTCAATTTTAACCTTAATCGCTGTATGAATAACGGCCATTTTGCCATGTCGCCCGAGTTCAATGAGAGGCCGACCTTAATAAATATGGATATAAATTAGAGCTCTCACTTTATACCAACAATACAAATTGACAATAAGAATTTCAGCATAATCCCTAATTACAGTTCATTACCAAATCGTCAGGAGGGAACGGAGTTTTTGAATTCGGAAGTTGATTTTGAATACTTGAATGGACAATTTATGTTGGCGAAGAATTGTATGCTTCCAATGGGTTCGGAATTCTTCGATCGTCGTTTATTTCTGATGAACGAAATAATGAGCTAAAGCATTTTCATTGCTTACAATTCCATTATAGCAGAATTCGAGTATTTCTATTAATTTTATTAGCAGAAGTAGCTTGCTTCATTCCATTTGATGTAAGATAGTTACTATGAAATATCATGCACATTACCTAATATTTTGAATGTGAATTCAGATGATTTCGAGAACTGAATTCTTCCAGGAATTCGTTCGTTCGTAAAAGCCAATACTCGTTTTGTGAACTATTTCTGGCTTCAATAATTCAATACAATAAATAAATGAAAATACATATTCCACAACTATCACACAATGTCATCTAGTCTCAAATTAAGCAGAGCTTGCATTACGAGTACCTGCTAGACCACTGATAAACATACTTTACACACACCTACTATAGATAAATAAAAAATACCTAGAACTGCGCATTTCCGTACCCATAGCGTGTATATTGCCAATTCGATTAGTACTATTGAATCCCATGGGTCAAGCTTGTACCATTAAAAATTCAGCGGGTATTCACGATTGTTGTACCAAAACCTTTACTATGTAGGTCACTAAGGTAGTTTACTCTAACTAAAATCTATTCAGTATTGTTATTTGACTCGAAGGTATTTGGTCCGAAGATATTCGCCTCCGCAACCTCGTGGCGACATTCCTTGCCGACAAATTCGGTGTATCGTGGTATTCCAAGTGTCAAGTTAGTTGACATTCAGAGCTCTTTACGAAAGGGGTCGTCAGGGGACTATCTATCACTAACTGTCGTTTAAGATTAAATAACACGAAATAGTACAAATAAAGTTAAATGTCATCGAAGCTATTTATATTAAAGGAGCAAAAATTTGGATCTACGCATCTCGATCCTCGTGGAGGAAACCTTAAAGATTAATTCTAAAAAGATAATCTTATAGATTTCGCTGAAATTAAAAGGTCGGAGTTAATAATTCTTAACTGATTAGGAGTTCATAACATTGAAAGGTTAAATAAATAGCATTCTATAGTTGCAAGAAGACTAGACAACTTTACTGTTAGGACTGTACTTTATTGAAATACGTACTAAATTCACTATGTGAAAAACAGAAGTATTTGTTAAAATATTTCAATCTATAGTAGGAATGCGATATGCAAAAACTTACTTAGGCGTAGTCAGGGAATGTCTTCGTATAAAAGCGGAAGGTATAGGTACCCTAATAAAATTATGGTAACTACTTACGATAAAGCTGGTTCGGAAAATTACAATATAGCCCAGTCAAATTAGGGGTTTCACCTCGGAATGAAAGATAATAAGCTGAAAATTGGTGAGAACTTTTGTTTGGTCGCCCTAAATATTGTCTCAAAAGTCACAAGTTCTATCGTGTCCGCGTCTTCAGATATTCAAGGTCAAAGGTCACGAAAAACAATTTTTCGCGAATATCTCGGTTCCTATTGCTTAAATGATATTTTCACCGATATCAAAGTTGTAGAGTATAAAATCCTGTACAACTTTTGTCTAAATTTATTTTTATACGATCAACCGTTTTTGAGTAAAAGCGCGACGAGTGCGCAGCGTACAGTCATATAATATATGAGGTAAAGCAGGGTCCAGCGTGAGTTTCGGTTATCAGTACGTTGTATAAAGTCAATTATTGACAAAAAAAATATTATTGTTAAGCAATGCCCATTATTTCTGTACAAAATAGGTCGGGGAAAAAGTCTTTTCGCATTATAGTATGTATGAACTTGTAATAAAATCTTTCTCTCTCTAATAAAATTAGAATTTGGAACTATATTCTTTAAAATTTTAACTTTCAATTGTACCAAAACCAGCCAGATACAAATACTATAGCCAAAAAAAAATTAGTACGAGTTCATACATACTATAATGCGAAAAGACTTTTTCCCCACCTATTATGTACAGAAATAATGGGCATTGCTTAATAATTATATGTTTTTTTTGTTAATAATTGACTTAATACAACGTACTGATAACCGAAACTCACGCTTGACCCTGTATTACCTCATATAATATATGACTGTACGCTGCGCACTCGTCGCGCTTTTACTCAAAAACGGTTGATCGTATAAAAAAAAATTTAGACAAAAGTTGTATAGGATTTTATACTCTACAACTTTGATATTGGTGAAAATATCATTTAAGCAATAGGAACCGAGATATTCGCGATAAATTGTTTTTCGTGACCTTTGACCTTGAATATCTGAAGACGCGGACACGATAGAAATTGTGACTTTTGAGACAATATTTAGGGCGACCAAACAAAGGTTCTCACCAATTTTCAGCTTATTATCTTTCATTCCGAGGTTGACCCCTTATTTTACCTAATTTGACTGGGCTAATAATAAAATGTTCTGCGTCGTACCTGAAAAGAGAAACCATGAAAGTAGCGTCGTTTCAAGAGCAACGATTTCAAGAATTACGATCAAAACATAAAAAGATTATAAACAAACGGGTGTATCCGCGTTTAGTAGGCGCTATCGCAGACCACAAGCCACGAGAGGCACATATTTAACGCTCCAGGCTTATCTCAAACGAGGCAGGGCGCGCGGGCGCGGGAAGAGGCACGTGCTACAATATCGAGCCTATCTTTCTACTAATGGCCTACATGTGAAAGGTGAATAGCTCCATACTAAAGCGGAACGGGGGATAAGCTACTCGCAGACGAGGATAGATGACGATTTATTAAGTTATCTAATCTTTATGATACCGTGCGAACACCGCGAGCTAACATTAGGAGCGCAGTGAATGGATAAACACAGGAATATGCGTAAACATTTTAGATGATATCGGAAGCTAAACAAAAACGGGTCGAGTAATGTTTATGCAAAGCAAAAAGCATTAGAGGTGCGACCATCAATTACATACATGTTATAACGGGCGCTCGCAACCGTACTGTGCGCGTCGCCGATGTCCATTTGCGATGAAACATGTTGGTCTAATTAATGGACAGTGGACACAGTCTATTATGGCGCGGATAGCACGTGCTGTGGTTACTCATGTATCCGGATCTTTTCTAAGAGCTTCATATGTAGATCATTTACATTCCGAGAGTAAATTTAACATGTATTTCGTGTTTATCCAGTTGCGTTAAAGTCCAGTGCATCGTACCAACATGCATTTTGTAGCTCGCTATGTTTAGCTATTAGCAATGTGAAATACAAAGTAGAGACATATAATTTTGGAATTCGAAGAATCTGAGGGACCTGACTACGTTGAAAACTTTTAATGTATCTTGCGTGTCGCAAAGAAACGTAATTAGCATTAGCATGAAATGAAATAAGTACAAATATTAAATTAATAAATGGGATAGTAGGTATGTATAAGATAGACTTATAACTCATCGTGGTATCACGTCAACATTAAAATGTGTGATAGTAGAAATAAATACCAATCGTTAAACTTTTCATGCCTGTAATTCTGACTTAATATAACAACTAGACTATGTCAGCGACAGTAAGTGTTAAACCTTTCCACAAAGAGGATAAAGCAGTTTATATATCTAACGTTATAGGACACAAGAAGTGCATTCCGCATGCCGCCGGCTAGCAGAGCTATCTAGCGCACATTTAAAGATGACATGTGTCGCGCACAATCCTAGTCCGTAATCGCCAAACACATTATATTGTCATAAGCGTCATACTACATTAAACAATCGAGATTGAACCTTAACCGCTTTAATTAGAATTTAATATTAAAAATTAACCACGATTTTTTTGATTGTAATCTATACTAATATTATAAAGAGGTAAAATTTGTAAGTTTGTATGTAGGGGGTAATCTCTGGAACTAATGATCCAATCCTAAAAATGTTTTCACTGGTAGAAAGCTACATTATTCCTGAGTGCTATAGGCTATAAATTATTTTTATAACATTTATATTAACCGAGATATCACAACTTTTGTCTAGCAAGTCGGAGAAAAATTGCTCATAAAACAGAAACATATGCATGCGCTGCCTAAACAGTTGCTTAAAATTGAAAACAATGTATGGCAATCTGATTTGTCTTAATGATTTCTACAAAAAAGTCCGCGACACCATATCTCTATCTTTTATATTTTACCTTTTATACGTCTTTTAACGTAAAAAAAAAAAATCGACTTGCCATGAAAAATCTCAGGGGCAAATTCTCAAATTTGCGGGTCTCAAACTTGAGAGAACATTGCTTCTCTCATGGGCAGTTTTATGTTGCTTGCTTACGAGTAAGTTCTCCCAGTAGCTTGATAGTTTTAGCGCCAAATGACAAATTAGTTAAGAATATTGTGTACAAAGAAGTTTTGTAGGCCCTAATTTTTTACACTAACTTGCTAAACAATTATACTTCTTAACGCGTGCGAAGCCGCGGGCAAAAGCTAGTGTAACATAATTAGGTTGATTTTTGTTTACACATCATTTGATGTCGTCAAGGGATAGGGTGGCAAATAATATAGCTTTAGTAGTAAAGCAATATGAATCATGCGGTTGGTTTGTGGGGTGATTGAAGACAACAAGGGCTGGGCTGTTGTCGGAGCGCCTCGGTCGGACCAACGGCACCTGAGTCCGGCTGGCGACGAAGCGCCCTAATGGCCTGTCGCTCGTCCATCCGCGCCCGTGATTGATCGACACACCCCGTGACGTGTGCACACACATCGCTTACATCGCCTCCACGATATCGCGCGTAATCCATCACAAATTTCAAATTTGTGCCATAAATGCGAGTGCAAAAGTCAAGCTTTGTGTTAATTACAACTTAAAAAAATACTTAAGACATCGGAAACGCTAGTAGGTATAGTTTCGGGCGATGTCCGTGCTCCTAATTTTTAGTTTCACTCTTTTAGAATAAGTTAGCCATAAAAGGAGAAAAAAGTTTGCTTTTTCACTTTTAAGACCTTTAAACTACTTTAAAGCATTTATAAACAGAAAGATAAGTAAGCGGTTTATATTTTTATCAAGTTTAATAATTCCCTTACTCATAATGTAGTCTTTTATACCTATGTCGCTAAAAACATTAGAATATGTTAACATTGTTTGAACATTTTGAATTGAGTAAACACAATGCACTCTCTTGAAAAGTATTCTGTTGGAAACGTAGGTTTCCAAGTGTAGGTAAACGAAAAACGTATAAAAGTCTTTCTAACTTTAAAAATAAAACGTTTTAAAAAGTTCATATCTAGAAAACGTTGGAGCAAGTATTCAAGCAGCAATCTCGTATTTTAGTACATAAAATACAGGCAAAATTTAGGTTTTATTACAAAACTTTTCTACTCTGGCTATACGACAATTTTAAAGTCCTTTCTTTCGTAATAGACAAATTAAATTAAATGCTCCTTGGAAGGCAACTAAAAGAGAAAATTGAGCTTGACAGTTTCAACAAACATAATAATTTAATTAATTATGTTAGTCCGACATTGCTTCATACACTTTAGAAACCTTCAATTCTGTTCTCTCTGTAAGTCTCACAATTATGATTCGACACATACCTACGTAAGAGTACCTAAAGCTAATTACCTTAAAGGAATAAAAAAAAATACATTTGGCTTGGGCACCAAACAAAGCTGATAACGAGTTTTGCAGTAACAAGGCCGACTTGCTCGAGTGGAAGTGATCAATTTTCTCAACAATTTCACCGTCATCTTGAATCTTTTCAGAGGCACGAAACATTTAGCCAATTCAGCGCACAGGGGCCGACCGTGATAATAGAGCCTGTTGGCGGGGAGGGACAGTCATCACAAACATAAGCCATTAGCGTATTGTTAGCGTCTTTTCAACTGTACCCTCCATTTCGGGCTTTTTGTTAAGTATCTTTGAGTATCAATATCAAAATACATTTCATCATAACGGAAATATGATACCGGTAGTAAATAGAGTACCGACAATTGTTATAAAATATAATATAGGATATTCCGATGTTGCCTTTCAATGTTATACAATGTCTAGTAAAATCATAAAATTGTGCGGTTGAATTTTATATAGGGATAGCGTAAGTGTAAGCCTATGGCAACAGGATAATCCTCGGAATTAGTGTACATTAATGTATGCTGCGGTCGTTGAGAAGGCTGGAACAGGTAAACCTGTGTAGCCGCAAACTCATGAACAGGTCGCGTGCGGCCGACAGACGATAGCGGCGTGAAGCCGGCCATTCTCCTCGAACAAAGCTCCCCTGATCTAATCAACGCAACAATACACCTCGGATAACTCCACAATTGAGCTGGAAAATAAACCGTCCGCCACCCGTGCCAACACATACGATATTTTAAATTACAAACAATATACGGTACGGATACAAACGAGTTCATTGAAGGCTGTGTGCGTCCGACAGCTGTTTTAGATAACATGTGACCTCCCTAGAATAAAGCTTTCACGAACGATTACACCAACAATGATGTACCCACGTGCCGTAACACGTAAACAGTTTTAAAATAATTACATGTTATTGTAATCGATAATTTCATGTTTGATTTTCATTACTATGTATGCCTGATGAAGGAACGAACGTAGGCGAGAGTGCTCTACGAAACAGACGTATTTGAGGAACTAAGATAATTATGGTGTACAATAAGGAATATTCTATGCTATTTTAATATAGTGGATCATTGATTATACTGTTCTCTGTCGGAGAGGTCTATGCTTCAATGGGCTCAAAAAAACTATGAACCAAAAAGCTTGTGTTAAGATGTTTTAGTGATATTGACGATGCCCTATATAGATATGCTTTTGTATATTATATTAGGTATTCAATATGAAGTTCTAGGCCACTATAACATTTTATTCCGCGAAACGTTTTCAAACGTCTGCTTAAACACAGAATGAAATATGGCCCCTCACGAATATAAAGAAAAAAGAGTTCCCATCTCCTTTTATTTATTCGCCTCAATGGCTTTGATCTTCGGCCCTTTGAAAACGCCTCTCAAGATTCACAAAATACGTTAAATAAATGATTTTATATTAGCGTATTCAACGTCGAATAACTGGATGAAATTTAAACAAACGTTTGCATTCATATTGCGATTAAAAGGCGATGACATGGCTAATTCGCAGATTTACAAAAAAAGGATCGAATGTTTTTAGGGACCATAATTGAATATATTAGTGAAAGCGAACGCACGGGGACTGTTGGCCAGTATCATGCGTTCAATTGAATAATTTAAAATACTGAAAGAAAAAGCTTTTTAGATCTTAATCCGAAGGTAACTTGGCTCTTATTATAGTCGCAACAAACGGAATTTGTAATAGTGAGACCAATTCAAAGTAAATAGATAGGAATTTTAATGTTTCCCTTTTTTGAATATCCGTGTATTCTGCAAACGATGATATTATTCACTAAGGCAGTTCGAGTTACGACGATAGTCAGGTATTTATAAAAAAAAACCTCAGAGACCTTTGAAATCTACAATGACTAATAAAGTATAAACTATAATTAAACTGATGACTCATAATGATAGATAGAGCTAGTCAATACGATCGTTCGTGGTCACGGGCAGCCGAGTCAGTCAAGTAAATTATAAGTCTAATCCGATGTTACTTGTTACTACCAATTAAATTCTCAATTGGCTCAGACGATCACTGTACCGAACATCAAACCAAACCTGTTCCTAAAACATTTAATGGAACCAATTCCCACTGAAGTTAGTTAAGCTACTGCATACCATTCCGATTTAATTCCCAGACCAGTGAATTCCTAAAGCCGTGTATCGATATTACCTTGCCTAGAAAGCATTTTGTAAACTGAAAATACAGCCTGAGGTTCGCAATGTCTAAATAATGTTAACTAAGTAAAAAGATTTGTTGAATAGCTACTTTAAGCCCTAAACTTGTAGAGGAATTGCTAATAAAATCCAGAAACTGCGCCCGAAAGGAGAAAATCATTCTTTGGCGAAAGTTTCTTTATTTCTATGTCCATTGCCTATATCTATTCACTGTAAGTCGTCAAGCAAATTTCATAGTGAGGGTAACTTCAGGAAAGCAAGCAACTTTACACAATTGAAATTGTATCATTGACCGGATGAATGCGACATCTTTGCGAATGTGGCATTAATTTCGATAGGCTATTGTGTTATGCAATACAATCCTTCCTGTCCGTTCCGGGCTCGTGGTCTAGAGCTGTGAGATGTCCGACGTCACAAGCGGGTCGAGTGTGACTGACAAGCATGCGAGATAATGCGATCGCTGCCTAAACAAAGCGACGGCGCCTGATTTAATCAACGATTCTATACGAAGATCCTATGTAAGCACCTATCCGTCGTTGACAGATATAGAAAGAGGGACGTGACGCTAATTCGTAATTAAATTCAGACGTTATAAATTATGTATACGGGTAATAAATCGAACATGGTTTGAGTGTCGAATCTTTAATTTGAATTGCCACTTTATTTTACATTTTTATGAGAAAGCTCGTTAAAGTTATGCAGTACTTAAATATAAATAGGAGGGTCGCTCAGCTATTTGTGATTGTTTAAAAGGTACTTGAATGTCGTCACCAAAGGATCGATAAATTTTACTGAGAATCGAGTGAGCTTTGTGGCCAGCTTTTGAGAAGTACTTACCTCAATGCCTACGTAATACGTACAATAAAATGCGATGGTACTAAAACAGCACTAACAAAATTGCAGTGTTGTCTAAGAGAAACTCTAGTATTTTTACCTGGCGACACGGCGTTGTTGTCATAAGCGTGCCATGATGTGTAATGTTTATGACGTCGTCAGGCGGAGAGGAGCGCAATTGAGACGTTACGTTGTTTAGCGTGTGGTTCTGTGGGCCCCGTAATGAGCGCGCAACTTGCTTAATGCACGCGACAAATTACCCTCCGGAACACACGCGGTGCGGTCCCCCTTTCTTAATTAACGTATTTTGTCACTTTATAAATTGATGAAAATGTTTTGTTGTTTTGGATCTAATGGTCTATTTCCTTAAAAATATGTCTAGTTTTTCATACCATTAACTAAGAGTAAATGGTATAAATAAAAAGACATATTCAGTGCATTTAATGGTCAATTCTTTTTAGAAACCTGTTAAAACAAATAATCCACTTGTAGATTATTACCATTAAGCACTTTGATTTAATAACTAAATTCTTTATCAATCAATTTTCCAGTCAAGGGACATAATTTATATTTACACCAAGGAAAGCAATGAAAAGAGTATTTGGAATGAAAAAAAAATACTCCTGTTGCAGAATAATTTAAGACACATATTTCATACATACTTTTGTATGATAATGTACTACATAATTAAGCCACAGCAAAGCACAGTATTAAATAAATTATTATTATGCATATTAAGATATTACAATTTATTATAAACATGTAAATAATGTTTATAATATAATAATGCAATATGAATATGTTACATATTAAATGGTTTAATTTATATAAAACAGAAGTCTGTACTTTGGCCCCGAGCATACCGCTTTTATGAAATAAATCCTAAATCTTACCAGATTTAGATGAGTTCCATGCAAGTTTAGTGTCTGTAACATTATTACAGATCACTAACTTAGAAATACTGCCTAGATACATGTAATAAACAATGAATACTTCAGTAAATAACTATTTGAACTTTAACCAATAAATTAACTTGTTTGAACTTAAAAAGAATCTATAGAGAGACCCAAAGCAAAGAAAGCAGGTGAGCTACTGTTTAAGAAATATCCTACAAAAACATACATCAACACCACAAAAAAAAAGTTAGTCACATCAAAAAATATGTACTTAATATAACGGCTTGTTTGTTATTTAAACTTTGGTTTTTTCATTGTCATAGGTATAACTCACTCGACGCACGTATAGGTAGGTTCAACAGAGTCAATGTGCATTCGATAATATATTCGAAACAAACAAAAAACACTAATGACCGATTAGATAAAACCAAATTTGACCGATAATAACAAAAACTCAGCGGTTTCTTAACCTTAAAACACCAACAACCATCACTACAGGCAATGATAACCTCAAGAATCTTAAAAAAAATATTAAAGCTAAACAAAAGTTTCATAAAAATAAAAGAGGTGAATGATGTTTGTACCTTTCAATAAGCTTCCTCTACGATGACGGAATCTTCAAAAATAACATACACAACACAAACTCAGCAGTATTTAAGTCATATGAACACATGGAGTACACTAATATACACGTAAATCAACCTATTATTTTAATTTGTTTTCATTGTGATTTCCCGAATCATATCGAAAATAATGCGTCCTTTCAACCACCCACTCGCTAACCACGACATTATTCAACTCGAACGTTTTATTGTTGCAAGTGATTGTCAACACACGTTTTGTTGATACGCGTTTTGGTTAGTTAGGCGCAAGTATTTCGATATTATTTAGCATGATTTACCATATTAATACGTGCAAGTTTTGAATTATTATAAAGGTTTCTCTTACTTTAAAATGAAGTCACATCAAAAATAAGCTAGAATGAAAACTTTTAAAACTTAAGATGTTTTTTTTCACTATCGAAAGTAAAAGCGAAATATCAATTTCATTACACAGTGAAATATTTATCACTTCTCATCATAACATCTCTTGCTTTTCAAGAAATTTCATCACTCATTTAGCGTAAATTATTGTATTTGTTACCACCATTGCATATTCAAGCTATAAGTTTTAGTTTCTGAACTGAAGACATTTTGCTTGTCAAATGTAGATGACACTGACAGATTACTAGGTAACCTAAAAGATAGTCAGTCACATACGATTTTTGAAAATAATTGAGAATGATTAGTAATTTGTTTAAAAACACCGTAGCGCTATGTATGCGAAGTCAAAATGCTATCAAATTTGCAGCAACACCTCTTCGAAGTATACACACTACAAGTCCAGCTAATGACCTAATGGAATTTTTCGATGCCAAGAAAAATTGGGGAGAAACTAACATAAGAGTCGGCAGATCTTGGAAAACCGATGAATTGAGAATTAAATCAAATACTGATTTACACAAGCTATGGTACGTTTTGTTAAAAGAACGCAATATGCTCTACACAATGGAGCATGAGTGTGCAGACAAAATGAGATTGTTTCCTAATCCAGAAAGGATCGACAAGGTTCAAGAATCCATGAATAACATTGAAACAGTTATAAGGGAACGTAACGTAGCATATTACCAACTTGAGACTGGTGAAACTGGAGAGCGACCTGTGGAAGATGTTGTGAACCTCTTTGGTTTGCCTGACAAACACAAAAAGTCAGAATATTATATACCTAAGCATATGAACAAACGCTGGGTGAGACCTTACCTTGAACATGGATTCATCAACAGTGCTGCTGTGAAACGATTCTACAGAATGTACAAAGAGAAAGAATATAACATTGAAAGGAAGGCTCGCAACCGCGAGTTTAACCATGTTCAGCATTTACTGAAGAGATTCCCCGACATGGATATGGAAAAACTAAAAGCAGAATACCCAAATGTAGATATTGAGAAAGCGAAGCGCTCAAAGAAAGCCCGGGGACATTTTATGCCAAAATACTAATCAAACCATAGTGTAAATTATCCATCAGTTTTATTTTTCTTATAATTAGGCAAATAACATTAAAAATAATAGAAAACAAATACAGAGTCTCATTTTTTTCCTTTTGTGTGCAGTTAAACGTTACATGAAGAACTGACTTAAACACTTAGTTTTAAGTGAGCCTAAAAAGTAAACAATAAAAACAAGTTTTGCTAAAAAGTAAAAAACATACAGATCTCACTTTGATCATTCGAGTCTCAAGGAAACTAATTTTACAGCATGACTTCTAAAAGTAAATATGACACAGTAGTGTTTGGTAGCAAAACACATTTTAAAAACCTTTTTGGGTGTCTAAACACTCGTTCCAATTTTTGACCTCTTCTTCTATGGCATATGTTTGCCCACTGCAATATTTTCCATACAGTTCTATCACTGGTTTTCCATTTCCACATTGACTCATAATAACTCATCTTGTCTATCATCGTGTATATCATTCCTAATTTTAAAAAGTCATGTAAACATCACAGTTCAATGTAGTTATAGCAACCCTGAATTTTTAAAAACACTTAACACTTCTGGTGGTTCACCCCTACTTTTTAAATTCTCAAAAGCTGAATGTAATTCATTTACATTTTTGAGCATATTTCTGTATTTTTTTACTAAGTGCTCGGTGACTGTGTAAGAACTAAGTTCATGTTCACTTTGCACTTGTGAGGCATGACTTAATGTTTGCTCATTTAATTTATCCCATGTTTCCTGCACAGAATGAATATCATATGTATCTAAATATGCTCGTAAAGTTATGTATATTGTATGAACAATGTGATTGATACTTGGTTCAGATTCATTTTGTAAAGATTCCAGATCAATTTTCGCATAATTTTTATGTTCTGTAGTGCTTTCAAGAGTCCAACCTATACATTGTTTCAGCAAGTAATTAAGAACTTTCTTAATTTTTTTAGGCTTAGGGAACAAATTTTCAGACAATATTATTTGATTATTATCTTCTGGATACTTCTCCCATTGAGAATTATTTACAAAATCAATTAATACACTAATTATACAGTCATTGTCTGTTGGGAGCAATCGCTTTACATGCAAGATTCCCAAAATATGTTGCATGTAAGAAGGTTCTATTCTTTCTATTATCCTGATGATCGAGTTGTGTGGCATATCTGTAAATAGAATAAAGATTCATCATTTATAATGGAATATGGTGATACACTTAAATTAAGAAAGGTCATCATTCCCCTGCCCTTGTCCCAATTATTATTATTTGGGGTCGGCGCAGCATGTCTTGGAATTTTTGGCTGTATATTTTTACGGCCGGGCGCCTGCCTGACGCCAACCCTCCTTGGGAATGCTGTTGCTGGTGGTTTACTCCCCACCAGGAGGTTGACCCGAGGTGCTAGGTGGTATGCACCGGGTCGTAGTATACCTTAGTCGCCTCTTACGACACCCTTTGGTGGATATGGGTCAGCCCTATTCGCACCGGGAACTGCACGGAATAAATTAAGAAACTTAAATTAAGAGAGGTAAAATTCTGATAAAATTTTTAAATACCATTGGTTTTATAATAAACTAGCAGACTCGACAAACTTTGTTCCGCCTAATGGGTTGAATTGGATTCTGTCGAGGTTTTTTTTTTTCAAGAAAATAAATAGTATTACCCCAAAAAGGGTTTGATTTACAAAGATTCATTATTTGTGGTCCTCCACACAATCTATGAAGGGTAGATTTTAAATGTGATCCCTTTTCTTCAAAAACATAGAACTTTCATTAAAGCCAAAATTGTTAGAAAAATATTTGTTAAATAATAAAAAAAAAGCCAAATTAGATCAAAAGCGATATGGAAAGCGATGTGATGGAGACGCCGAGTTTCGATCCCGGGTCCTCTCGCTTGCTAGGCGAGCGCTCTACCAACTGAGCTACTCCTGTATCAATGTCGTCAAAATAGATGCTCGTATCCGTCGTAGTACTTGTAACGCTTATTTCTGACTACGGTACTATTGCGCTACATAATCTCATATATAAAATTCCTGGGTCACAATGTTAGTTACCGTACTTCAAGAGCAGAAGAGAGAATTTCAAGAGAATCGGTCCGCTCTTGAAATTTTGTATATGCATTCAGTAGGTCTGAGAATGGGCTACTATCACTTTTTCATCCCTATTTTTATTCACTAACGAAGCCACGGGTCACAGTTAAACGGGTATAAAAAATGAAGCAGTCCATCCCGGCTTCGCACGGGCATATTTTACGCACCACGTACTGGCGCCGTTGAAGTACATGTCATATAACAGAGATGGCGCTGTATGTGAAAAACGATTTTCTCTATTCTCCTATTGCTTTCTCTTAATTTTTTTCCTGAATTTTCGTTGCTATATATTCCAACGAAAAAAAAACCGTGGAAATTGGTTCGTGAGTTCTGGAGTGCGTCAGGAAGGAAAACCCGACTTATTTTATATTAGATTAACAATATTTGAGTTTTAGTAAGAAAGAATTAAGGATTTGTGTACCTGATATAATTTTATAAAACTCTTTTCCAAAGACTAAACTATATTTGGCGACATTTGGATAGTCCACATTGGAGTCTGTTTCACAGATGTAAAATGTTTGTACCATTGTGTTCAGCCACATCTGAAAAAATAGAATTATAAACTATGTTAAGAATACTAATGTTAAGAATTAAAATAAGACTAAAAGAAAAAATACTTTTTAAAATCAAGTTTTTATTACTTTTTAATAAAAATGAATTAATAAGAGCGTGTTACATTTCGAAATATTTTTTTTTGGTTGTCAAAAACAATTATAACAAGCTTCTATTTCCAACTTTTTAGTACCGAGGTTTTTTAGTTACATCGTCAGACCGTGGTTACCGTCAAGCACCCAATTACTAATTAAGACGAATCATATGATATTTTAGACGACAAACGGGACTTATTAGCGATATAATTCGATATTTCTTTTCTCCCGAGGTTTTGGTCGAGTTACACCGACCATGGTCGTTTTTCATTACACCTACTTCTTGATGTATCTGCACCACCCTATGGTTGGCTGGTAGAAAATGCCTCAGGCATTAAGTCTACCCTTGTACATGAAGTATTCATAAATAAATAAGTTTACAAATTGATTCTTACAGTTATAATCCTCAACATTGAATCTGGATATTCAAGGTGAATCATGTACGCAAAGAGCCTAAGTATTTGTCTGCAAATGGCTGTCACACCTCCCGTTAGAAGTTTATGGTCTGCCCATAAAACAAATGCCATGAGGGGTTTGTGTGAGCGCATGATGTGATTGCCTAAGTTACTGGTGTATCTGAAACATAAAAAAATATAGTATGTTTCTCTTTCAATTCACGGGATAACTTCTGGGAAAGAAACCCGGTCCTTTTTAAAGGCTTACACGGGGACACAGGTCCAACATGCAGAGGCCTTGTTGAGAACTTTAATCTAAAATGTGATGGGGCACCTACCAAGGGCCATCCACCCCTGCTCTATGAAAGAACAGACATAGACGGCCCAAGGTAGCTACAAAACTATTGTAAATTATGGATAAAACGAATTTGGGCTATGGATAGGATATGTTGGATGTGTTTATTTCTTAAACTATGGATAACTATGGCACCTGCCTTTCAACACATAAAAATGCAATTAAAATTGGCAGGCGGTGACTCGCCGACTCCAAGATGGGCCCCCTATTATACCGCCACGATAGGCAGCAGGTGGGCAACACCAGAGAGTAAAGGCTAAGGGGTGTAGAGAGGTGCGACACCGATTTCGCCATCGCGGGTCACAGACCCGGAGCGGGTTTCCTCGTTATTACGCCATTAGACACTTCCACCCCCGAGCATATAGCTCTTGCGACCCCCCTCTAGCCAGCCAGTTAAGGCAAGAAAGAGCTGGGAGTCCTCATAAAGAGTGACCCCCTGGGGCATTCAGGTTCCGTTGTGTCGCCACACACAAACAGCTCGCCACAAGCTGCCCTGCGGATGTATGCTCCTACATAGACCTTCAGATACATTTTTTATTTATACCTCAAGGTTTGAAAAAGCATGCTAATATGCCCTCGGGTTATGCGTTATCCCCATGATGAGGTAACGACTTGCCCCGAGGGGTATATATATATAGTATGTTCATTATTATGGCTGAACAACAAAAACGGCAATCATATAAAAAAAGTAACTATAAACCGGTTATTCTCATGCTCTCTCTCTTTTAAATCTAAATAAATTTTGTTTTTTTTTTTAATGTATTTTTTTACTTTTTTTTTATTTTTTTTTATTACCTTATTCTTTCATCTTGAACGCCTGTAACAGTTGTTGACGTTTTCGTTTACTTCTCTTTTTTTGTGTTTTTAACGCATGTAGCATTAATATTTTATTGTAAGCTAGTGATCAGAGGATAATAGTAATGGTTGTACAATAAGTGCTATAATTCTATGTTTTTATTGTATAAAACCATGTCATTGTACTACTGCTTTTTATCACGAATAAATAAAGTTGTATTTCAAAATCAGGGTTTTAGTATTACAATATTACTTCATATTATTGATTTACACTTTACCTTGAATTCCAAATAGCAAGATCGAATTGTAGCAACTCAATAACACTTTCTAGAACTGCCATCAGTCTTTCTATTCTCTCGGTTCTATCAAGGAGTTCGAATATCTCGAACCTTTCTTTCTGCCAATGCATGCCTCGGACAGTTTGTTGCATTTCCATTGGAATGTTTTCATTTTTATCAACTAAAGGGCCATCTATACTTTCCTTACTGATTTCATATTCCAGCCTGTTCATACAGTACTTAACAATACCTTTGTTGCATTCATATTGTGTTCTATTTGTGAATGTTTTTTCTTTTAAATCCATAGGTGAGGTGAGGAATTTCTTGTAACAGTTTCTCAGAGGTTTGACTAGGCAAGGAGGATGTGTACTGAAGTTTTGTGACAGGATTTGCTGGCATTTATCTATGATATCTGGTACTGAATGTTCGGAGAAGTCATCCTCATGTGCATTCTGTAATGTGACATTATTTTATTTTAGTACTTAAATAAATCAAATATATAATATTTTTTTATTGTTTTTAACATGTTCCAAGCTGACTGTGATTTAAAGTCCTAGTAATAACATAATGTAGATCTTTAAATCCCAAGCTATATAGGTTGCTTTGCGCAAATCTCACAGATTAGTCTATTAGGTTGTACTACAAATACTAACATATTCTGCGTGGATGTTACACCTGCAAAAACATTAACCTGCTATTTCACAGTAAGGTCAGAACTATATAATTATGTGAATCTAGGGTTCGGCTAACATAACAGCAATTTTCATCAAAATTCATATAGCTATTCCAGCATAAAGTGGTAACAAATATACACACTTACTTATGCCTTCAGATGTAAGTAGGATAGGTAGAAAAATTAAACAATATTTACCAACATAATTTCCACCACACCCTTTAATACATCGGCAGACAGGTACTGGACAGGGGTGATGCACATTTGACAGACTTCTAATCCTTCACCCCAAGCATTGTTTTTTATTTCGATCATGAATGACTCTGTGGCATGTGGTGGCATCTGGTTTAAATTATCCTGAAAATAATATATACTACTAGCTGTTGCCCGCGACTTCGTTCGCGAAAAAGAAAAGAAAAAAATTGGGATGAAACATAGATGTTGGCCGATTCTCAGACCTACTGAATGCATATACAAAATTTCAAGAGAATCGGTCAAGCCGTTTCGGAGGAGTATGGCAACGAAAACTGTGACACGAGAATTTTATATATTAGATTACTAACTTGTTTAACCTAAGTTTACTCAATTTAAGATCTCTGGAGTAATTTTGGAAACAGTATTATTATTTACCCAATAAGAAACTAAATAGATCTTACTACTTAGTTGTTAAAAATAAATTAATTATTAAGGTTCACAGATATGTTATACTTTACTTTATTATGGATAAAGAGACAAGTATGTACTTTAAAAGAAAGGTCTGGTAAGTAAATTGAAAACTGGCCTGTAAGCATCCTAGAGCTGTGCAAAAGCCATAAAGAGGAAAAAGTAAATCCACAAATAATTAATTTGCTTGAAATATTGTTTTACATTAGGTGTTAACTTTATGTACGTAGAGTATTAGTACTTACGCCGTTACTATGATCGTGATGCTTGCAAACAGTGGATTTCAAACATGATGGCAAATATAATAACAGTAGCCTTGTGTTATGGTCAAAGTAGGCTCTGCTTGTAACTTGTTTACACGCTTCGATGAAGTTCTTTTTCTTCTTTACTTTTAATTCATCGTCCTCGGTTTTAGCCACCTTAGCACGTATCGTTGATACATCTTCCAAATCACTTTCCCGCTTTAAATTTTTAGTGTTTTGGGCAGTCAGTTTCGGCTTTTTCTTTCTTGGACTCATAATAAAGGTTTCTAGTACTTTCCTATATGTAACATTAACTTATCGCCAGTTAAATTTATTAAATTAAGCGTAAGGTAAGGCCATCAGTTTAAATCAGTTATAATAATTACGATAAATCGCATATTTTGGTATTGCAGCTTTGACAGTGACTAACTGAACTGCCAAAGCAATGTTGACAATGACATTTAGGAATTATAATCTTGACTGTTCAAGTAAATGTTGCTATATTAGAGAGATTTTCTTAGCTCGAATATAAAGGATTTATTATTACGAACAACAGTCTCAACGAATACATTAGTATAAAAATGAATTCAGTAGTCCTAGGACTGATAAAATAACTGATATTAAATAGATGAATATGTCACGAATATCACACAACGTCATTGGTTGTCTAAGACTCATAAACCTACGGTAAATTATTCTATTATTAATGCAGTGAATCGATAACATACAGGCCATTATTTACGGAACGACGGGCCTGTTGGTCTAGTGGTTAATGACCCTGGCTGCTAAGCGGTAGGTCGTGGGTTCGATTCCCACCCAGGACAAATGTTTGTGTGATGAGCACGATCATTTGTTCTGTGTCTGGGTGTGATATATCTATAATATGTACATATTTAAAAATATATAAGTATGTTTATCAGCTGTCTGATTACCACAACACAAGCTCTGCTTAGCTTGGGATCAGATGGCCGTGTGTGGATATTGTCCCAAGATATTTACTCAAGATATTTATTTAACTTCCAAGGTCTAAAGTAAAAACAAACTTCGAGAACCTACGCAATTTCATTGTAACGTTTGGCTGCGTACCCAGTGTCAAATATTGAAAAATATTGATTCATAGTTTGCCGCAACCGTAGTGTACAAGTTCACGATTGCACTTTTCTCTTGCGGAGCTGACCGTTGCTATAAAACCACAACACTTGTGGCACAGGCATCAGTTCCGCAAGGATCATTAGTAAACCACCACGGCACCTCCTTCACAAATATGGCTTTTGTATTCAAGGTACATAATTTTTCATAATTTTATTAGATCGAATTATTAATAAAAATCAGTTTTCGTGAAAAAAAAGTGTTCGGGCTTTTCCTCCTTTGGTTATCGTGTTAAAGTACGGTGTGTTCAATTGAAATACCTTCAAGAAGTGCAATTCAATCTTACTGCGTGATCAAAGACATGGAGTTCTCCTAAGGCCATGCTTACGAATCCTATCCCAGTTGGTGACATGTGCTAGTTGGCGGGCACGCATTATGAAGAGATGATCATGTTCCGTACACACATTTTCACTGCCCCTTTTCTAAACGTTAGCCCGACTTGAAAAACTTATGAACATTGTTGGAAGGAAATGTTTTTGATATCCTTTATAAGAGATTGAGTTTTGTTGTTATCATTTATAAGAGATTCTTCTCGGGTAACTATTTAAACTAACTAACTCTAATATCAAATTATGTAGATACAAAATGCAAGCAGTTAGCTTGTTGCTTAATTTATATTAAATTTCAAGGAACAGGTTACTATAATCTATTGAAATTCCACCTTATTGTCCATAACAAACAAAATTAGCCTAGTTGGGTTGACCGTAAAAACCAACTGGTCTCACTTTCTTCGTGGTCGATTATGTTTCATTGTCAGTGTTGAGTAACGAAATAAAAGCTATTGACCGTGAAGGCCGTTGCTTTTGTTATTTGGAGTTTAGGACTAGGCCCGACAAAAAGTACTCTTGAACTTTGTAGAAATGTGAAACTTGAGAAAATTTTTCTTCATTCATAGATTTCTTTATTCAATAGGTTACATTTTCGATTTCTAATTCTTATTTAAATAATGGGAAAAATATTTTTGACCAAATGTTTCGTTTTCAGTTCCTAACACCTTTAGCATTTGCGACAGTAGTGCTATCAGGGAAGGCACCGCCTGGTGGATACTCGTATAGCCGCTTCAGTGGGCCCGTCAGCGGCCAAATCGTAGAAGTTCAAGTACCTGCCGCAGCGGGAGTACCAGCTCAACAACATGCTGACTATGGCTACGATCACCAAACAGGACAAATTCACCCAGACACAGCCAAATACGCCCATCTGAAGACTGTGGACTATGTTGTAAGTAACCTAACATTTTTGTAACTCAAGCTCTGGCCTAATTTTAACAGATCAACGCTTTCTATCCGTCGATGTCGCCTGTTGAATTATAAAAATATGAAAGTCTTGATTGATCCATATCATGTTCTCTACTTCAGGCCAAACCAGACTACCAATACTCCTACGGTGTAGAGGACCCTCACACTGGCAATCTTCAGAACCACAAAGAGCATCGCGACGGCGATGTGGTCCGTGGAGAATACTCCCTGGTAGAGCCTGATGGCTCTATTCGTCTTGTACGGTATACCGCTGATCCCAAGAATGGTTTCCAGGTAAATGTTACAAATACTTTTATCTATTTTGTATCGAAACTTTTTCTGTTGTCCTATTATTATTTTTATTAATTGTCGTGAAATTTACCGAATGATTAACGTAGTGTGTGTTATTGGAGGCAATATAAAATTCAGTTTGTGTTATGATTTTCAGGCTACAGTGCATAAGAAAGCTGGAAACTTGCAGCAACAGCCTGTACATTATGGACACCCAAAGCAGCAAGAAGATGACTCCAGAGAATACTAGTCTAAATATTATTTAGTTAAATGTTTTGTAGATTGTTGATTATTTATTAGTTGTTTTGATAAATAAAAGAAGTAATAGGAACACTTGTAATATAATTTACAAATCCAAATATTAGCTGTAGCAAAATTATGAAAGCAGTAGGTTAGCTTTTTGACAAGAAACGCGAAATTGTGTCTGGTGAAAATGGTATAACGATAGTATGTGTCTTGTCACTAGAAATCATTTGTAGAGTTTGTAAATATCTGAGCTGAAAAGCAAAATTTTGGTATAAGGGTTTAAGTTTAGCAGCTGCGGGATATTCGTAAGTTACCGTGACCCTGGCACTCGAAGGGCTCCAGGAGGAACATAGTGCGTTTTGTAGTTTGACCAAAACCGCTGTACCGCGCCTTAAGAATGCACGGCGCGGTGGGGACCGGAAAGAAATTACATGAATTCACATGAGATCGATATTGTCGGACAGATCTTGCAATATCAGGTTACAGTTTTAAAGCACGACAAAAATAAATTATTTAATTGAAAGTAATTAGTGGGTTTGAAATTTATAAATGAGAATACCTAAACATTTTATTTAATTTATGTGCATATAATGTATTTTCAATACTTAATGTAATATACCTAGATGAAATACAATCATATTTTACTAAATTTCTTTCAAATCAGAACTTGATTTATGAAAATTGTTTAAATTTTTAGAATTCCGAAAACAATTTATTAAATAAGTCTTAACATCACGAGATAACGCATGACCCATCTTTGAATATTAATCTCATGTACTTCTGACATAGACAGCTCGGTCCAAATGACACTAGCGACCGCCATTAGTGTTGACGGCGAACTGACAAATCGTGACAGCTGATGCTCCCCTCGTTTCACCGCGCACTTTCCTCAGGCGCGGTTCAGCGGTAGGTATTGTTCAAACTATAATCAGTAAAAGTCTGACACTTCCTCCTGCTGCAGTAAGCGGGGTCATTTGAAGATTTCCCACGAAAAAAGGGGTTTAAGTTTAGCATCAATAATAATGTTATCTTAAAATAATTATATGATTCCATAACAATTGTTCCTCTACCTGCATGCATAATGGATTTTCCATAAGCGTTTTTGTTGCTTTTTGTAGGTTTTTAGAGGCTTCGATTTCGGATTTCGCTACAATTATTTTTGCGTTCGCTAATCTCGATGACTCTGCTTCTGTAGCCATTGCTTTCTGCAACTGTATAGGCAGGCTGATATCTTTACTGAAAAAGTAATGCGTGAGATTAGTAATCTCTATTTTAATTCTTTGACAGTAATCCAGAGTTTAAAGTCTAAAATATCTTGTTGAGGTTAGAAAGTCAATCACTTCATATTAGGTAAAGAAAATAACCATAACATAGATTAGGTAAAAGTCTAGACAAAAGTTGCTCGGCCTAGTTCAAAGTATTTGTTGCTTACAGTTCAACCCTTACGATCTTGACTCCCCAGTTTCGTGTCAGTGTGTTCATATGTTGAAACACTTGATTGCTCACTGCGGGTCTGTCTGTGAGGATTTCAGCCAATTTCCGGTTTCCAAGCGCGTTACGAAGTGTTGTAGCTGCCAGATATTGGGTTGCAACTCTAGAAAACATTACTGAAGGTGACGATTGTGCTCGTTTGGTTTAGTACACAGAGTCAAGGATATTTATTGACTTACCTGTAATCAGCAACATTAAGAACAGCCCAAACTGGATCCCAAATTTTGTAATACACAACTGCATCCACAGAAACAGTCAAAGAATCTTTTGTTAATGCCTGATGTAGGAAAATACTTAATTAATATATTATTTACAGTTGATGTGATGTCTTTGTAAATTTGAAATATTGGTAAGTATCGTACTTCTTGTGGTGGTACTGCATAACATATGATTCGAAGATCTGAATATTTGACAGAATCAACACATGGTAGAAAGAACACGAGGCCAGGTCCAAAGTATTTATTTTTTAGAACTTTCCCATTTCGCAATATTATTGCACGTTCAAACTGCCTTACAGCCTGCATAATGAATTAACACAAATTCAAATAAGTTGAACGAAATTAGACATTGATCATACTTAACTAAAAGAATCGCTACCTACTTTACGGTCGTGCCCATATTCGGCGTTAGGTACTTAGATTGACAAAAAACTTACCACAAAAACGGTGAGCAACGAAAGCGGGAACAAAATAATAACAAGTAAAAAAGACAAAAACACTAGGAACCTTTCAATACATGAGTCACTTTCTGCGAAATAAACATGAACATTAATTAGCTGGATATTTATAACTCATGGCGTAGAATATAGAAGCGTTATCAACACAACAGAAGCGTCTAACATACTCTTAGAGTGCAGAGAATCATTGAACTGCGTATTCAAATGCCTAGATACTGCTTCAGGAGATTCACCCTTTTCCCCTTCATCTCGGTTATTACTATTATCCTCAGCTATGGTCAATTGGTTTCGTATTGTAACACTAGGTCTTTCTGGCGATAGGCCCGTTACCATATTTTTTTACAGAATACTGTGTTTCAATTATAAAAAACTTCATCATGTCAGTACTAATGAATGACAAAACTATTGATACAGGTTAGACGGTAACTAAGGCTGACAAATATATTTCTTTCCTCTATTTCTGGTAAAAAAAAAAACACTAAAGAGATTTTATATCAGAGAATTCATAGACCATTTTTTTCCCTAAGATTTTGATAAGCGTATCTATTTTGAAAAATAATGGCTGGTCCGTGGTGGTCACGGACCGGCCGCCGACATCAGGGACGACCGAGAGCGCGATTAGTTGATAACATAGCTACGTTTCTGGAAGCAGTGGGCGTTCCCGGGGTGAGATGATGATGATGATGATATAAAAACTTACCTTTTTTTACTTATCTTTGAAAATTCACGGAAGTTCCTCTGGAGTTTACCGCCACCGCTCCAGGGATATCGATTGGGAAGGGAAACACGATTGACGTGGATTGTTGCGAAGCAATAAAATTTAACGATTGAAGGTATCTGAGCTGAAGAAGAAGGATATAGGTTACAAAAATTTGGTGATTAAAATTTATTTAGTAGTAGCCGTAGCCCGCAAATTTTTAAGCGCAAATTTTGGATATAGCTGCAAAAACGTTACCTCGCTCTGACGCAGTCGGTTTTAAAGTAGCCTGTGCTAATCCAGAAAGTCAGCTAACTCCATTCCAAATTTCATTTAATTACTCCAGCGTGAAAGAGTAACAAACAACCATACTCACAAACTTCCACATTTATAATGTTAGTAGGATGGCGAATTGTATGACGAATTCTAACAATAAGTTCCCTTTACTTGCAAGTTAGACTTGTCAATATGCCAAGACTTAATCCAATCAAATGTGACTAACCACCGGTTTCTGGAAGGCTGATCAATTGAATCTGCTGTCTAATCAACTGATCACGACTGTCACAGACGAACATAAAACTTTCAACCAATCAAAGAACTTAACATGAGATTTGACTGACGATTAACATATTTTTGGGTTGATCAGCGTTTGAGGAAACATGGGTAAGTAGTTCTAAATAGGACTAACTTCACTAAGAAGAGATTAATGAAACTGTAATAAAGATAGTGCAATATATTTACCAGCATTGTATGCGGATTTTCTATCATAATATTAGATGCTTCTTTAAGGTTTTCCGCTGCTTTTATTTCACCTTCTGCTTCTATTACTTTCGCTTTAGCTATACGCGTAGCCTCGGCTTCAGCCGCCATTGCTTTTTGGAGCTCATGGGGTAAAAACACATCCTTTCTAAAATTAACAATTACCTATTCGATAACACAGTAAGTTATTTTACTCACATACCATAAAAAATTTCATACATTTCAACACGTTCCATAGCCACACCCCATGCTGCAGTAGTTTTATCAATTTCAGACCTGCAAACGTAACTCATCGAATCCCTACTTGTGAGCAAATTAGCCAACGTATTCTGACCAAGAATATTTCGCAAAGTAGCAATAGTTATTAATTCAGTAGCGTATCTGAAAAAGGAAGAAGACATTACTGAATAAATTAACCGAAGTAATATTGTAACAATTTAGAAAAGATTGAACAATTTACTGGTGAGATTGGATGTTAAGCAAGCAGTGAAGCGGTCTCGATACGTGGTAATAGACAACGGCATCAACTGTAACTGTTACAGAATCTTTTGTAAGAACCTGAAACAATTAATGTGGTTATAACCAGGTCTTCGTTATTGAAATAAGTCTCATTTAAGCATCTGATGCATATTATTCATTGCCTAAAATATCTCGAAATCTTAAGCTAACTATATTTAAAAAACAGTTTTATATCTACGGTAAAAATGTTGCATTTTCATTTCAGAGCTTATAAGTAAAAAAAAATCCTACTTCTTGGTGTGGTAGATTAAAGGATTGAGTTCTTAGATCTATTAGTTGTAGGATGTCAGTGCAAGGTATGATCCAAATTATTCCTGGTCCAGCTGGCGAGTCCTTCCGTACTCTCCCGAAACGTAGGATAACTGCTCGCTTGTATTGTTTGACCACCTTCATGCAAATAGATATTATTATAATGCAAATAGGGATGATGACAGCACGAAAAGTAAAAATCTGATTAGCCCGTCAGATACATTATTAAAACATATTAGGCACGTATTTCTGCGTTTGTCGCAACAATAAAAAAGTCATAGATAAGCTGCTTTCAAGTTTTGGACAAGGGGCTTGGGTGCATTTGCAAAATTTACATTAATGACGTCATCCGTAAGTTTCATTGACCGTATTTTGGTCGGTTCGTGTTTGCGGGGCAAAATAAAAAATGCGAATCCAATATTATTCATTAAACTACATGATGGACATTAAAAAAAAAATTTCGTCAGCCCTATTGATGATTGAAACGGTTTTAATTATGTAACATTGATTGCACGGACAAGTGGTATAGGTCACCACGCTAATTACGACACTGTGCGCGACGTGTCGCGGGTTCGATCTCCGCGTAGGACAAGAAATTGTGCGATCTACAAAGGCTTACTTAAATGATATTACGGTTTACTCACGTGTATTTATCGGGATAGCCCGACTAGTTTCTACCGACTAGTTGAAGGAATATGAAAGCGATAGTGATTGAGTTACATTAAGTAATAACAATACTCACCCGAAAACAGGCTAACAGGACGAATGGAAACACAAGTATCGATAAAAGAGCAAGGAGACGGAATATTTTCTCTTTGAAGCTTTCTTTTTTAATTTCTACAACAAATATTACAATCAAATCCTAGAAATGCATTTATTTTAACTTATTTTATTATTGTTACATTCTATGGTAGGTACCTGTTAAATCAAATTTAGACATCTCATCCTGTAAATTAGACATCGTGAACTAAATTAAATGAAACAAATATTTAAACAAAAATCCAGATCCAAAATGTAAATACCAAACAAGTCATATCATGATGACAATAAATTTAAACAGATTGAAAATCTTTTTATTCAAACTGCTTTCAATTTGACGCAGAAATAAAACAACTAGAATAAGACAAAGTTTAATTAAAATTATAATAATTTGACTAGAATTAAATAGCTTAATAAATAAACTTATATGATTTATAAATTGACTTGGTGATGAGAGCTTGGTCCCGGCCCCCCCATGAAAGATTTCAGGAAATCCATTGGGAATGGAAATATGATTGTGGAATTCTTCTCTGCTGATATCGAACTCAATGATTGGAGGTATCTTAGCTGAAAAAGCGAAATGATATTTAGAGTAGGTAAAAAAAAATAATAATACATAGTATAACATCAAATCCTAAGCACATAAGAACGTTCTCAGGATTAATGAGGTGCATGCCATTGTTAATGTAAAGCAACAGCATCAGGCACCAAAACATTTTAGTGCTTTATAAATTATCAGAAAAAGAATTGGCATTGGCATTTGAAACATAAGTAAAAAAAATATTTCTTATTGCGATATGACTAGTTGATCATTCAAGTTAATTACAAGAGGTTCCTTTACCTGTAACGCCATAGGATTGTCAATCATAACGAGCGATGCTTCTTTGAGCGCTTTGGACGCTTTGATCTCTCCTTCCGCAGCTATGATCTTGGCTCTTGCTTCCCTATCAGCCTCGGCTTCTGCAGCCATCGCCCTTTGCAGTTGTACTGGCAGCCTTACGTCTTTTCTGAAAACATTAGTACATATATTACGAATGATTGTAACTTTTGGTCTAACGTTTCCAAGCCTGGTTGGTGTACTATGTTATATGCTAAAGTTAGTTATGATAACATTCTGAGTCTATCTACTGTTAGTACTATCGTTATATAATCATAAATGATTTTGTCTTACCAAGAGTCCTTGAACAAAAGAATTTGTAAAAATATTTTAATTATACTTGAGCATATCCTCACATGCTATTACTCAGAATAGCTCCTTGGTGAGTTGAGTTGAAGAGAATTAAAATGGAAGTCAGTATTTGAGACATATGTATTCCTTCTTACAGTTCAACCCAAGGTCCAGTAATATAATTCCTGTTAAAGCTTACGGGATTGGTTAGAAATAATGTGAATTAAAGGACCTTACGGAACATTTCCTAATTCTTCTTCTTTTGAAGAGGAAATACATATGACTTCTTTTGTTTTTTGTATAAAAATGATTCAAATACCGCCTTACATTTCAACTCTCTCCACTTCAACGCCCCAAGGATCGGTCGCTTCGTCTAAACTGGCTTGCATCATGTGACTGATGGCTTCTCTATCGGACAGTAGTTGTGCTAGGTCGCGCATGCCCAGAACGTTACGAAGCGTTGTCGCAGCTAGAAGGCGGGTTGATGCGCTGAAAATTAAAATAAGATGACTTTGGAAATTATTAGTGTTAATCAGCATCGTTTGCCAGGTGCAGGTTAGTTAGGGCTTAAGTTGGTCTACTTTGATATTTTACATTAAGGTTCGATTGTCAGGTTACGTGGATAGATTTATGTTACATCTCATCAGAGTTTTGATGCTATCTGATATTGGAGTTCAATCCTTTCGATAGTTTATTTTCTGTCTGTTTAGTGTTATCAAGTTAATACCTGTAATCTGCTACTCTAACGACAGCATTTAAAGGTTCCTTGATACGATAGTAGACCACAGCATCCACAGCTACAGTTACCGAATCCCGGGTTAAAACCTGAAAAGAATTTACAAATTTTAAATAAATCTAACCATTAAAATTTAAATCAACTTTTTATGGTGTTTTGTTAGATAAGATTTTAGGACAACACATTATACATTTCTGTGCGTTATACCATAAATGGTAAAGGCTGATTGGTTGACCCTTTGATACTATCTCAACAGTCTTATGTACTCAATTAGTGTACTTAAATGAATGTGTTCACGAAGACGATTCGACTGTTACGATGTAATTGTAACTGTGAGGCAGCTACTAGTGTGACATTTGCCAAGTTCAAATGTCGTGGGAAGCGATGCCGCTCTCCAACCGACATCACGACGCCAACTCTGATTAATTGCATTAAAATGTTAAAACAAAGAAAATTTCTGATAATATTGATTTAAATTATATCAATGGATTCTGGTACGGAAAAACTCAAGAAATAGTTAACAGTCACTGTAACTCGCAGTTATGTATGGAGTTTTACAATGGACCATACTCGAACATCAACATCTGAATAGCCTATAAGAGAAAGTGGAATAAAAATTTCTTGTACGTAAATCGTGAAAACATTACACTTATTTTGGCAGTGTTATAAGAATACATTTTAAAAAGAGCAATTTCAATGTTTCGACTGTTTTTCAATGAACTTTTTCCAAGGAAATTTGTTTTACAATTCTTTCAAGACTCATAATACCCAGACAGTTAGTATTTATTTATCATCTCAAATACTAGACGTTGTTTGAGTTAAAACACTGGCTTTTACACTACTGTAAATAATCGTGTCGATTGATATTGAACGAAAATGTTTGTTTAAGGTTTGTGTTTACTTTGTATTGCACTGTGCAATCTCTAGAGCAAGGTCAACATTTAAACTTATGTCATGTCTCACTAGTCACTGATTTCTATTGCTGTCTGTTTTTTAAATTGTTTGTTGATTGTAATTTATTTCATATGATTGTCCCAAAGAATAGGTCAATTTTGTTGTATTGTTCTTGACGATGTAAATCTATAAGTTTTGATAAAAAATAGAATGCATAATTTACTAAAGCGCTTTATAGCAATTTTAAATTCAGGCAGCCCGTCTTTACCTAGTCTTGCCATAAATATTGTAATAAAGAAAAAAGAAAACTGTTAACTGCAAATAACATTTATTACTTTTACAGTGTGTCAGTTTAATACATAAATATAAAACAATTAAAAATATAAAAAGCTTATTCGAAGTGGTCTCCATTGGCTGCAATACAGTCCTTTAAACGATGAGGCCAGTTATCAATAGAAGCACGCACTCTTTCCATGGGAAAATTCTTCACTGCCAATCGTATAGATTGTTTTAGGGACTCCAAATTATCATGGCGTTTAGAGCAAGCTGTACTCTCTAAAACTGACCACAAATCATAATCCAGCGGATTAAGATCGGGACTAGACGACGGCCAGTCTTCAGCTCTGATGAAGTCCGAAACGTTCGATTCCAACCAAGACTGCGTGGACCGAGCTTTATGACCCGGCGCCGAGTCTTGCTGGAAGGACCATACTTGGTTATTGAACATGGTGATGTTAAGGGGCTTAACTACCTTCTCAAGAATGGTATCTTGATACACTTGTGCCGATGTTTTGATACCTTTTTCACAAAAATATGGCTCAGTCACTCCTTCATAGCTAACACCCCACCAAACCATCACTGAAGTCGGATAATGTCCACGTTGCACTCTGTCGACTAATTGGGAAGCTTCCTTAGAGCTTTGAGCATAAATACGGTCATTTTGTTTGTTAAAATGTTGCTCAATTGTAAAAATTTTCTCATCCGTAAACAAAATTTTTCTGTGACCTCCCTTTGCGTACCGCTTCAGTAGTTGTTTCGATTTTACCACCCTATTCTTCTTTAAATTATCAGTTAAGAAATGGCCAGTGCGTCTCTTATAGGCTGCAAGTCCTAAGTCATCTTTTAAAATACGCGACATGGTTCTAGGTGCTATCTTCATTTCCCGAGATAAAATCTTTTGCTTTCGGACAGGATTTCTTCGAATTCTTTCCCTTACTGCTTTGACCACCTTTTTCGTACGAACACTACGTGGACGGCCAGATCTTTTTCTGTCACAAACAGAGGAGGTCTCATTGTACCTATTAATAGCCCGGTACACAAACATTTTACTAATACCAAGTGTATGGAGAGTTTTAAAAATTGCATTTGGCTCCATACCTACTTTGTGTAATGCTATCACAGCGATTCGGTTCTCTTTATCACCCCACACCATTTTAATATCGCAAAATATTTTACAATGTATTGGCGCCAAAATGAGAAAACACAATGAACAATCGTATAAAAATGACAGATTCGAAATTCAAATGTAATATTTTTTTATAATTAAGTGTAACAGTATTTATGGCCAGACTAAGTATATTGATTTTGGGCAATTTCTTGGTTTAATAACAAATACTGCACGCAATATGAAAAACGAATAGGTTTTGTTTCTAAAGTGTCTCGAACCACAATGTATTTAATGTCATCACGTTTAGTGCAGTCGTTACGCTCCGTTTGCTCTTTATAACACTTCAGTTTAGATGCTAAGCTATTTTTGCCTGATATTTTTTTCTGTATTGAAAAACTTGTCTCATGGTTTAATAACCGTGGAAATCTAACTATCATATAGAAGACTGTTCCATGTTTACATTAAAGAATTCTAATTAGCATTTCTTTGTTATTATAAAAAGATCTCAATGTCCAGATTCATTTATTCAGTGTAATCGTTAATCCGGCGAACAGGACGTATCCAGGTCAACCGGGCCGTCTGTTCTCGCCAGAACAATGAACAAGTTAAAATAAACTGTCTTGTACCGACCATGATATATACCATATATTTACAAGCGCCTCGAACATTTTTAAGTACGATAATTGAAATTTCTGGCTGTAATAAAAGTTGATTATGAAAAGTTACACATGGAAGACAGTTTGCTAGATATATTAAGTGCAAAACTAACAATGTTGATTGCAGAATTTCATAACATGAGAGAATTATGATGACGACCGAAATAAACCAGACCGACAAATGTTAATGAGCCAGGATTTATTGTAGGGTCTTTTCGGCTTTAATGGGTTTAGTATAGTTTTAATATTGTTGGAAAATCATACATTGTAACCTTAATAAAACTTAACTTCTAAACTATGACATGTCTATGCCAAGGGAGATAATGTAACAAAGACTATGAATGATGGTAGAATCGGTCGTTTCAAAAGCGTTGACATTCACCACTTTATTCCGTATTATTGTTTCGAAAAAAACCATAAACATATTGTGTATTTTAGAAGATTTGAGCTTACTATTAGTTTGATAGATAGTAATATATAAAAGCAGTACAAACTAATAGGACCAGCTGTTCCCTAGACTTGAAGAAAAGGAACAAACCCCATAAAAATCACGAAAATGTTCTAGAAGGTCCATATTTTTAGCTTGTTTAACATTCCTTCCATTATTAATGTAAATAATTGTACCACGTGGCCGCTACAAAACTTGCGCTGGTATGGCATTGGTATTGAAAATCGTTAACCCAGTTGTTTCCACCGCCATTCAGTTGGCTAACGATTAATTGATGTGCCTGTAAACTATCAATCAAAGTTTTACGACATGTAAAACAATCGTTTCTTGTAAACCAATTGTCTGGGAATCGACCTAGTAATACGTCAACTATTTGTAGACAAGGGCGAATAACAAATGTTTTAGGCTTAACATTCGATCCAAAGGAATCGTGGTATCCAAAATGTGGAATCTAATATCATCACCCCGAGTATGAGGAAGCAGGGTGATCGAATGCTCGATACTTTTCTTGTAATGTAGAAACATTTGCCCATCAGCTGTAGATAACCAATGGGCCGATATTTCTTTGAAGTTACAATTCTCATAGCATTAATAGGGATTGTGCTAATATTGGGTCGTTTTATGCCAAGAGGTAGGGAGCATATTATCATGAAAGCCTACAGTATTGTTTAATTGCTCCAGTTTGCTCTTCCGTTTAGTTAACACGCAAGTGCTCGAGTCGAAGATAAATTAAGAAATAGATGCTGGCTGCATTGTTAAATACGTTTTACGTCTCTAGGTACCTGATAAAATTGAAACAATTTTCCAAAGTCAAACAAAACGAGTTGAATTAGCATGTTATAGAATTCAAGAAAATAGAAACCAATAAATCAAGTGAAGTGAGAGTTTTATTACAAAAAATATATGCCAAACTGCAATGTTATATAAATATTACTGAAGTACTCAATAAATGCGTGGGTATATTTATACAAACTATTCGCCTGTTTATTTGTAAATCGAGAGCCACTGACCGGAGTACGAATGGCTTGTGATTTTTACGTGCAGTCTTGGGAACATGTGGCAGTGCCAGATGCGTAATGAAAACCATCAAAACAAAAAGACCAGATGAATGTAGGCGTAGAATACAGCCCAAGGTAAATACTTCAGAAGGATCTAGATATATTTAAAGACAGACTTCATTCACTGAGTGATTTTCTACGTAACGTTTCGAGCTTTTCAAAAATGCGAATTAGTAATCTCAATAAAGATAGAGATGTAAATGTCAAGCTTAATGTTAACGTAAAGAGTTTATAGTCGGCTTTTAATTGATCAATTGTTTTGTTGGTGCCTTTTCAATGAAATTAGCTGTTTCTGAGCAATCACGTCATCAACGGAAGCTTTTATAATAAAGGTATTTTAAAGCTGTGATTCATTTATTCGATTAGTAGCTATCATCGTTTGTAGTGTCTTGTTCAATAGCAATAAATACATGAAGAAATTTCTGTTGGAAGCTACTTGGTACGCGTGGATATCTATAATCAAGTGAAAGAGTAGACTGTAGTCCGTATTCAGGAAAGATTCTCTTTTAAGGAGTGTCTCTCTATCCCCACATCGTATTAGTATGGATGTGAATTGACCTGTGTTAATTTTATGATTTAAGTTCAATGATCTAGGAGTCACAATAAAACATAAAACGCATTGATTTACCATTGACATTATAGATATTTTATTCTGAAATAAGCCTTAATTACCAGCCTTTATTCAGAGACCTTAGGTCTAGTACTCTGAATCATGCTAAATTTTACATTTAGCAATGCTTTATTGATCTTTTTTAAGGTTTTTAACGTAAGCATACAGGTGCTATTTTTTTAATGATTATTACGTAATTTAAAAGTCATTCATGATATCAAACAGGTGCGTTATTTCTGAGTATCAAAGAACTTCCTTCAGATCGAAATAATTGAAATAATAAAGCAATATGTGTGTCGCATCGACTGTCTGTCCAAAAAAATTAAACCAAGAAAATATTTCGATCTTTTACACAGAAGTTATATGAGTGTGTTTTAAAGAACATTTTGGCGTACCACCTGGGTTAATCCATACCAGGCCACTACAAATTACATAATAAAAAATCTGTTAGTTGAATAATATAAAGTCATGGACGTGGTCAACCAAAATTGATTCTTAAAGGTTTCAAGCAACATTTTAAAACAAATGAATGAAAACCACTTACTTCTTGAGGAGGTACGTCGAAGGAGACAGTACGCAAGTCCACTTTCCTGTAAGTATCGATGCAGGGCAGTACAAAGAACAGTCCAGGACCTCTTGCACCGCCTTTTCTTAACCGACCCAAACGGAATATGACAGCTCTTTCGAATTCTTGAACCACCTGATTAACAGAAAAACGAATAGAGCTAATACTATGTATAACGTTCTCGTGGCACAGTGAATAAGACAGAGAACTTAAAATAATAGAAATTCGTTTTTTACACTACCTACATTTTAGTTAAATCAAATTCAAAACACTTTTAATTTTCTGTAAGAGTTATTTCTATGCCTGCGTAATGTCAGAATCGAATTAGCTACCACTGAATGCAATTTAATTTAACAGCTCATTTTGTTTGTAATCATTTGCAGACAGGAAATATTAACGATACTTTAATTTACGTGAAACGTGTGAAAAGAAATAACAAGATAATTATGTGTAGGTCGAAGCCAACGCCATTCACTCAATATTGACAACAATTCAGATTAAAGATCATAATATAAAATAAATTAAGTATAAAATGCATTGGTGGACCTGTACCTTAAAGCATTCGAACAGCGAAAACGGGAAAGTGATGACGACAAGCAGAAAGGACAGAAACGTTGCAAATCGCTCTATACATCCCACTGCCTCCGGGTTCGCTGTCACAAACAAAACAATCACTTAATTAACACATTGGAACTTTAGTTTAATCTTCACAGTTTGGACCACCAACGACTCATATACACACACGCAAATAAAATAAACAATAACATATCCCAACATTTCGAACAATCAGTTAATAAGGACGAGAAAAGCGCGCATTAATGTTAAGCTTCCTTGCAAGCTCCACTCTTATTGTCAAGGTACTTACGCATTTGTATCGTGATAGCGCAAGAAGTACCCGTATCGCAATCTAAAATATTTAAATTGTCAAAATTAGAGCTTATTTGTTTGTGGCGAGAGAAGCGCACTAAGTTCACTGTTTACTCACGACTCGGCACGTTGTCTCGCCTAGTGCTTATTGTTCTTAGCTCCGTGCGCATTGTGAGTACCCGGCGGTCCTATCTCTTATTATGTTATTGTTATACCGAAGGGAGGAGCAATCAATAAATTCGTAATAACAGCGTCTAACTCGACTAACAATCGCGGACTGCGCTGACATACGCTAACTTACTGTCAGAAGAGTCCAGCTGTTTACACGACCCAAAAACTACACTGATTCCAACTAAAAATATCAATTACAATGCGATGTTCCACAACAATAAGAAAGCTATAAATCACCGTTGATAGCGTTTAGTCAAAATGTATTTACGTATTTCGAGGTAGCACTCCACTTCCCCCGAATCCTTGTCGTGGCAACCGAAATCCATGTGGAACGAGAGATCGCGAAATGTTAAACGCATTGACCGTTTTGTCAAACGTGGTAAAGTGGTCGTGTCTTCAAACCGCTGTCTATATTGATACTAAGGTGAGGCGCGGAAGATCAGTTGTTGATAAAAATAAATAAATAACGCACTTTGAGCCATAACGATGGGCGAGCGCGAGCGCACACCGGACCGCGGTGCTCCAAATTGTGAGAATTAGGTATATTGAGGCGTTTCATACGCCGCTGCACTATATAAATTATAAGAGGATGTTTGGGTAATAACTCTGAATGAATATCAGATTGTTACACGATAATGCGCTAGGCTGAGTAAAGGCGACCTACTGAATTTATGTCTAGAATATATTAAAATGTTGAATGATCAAATGTATAATTATGTTTAACAGTGATCTATTTCCAGTATTCATTATCTTTAGCACAGGCGCGTTTTGTTCTGAACAGCTGTGTTCAACATTTTTACCGGTGTATTTTATCCGATATTTACATCACAAATCAATTTCCTGTCTAAATATTGTGTCTCAGATATGATCAGAGTTTCGTACACTGAACCTATTACATGTTATGATGTACGGCCAAAGAATTTCCTCCCTCTTTACTCATCTAAGATATTAATAAAGGCTAAGGTTAGTATAAGAAACAATTTCTTGATAAAACGGTCGAAAATAAACAAAGATAAATAAATCTATTACATACTTCCCGTAGGTAATAGACACAAATAATGCATTTTTTCCAGAAATATGTAGTTACGTAACTACATTTTTTCTGGAAAAAAATGCTTTACTCGTTTAAATACATGAAACACGAACGTGTTTTGCCAGGAATTTTGATGTTTAGGAGTAATCAGTACGGGAATATTGAGTGAGGATGTTTTATCAAACATTCCAATAATACTTCAAAAGTCGTACTAATATTACTAGCATGAAAGTTTATGAAGACGTGTAGATGTTCGTTACAATTTAACGTTTGAACGGCTAAGCCAATTTTGATGAAACTTGGTACGGAGTTAGCGGCTACATACGATTAACCCTTACCCCAATTATTATTTGGGGTCGGCGCAGCATGTCTTCTTCTTCCACACGTTCCTATCTGACGTTATCTCACAAGTTACACTCTTTGCAGCCATATCATCTTTCACGTAATTCATCCATCGTTTCTTTGGTTTCCTCTTTCCCTATATCCTTCACAAAATACCCCCCCTATATACTTCTTTTTAATACACGGAAAGTCGTTAGTTATAAACCCAGGTAGCACTTACAATCGCTATACTAGCCTGCTCTTTTATTTTAATTACTGAAACAACTCCCATAAATTCATACAAACACATTATATAAAACGCCTATTTCCGCAGCCGTACGCAAAAGCCAGCTGTGACCAACACACGGGAAAATATTAATTTTTGTTGTAAATTCCGATGTAGGTCAGTTCTATCAAAGTCGGTCGATGTCCAGCTCCCGTTACATTACTTTGATCTCGACGGTTCCCAGTTAGACAGTTATTTTTGTCCTTACATTCTGTTATGTGAGATTGGAAATACATTTATTACTGTTAATAAGTTTCAGACTCGATTTTATTGACGTTGATATTATTGGTGATTCGGGTGGATTTTATTTTTGAAATACAATTTTGTTTTTGAAGATTATATGAATTTGAAAAGAAATAATGTATGCTATTTTGCTTATTAGTCTATATAAGGCCCCACGGCTGGGCAAAGACGTACTCCTTTTTGCAGAAATTATGTTTTGGTAATCGTAGTACTTTAGTGTTATGATCAATGTGTGTTTCTTTTTTTATATGCGAAGTAAAATCCTTTACCAGTAGTAAGACTGGCTGCTAATGTTAAGATGCGTATAAACGAAAAAGAAAACAAAATAAACAATTGAACGAATATAAAAACAACATGAAACACAGGTATTTACAGTATACAATTTGATTGAATAAATAAAGACATTACGAGAACAAATTGTAAAACTGCAGTGTTTATTTGCAGCAATCTTTTGTTCTTATTAAATCAGTAAAATAACAGGTTTATATGTTTACATTTTACATGCCTACTTCACAAGGGTCACATGATATGGGATCATAGTATGGCGAACTGCCAGATTATACTCGATTGAAGAAAAAATGGTGAAAAAAGGTGAATTCTTTAGTTACATTCTTGTATAGTTCCTTGTCATTCTGACTGGAGTATTAACGTAGTAAATAATAAACTATGAGAAAACAAAGGCTTGTTCTCTAACACTAGAACCGTTTTTAAGGACGTCCACAGGATTTTTTCCTCCGTCAGGTTCTTGGGGTTAGTTTTCAACTAAGGTTTTAACCTTATCAGATTCAGTTGTGTAACCTCTTTATTAATGGACAAGAAATATCTTATACTCTACGTAAGCAAATATGTCTAATAAGCAATGCATATATTGTAGTCAACTAACTAACGCTACCGACATAATATACCTCAACATTCACACAACGCCATCTAGTCTCAAGTTAAGACGCTATACTAAGAAGCTTGTATTGTAAGTACTAGACAACCGTTAAACATATTTATATATTTCTAAATACATACATGGATAAGTTACTCCCAGACACAGAACAAATGATGGAGCTCATCACACTAACATTTGTCCTGGGTGAGTACGAACCCACGACCTCGGGTAAAGCAATCAAGATTACTAACCATTAGACCAACAGGCCAGTCATAATGAAGCAGTGCAATCTGCGATACAAAGGAAATGTTGCATCACAAATAAATCAAGTTAAATCAAACGTATCTTTGATCAGTAGTAATCAAGCAGAACTGACTGACACAGTCGAATACTACTATATAGGTACAGTCAGCAAAACAATCTGACTTAAAAATTGCCAGTATTAAACCGTGACACGAAGGACTTGGTGTTTAATTATTCTAAATGTCAAGCTTATTTTGTTATATCTTAGCACAATATCATCTTTGATTGTGTATAGTTATTTTTGCTGCCCGTTGCCTTTTTTTGCTGACCGTACCAACATAATGTGTATGTTATTACACAACGACTGACAATAGAATCAAGAGCCGTGGGGATCAATGGCTATTGTTAGATTTTCGCATGTATTGTGATCGAACTTTTGAAAAACGTACGCTTTTTCTCGACCCCATGAATGCCTATTATGGTGGATTCGTTTGTTGACAGATAAAATTAATGACTTTCATTTGTTTTTGAAACCTTGGTCAACAGGCCTGACTGGTAAAAAAACACTAGGTTCTGAGATAAGTGACTTCTTCCTATGGTGTTATCTCCTTCTAAAAGTTGGGAATCATCAGGGCAATTTGCAATCAGGACACCGCCGCACAGAAGAGCGATCTAGTACTTTTGTTGTTCCAATTACGTAGATTTTGCAACCAAAATATTCATTTTCGGCCTGGCCTTCTCCTACCCTGGATTTTTCCTTGTCTAATTAGTTGGAGAAGGTCAGAGTTTTAGTTTAAGTGACTTAAAATGTCTCTGGAAAGTGCTTGACAATGACAAAGACATGGCGGCAAATGAGCTCCTTATTTCATTCTTCTGTAGGTCTTTAGAATCGGTATATTTCAAAATCTTTCTGAATGAAAAAGTCAATAACTTTTTAATTAAGAGATATATACCTATTAGAGAAAATCGAAGGTTCGATTTTCTCCTCACATCCAATGGAAAATTCTGGTTTACGGCTCCGTGTTATGTACAAGTCCACGACTGACACAAGATCTAAGACATTTCCGTCAGCTACATAGTTGCCATGCATAGCTGTTAAGCAGTTCATCCACTCTACATGCATAAATCTGGGATTTCTAAATTGCGTTTGGCGCTGGCATACAAATGTCTTCTATGTTAAATTATGGCCTAGAAGGTCCATCTCGCGAGTATATTGCTGCCAGGCATTTAGGGATGCGATTAAGGATCTATTTCAGTATTCCTAAAGAAGTGTCTGAAATAGCGTGGACTGGTTGAATTCTTTAAGTATTTTTCTTGAATTTGCAATTTTGCAAATCCCCTTCACTCAGTAATCGTTCACGTTAAACACGCAATATAATTCACAGTAAATAAACAATAATTTAATACCAGGACATATTGCTTCAGAACTTTAAGAAATGAAATCAAACCATTGCTGTCATAGCTTTGGTTTAAGAGGTCTTTGGTATACCATACACGATAAAAGACGCCTTTGAAATTCTTTCGAACTATTAACCGAGGGCCTTATAACTTTTAAAATGTTATCCTGATTTCCTAAATATCAATAGGATTGTGCTACAATTGTTGCAAATGAATTATGGGAAAAACGGTACCCGAAGGTGAAAAAAACTAGGAAGACTAACTCCCTAAAAGGAAATATTTTTTTCCTACAGTTGATTTTCTGTTAAGACCTGCTTGGTGTGCACGTATGAGTCAGGATGCGTAACGGGTTTACTAGATGTGCCACAGGATATGTTTTGGTATTTAAGCGGTTGACCGTTACTTGTAAGGTCACTTAAAGACCTTTGCTTATGTTTTATGTAGTGTGTTCATATTTGTAGTTATTATTTCGGAATTTGTGGTGAATTTATATATATTTATCGTTTTAAATATACGGTGAGGGAAAAGAGGCAGTTGCTTGATGTTGGGTGACTACGGACTAGTAATAAATTTAAAAGTGAAACGTAAAAATTGACAAAATATTGTTTGGATTCTCCGGTTTTCTCTTTTTAAGGCGCAAACATATATAAGAGCCTTGCAGCAAAATTAAAAACAAATAACGTTACTCTCAAATAAATGTTACTACCGATAATATGTTCGTCATAAAACCGTAATTGATCCAAAAATAATTCAGCAATCGCAATGATTGACTACCTGTCTGATTTTACGTCCATACATTGATCGTAATAAAGTTGATTCATGTTCTGCTCCGTGCATAATTCAACTGATTTTGATTCAAATCGCTCGGATTTCCAGTCTGCTAAGATTAAACGGCCTAATTTGCTTTGCTGACGTCACTCAAATTGCTTTTCAAAAGAAAGTCATCGCCCAACGTAACATTTGGTAGAAGTGCATTTACGTCAATGAGATTGGGTATGAACGTTTGTATTGTTGTACTAGCTGTTGCCCGCGACTTCACCCGGACGAATGTCTGTTATAGCTGCAAAAACGAATATTATTAATAATATTAATCCAGGAGGTCAGATAACTCCTTAGTTCCATACCCAATTTGAGCCCAAAAGAGCAACATACATTACACCATACTTATAAACATTCGCATTTATAATATTAGTAGGATTTTTATACAGCTTCGATAAGATGTTTTTACGTTTTGAATATTTTTTCTATAATTATTTTCCCACGTTCCCCTCGTAAATTGAGATTAAAATCTCTCGTATTCTGAGGAATATGTGTAGGCTATACAAATACTTTTACGTGCGAGTATTTAAGTCTATTACCGACGAATGCCAATTACCACCAATTGGGTCGTCGAAGCAGCGTGATCCTGATTTAAATTTACCAATAAAATGCGTTTAGTATTAATATTACTTGCTTTTATGAGTAATAAAACTAGTTGACGTAAATGATCTGGTATGTATTGATATAAATTCAGAATAATACAGGTATTATCAATGAGAAACTCAGTCTTATGTGTTTTATGGCGACACCACTGAACTAGTTAATTTTAATTGATATAAAACTTTTTTTGCCATTAACCTGTACTATCTTCCCATAATGTGTTATTCGTATTTTCAAAGATAAGATTTAAGTTACTTTTTGCCAATATAATTGGTCTATACAGGTAGAGTTACGGGCAAAAACTAGTTGCATTCCAGTTTATGACACTTACACTGATAGAACGCAATGTTCTCACAAAATACTAAATTAAATAATCAATTTCATTGGAAAATACTTGTCAAGTATTTTCTTTAGGTTGCAATGCGAATTATTTAGGTTTTACGAGTGGCACTTCGATATAAAATTCTCTTGATCTATTGAATGAGATTTTTTGCTGACATTTTAGTTACTAAGTTACGTTAGTTGCTTGCGTAAAGTCCTTTACGATAACAGTGTTATTTTTGTAATAGAGACAAAGATTATTAAATTTTATTTGTCATCAAAATTTTCGACTTTTTGTAGAGTTGAGGCATCTGTTTCAATCAGCAAATCCATTACATAAATTTGTTATAATATACTAAATTATCTAAATAATTTTCAACCTAAATGTCTCAATTTTAAGCATGGCATTATATTGCTTAATATGGGAAAGGTTTGCTCTAGTTATTAATGTAAACCATCTATCAATTTTGTATGTGGGCACGAGTATGTTAGTAGCAGATATATCACTGCTCTATGCCTGCACTACCGGTTTCCAGTTACTTAAGATAAGTGCATATAAAATATGTATATTTATACCATTAAAAAAAAAATCCTATACATATAATAATATATTTTGCTTACCTTTCAAAAAAAAAAGCCAGGTTAAATTCGTATGATCCTTAAAAAAATATTCAAAATTTCTGCTCTACATTTTGAGCAGAAGCTCAAAAAAACTGACGAACGCCTTTTACGAAGTCCCGATATCGCTATTCAATTGTTTTCAGCCTCAGTTTCACAAGACCAACTTAGTCGTACATCAAGCGGAGATCATTATCAAAATAATCAAACGAGATTGCGAGTGAAATTGAGACACTTATAGGCCACCTGTGGACACTCAGGAATTTCCACACACAGTATTAGGGCTGGGTATTACTTGGTAAGTTTCATAACTCGATAGTAAGTCAGTAAAGCACTCAATATGTGATATAACAGGTTATTATTTCTAACAAACATTAGGTAATGGAGGAATTGTTATTGTATAATAATAGAAAGGGTAAAATTCGTATCCTAGAATTAAGAGCTTATGAGACAGAGATGGTTGTGAAAGGTTGTGTTTAAGTTATCTATATTTAATCAATCAGTAAGCATCGCCATATAATTGTACTCATCATCATCATCTTCCTGCCCTCATTCCATTTTACTTGGGGTCTTCCATTCTCCCCTATCAGACGTCAAAGTATCGTTTACTCCTTTTTTTCATATCATTTCTTATACGAGTACAATCTATCCATCTTTCCTTCCCCTTCTTCTCCATTTATACTCATTACAACATTCATACTCATCACTCCTTTAGTCACATGAGTCATAAAATTGTATTTCTGCGCAAAAAGCCCCCTCAACTTACGGATAAAAACAATTAAACATTCACTTCAGTTCAGGCCAACTGTACAGATTTATTAATAAATACAAAAAAATAATAATATCTAGAACAGCATTTTTTTTGAGGAAAAAGACCTACCTACTAAAGTTCTACTGGCCATGTTACAAAAGAGCTTGTTTGTAGTGTAACAATATTTTCTAATTAATTAACAATTTAACAATAGTCTCAAACTACCAACAGTAAGTTTTAAGTAGTCTCAAAAACCCTATAGAACTACCGGTACAGTTTTAAAAGGCACGAGTAACGTGTCAACAGGTAATTAGCCGTCAAAACTAAATACCTACCTTAATACGCATGCGTAGTACAGCCCACAAATTTAACTTGCTACATACATCTCAAGTACCGAGTAGATACTACGTTCCAGCAATCTAGAGCGCATTTCAACATTAAATACTTATTCTAGAATGGTGTTTTTATTACTTCGATTCTATTTAAGTATATAGGTAGGTCTCATATTTTATTGCATTTTGTTATACAATTCGTTATTACATAATTGTGAATTGAACTAAATTCTTCAATTGTTTTCTGTATGCAATTCGAGGTCAGGCACATTATTCAACATTAAGCCCATTCAGGGCTCTTATACTTTGTAATCTCAATAAGTGTCTCTACATTTTTTTAAACCTACATTTGCATATTAAATCGAATCATTGTACGACAAAATCAAAGATAAAGTCGTTTAAATCTACAGATATGCAAAGCAAACATCAATTCAAAATCTGATTCATTATTACGCTGTCTAAAACCAATTTCCCTTGTAAGAACAAGACACAAATGTTTCTCTCTCAAATAAAATCCGATTGTCTTGTCTACATCCGCTGCTAAAATACCGTTTGTTAAATTTTAACGTTCGCATAGAATGTGACAGACAGCTTCCTTTTAAGAAATTCCAAGCAGAACTGAGATGACGTAAAACAGAGTTAGTGCACACAAAGATACACTTTGCATAAGAAGCGGCCCTAGACGACGAGGCGCGGGGCTAAGATGACGCTGTGGTGATTTTTTATTTATACTTTATGTGTTAAACTAGACGATTGTCAAAATTGAACTGCAATTTTACTACGAAAGTATAGATAAATACACAGATTGTTTTTTATTGAACAGAAAATGAGTATAGGATTAAACTAATATAAATGGTAACACGGAGCCTCAATGGTTTATGTGTCATATACTTTTGTTGGCTAAATGATTTTATACCGATTTATTCAATACACTTGCACATCACAGACATACAGTCAATAAATCAAAGTTAAAACGGTTATACAAAGTACTTTACGTAAGTGTTTTAAGTTTCCTTGAGGCACGTCTTGTAATATTTACTACTAAAATTATGAAAGACACTCTCTCGCTAAACGTTAGTTTATGGAAAATACGTATTGTTCACAAAGCAGCATTTTAAGCGCTCGTGTCTTCTTGTCAACTTAAAAGCGGAATAGTAAGTAATAAATGGCGAAGACTTGAATAGTGAATCCATTATGTCACATGTGTTTTATGATCTCCACCAAACTGATCTGTATGGCTTTATTAGGACCGTGTATGCCTCTATGGTTTAAGGGGAACTTACAAACAAATGAAGATAAAGTCAAGCAGGTGGTCCGAAATTACTTTGACACGGTTGTATCTGTAATTTCCATATAAGTACCGATAACCAGTTGAGTTTAGCACATTTAGTATAAATATAAAACTTAATTTGAATACCGGTAAGATTTTTTTCTAAGCTTACTTGCATAAATTTATTGCGGAATGAACATCGTATAGTACAAAGACAATAGGTATGATAAAATAAAACTTTTCGCATGAGCGAGGCATATTCTAACATCTTTTTTAGTAGTGATAGAGCTATGCTTCACACTAGGTTTAGTAATAAACTGTTTAGCTTAAAACCTGTAGTTTATCAGTAGCATGAAGTAAATGTGTCTACCAACATTCTAAGACACGTAGACTAATATAAGGCTTAATATGTAGCAATTAACTGAACACACACTTTCTAAAGCTTTTAAGTAAGTATAAAGTATAAATAAAATCGGTACACCTGGCGTGGGACTATGTCTGGTTTCGTAATGAAATATTTACTAGGAATGACTGATTTATATCGAGATGTAGGACAAGCTATTGAAGGGATTTCTGCAATATCCTTAGTGTGTCGAAATTGCGTTGTGCATTTTTCTATTGTTTAAGTTTGGGAAATGGCTTGGTGATGATAGGTATGCCCCTGTTATGTCTAGACGAGTTGGTGATTTATTTGTAACACGTTTTGTGTACATTAACAAATTGTGTGTTGAATAAAGAGTATGAAGTACAAATAATAATGCAGTTGAATGATACCGGGTGTATAAATCTTTTTATAGTTAAGTTTTTACTTATTTTAATGATATTTTATCAAAAGTGATTTAATGATTAAGAAATCGGTAAGTACTAAGTTTATTAAGTAGTAATGGTAGAATTAAGTATTCGATTAGTGATGTGACATCGAACAACACTAAAACGATACTTGATAATAAACATAAAAAATATTTCTGCTTTCAAATTATGATCGAGGTAAGTATTAAACTTTCAATTGTATGGATGCATCGCCAAAACATTAGATCATCAACATTCCAGTCGACAATATCAGGTATTGTTAGCTGCAGGAATCTCAAGTGATATACGCCTGCATCATTTAGATAGGTAACAGCACGAACAGCAACAGCTCATGATTTATCCCGTAAGTGATATCACTTCCAATAAATCAACATCGTTATACAATTGTATTACAGTTGTAAACATTCCTCGTAGATGCAGTAACGTATTGTATCTGGTACGTAAACGTGGCAATTTTCTTTTAATGTACTTTAAATAACAAGTACGTTTGTTGGGAAATTGCGATACCTATAAATGACATGCTATTACATCGAATGGGCCGTAAGCTTTTGAGTAAAGTTTGACATTCGTGTAGTGCTACTAGGACTTTTTAGGAACTAATGCAGACATTTATACAGCTAGCTGATTTTTGATACGAATATGCCTACTAACGCCTTCCTGCTAATGTCATCCGTTTGCGAACAGACCTTTGTAGCACTATACAAGGATCTTTTAGCATTCGGTAAAAATTGGAACTACTTAATGTCGTCTTCTATATAAATCTAGCACTTTTGACGGACAGTTGAGTTAATTCATGTACAAATGTGCTAGCTTTAATGCGGTTAAAGGTTTTTTGTCTGCAAATACCACATTGGGTAAAGTTATTTTCCTGAAAACCGACGAACCATTATATGCACTGTTTTAGCCATCATATTGGTAAAAAATAGCATTTTTAAAAGAAAAACCTTCTTTCCATTTGTACAATCGAATTACAATAGCGTTTCGCCGAGTTTCCATAGTCCATATCTGTTAATCATAGGTCTAATGATTGCAAGGGACGCTCGAGGGATTATTGCCATAAATACTAGGTTTGACAAATTATTGAGGTTGCGTTTTATGCCTACATGGGCAACAAAATTGCCAGAACCAATGTTTCTACACATTTAAGACAATTAATTCGCCCCTACATATCAGGGCTATCAGGGATAGTAAGTAGCCTTGTCAATAATTATAAAGGAAATATTTAATTTGTGCATCCAATGATTCATACATTTTGGTAATAGTACTATTTTTGGAATTTAGACGCAGGAAATGTGTAATATTAGTTTCAACGGATATAACGGAATAAATAAATTCATTAACCCAGGATTAACCTAAGATAAACTTACATGTTAACATTTATGGAAACATCTGCCTATTATTCTAATCTACTACCTATCTAAACAAGGATTATCTAAGTAGTTAAACATCGTGAAATCCATGCTAAGTAAGTTAATGTTACATTAATGCACTCTATAAATAAGTTCGGTATTAATTCATTGAATGAACCAAAAGGCCCTTTAGACAATTGAATGGTATGGTATACGAATGTGTCGTGTGTAAGTGCATCTAAGTCAGGTGCATAGAGTGGGGTCCTACATTTATAAGGCGCCTGCGCCGGTGCACATTGCCGGGAGTGTGTTGTGTAGTGCACCTCAGATACTAACATGCGGGTGAGTCGAATTTACGATAGTTTTTAAAATGATTTTTTCGGACAAATTTTGTGGTAATATTTTCTCGGAAAATAGATTCTGGTTATATCTTTCTAAAATAAATTTATAGTGTATAAATAGTAAATTTCGCGATAAGAAATGACAAAAATTTAATTAAATAAAAATTGGAACTCAAAAGTGCAAAACTATACCAGATAAAAAAAAAAATCATAACGAGTATAAATTATATTTATCCTTTCGCTAGAACCGTGACGAAAATATGTTTTTAATTTTGCGTTAAAATCTCTTTTACAGATTATTGACATAAATATCCCTCGTAAAATTATATTTTGTGTGCTACAAAATATAATTTTACGAGGGATATTTATGTCTAAGTTTCTATGGCTATTTCACAAATATTGGCAAGTAGTATTAACGACTTACAAATAAACAACGTCACTGTGGTTTAATGTTCAGTTTTACATAACTGCCCTTTTGCTTACACCAAACAACCTCTATCCATGCATCTACCACTTTGTACCACCAGTGGAAGCGAGACAGCGCGCTACACGAGAATAGAGTGGCGTCTCGCTTTCACAAATGCAACTGTTTTACTTTAAAATATGGTAGTACCTAGGCTTCCAGATCCTAAACACGGAAACAGTCTACGATATAAATCACGTCCACAACCAAACAGGTTGGTCTCGACATTAAACCTCCTTTGAGGTAATATATCAAATTTAATCCTAGATAGTTTTTACTAGATCCTACATCCGCGGACTTGTACGGCAGTTTTAATAAGGACTATTAAAACTTACATTGCATGTTAGTTGCAGTAGATACTCTTTATTATGTACCTCCTTAACTAGTGACAAACAGTAATCTTTGAGAAGGATCTTCTAGAATTGCGATTAAATCAAATACAGAAGTAACTTGATATGAAAGATTTAGGAAAAATAAAGTTTGAAGTAATCAAAGATTTGGACTATCACCGAGTGCCATTTGTTATTCTGTTAAATTAATATTTGATATTATATTTATTTAGGACCTATTTTATATCGGCAGTAAAGTATAGAACGGTTGAGTGCTGTCCAAGTGCCAACCAAACCAAACAAAATTTTGGCAGTGCCCAAAAACGATTCTGCGACTTCTGGGTATCTGTAAAGCGAAACTTTAATATAATATTTTTTAGGACCAACCGAAGTTTTCCAGTTGTTTAACTCCCTTCGTCCTGACCTGAGCTAATTACGAGTATGTCTTATAAGCCTTAGCAATTATTTGAGTAAAACATATACACAAATAATTTCATTCTAAAAAAACTAAAGCAATTTGTAAATATTTCTCATAACCTTTCCTTTTATAGACGTTCTTGGTGCTAGCCTGTGTGAGTGCCGCTGTGGCGGTGGCGGTGCCTGTCGAGTACGGAGGCTACAGTTTCGCGCATGCGCCGATCGTGCATGCGCCTGTAGTGCACGCTGCCCCTGTCGTACATGCTGCTCCAGTACTCCATGCTGTGCATGCTGAGCCTATTGTGAGTATCAAGTATTTTGTTGATAGCAATCACATCTTCTCTTCGTTTTGATGGTTATCTAATTTGATGTGACTAGCCAGATCACTTGCTCTTTGATCGCTTATTAGGTAGAGCCTAGAGGTAACCCTACGATAAGTGCTTTTGCTATTATTTTAGGCAAAAAGACGATACTATAGCGATAAAAAAAAAATTGCACAATGAAATATCATAAGCTAGAAAGATGTATTTATAAGATATCTACTTTTGAACTACTTACTACTACTAACTTTAAAGTACATGTATTATACTATGTTTTTGATCCATATCTTTCGAAGTAGGATGTTTTATATAGAGAATTACCCAACTCGCTGGCAAAAAAAGTACTTTAACATTGCATATCATGTAGTTTTTATCATCAACATTTGCAAATGAATGCTGGAGCTTTCCTTGTCTCCGTTTAGTAATAGCTGCGTCGAGCCGGTATACATTGAACTTGTTTTAAGGTTGTTACGTTTGAAACTTGCTTACCGGGTAATGTTGATAAATATCCCTATTGACCTATTTACTCAGAGGCGGTAGTATTACTACAAGATTTGCAACTATTCGTACTAAATCGAGAAACTAATACGGATATAGCTCATAAAGAAGAGTGCTGTTTAATTATTTCTTTATGACGTATTAAATATCATTCACAATTATATAATAGTAATACGCGCACTTGAGTTTATAGATAGCGTAAGAGATTACGAAGATTAACAGAACGACTAGTTATGCCAGTCGACAGCTTACATGAATTCTGGCGCCAGATTCAATACTTACGCGATAGGTCTAAAGACTATGTTGATATTTAGTTAAACTTATGTACTAGCATACTAAGTACTGGTAATTTTTTGTAATTTATTTTTGCTAAATATTTTACAGTCGTTTTGTAGTCTTCTTCTCGTATCGTGAATTTCCTTCTACTTCTCTCTCTCTCTAGAGTCTTGCCCTTCGGAATTCGGATCGGATTCGGCACAAAACTGTTGGCCACAGCTAGTAATACTATAATGATATTATATTCACAGGCCTATCCAAAGTACGCTTTCAACTACGGAGTGAAGGACCCCCACACAGGTGACATCAAATCACAACAAGAGGAACGTGATGGTGATGTCGTTAAAGGTATGTAAATAAAACCGGAGTTATGAGTTTTACTTAGATATTTGTAACCATATATTATTATATTTAAAGATCCACAATGTTGTTTAAGAGTAATGGTTTTTGTTTATAAACGTGGTTAAACAGATCTCGAACTTATTTTTGATGCTGGCTGTTGTTTAAGTCTTCCAAAAAAGAAAATGTTCAGTGGCAAAATTTAAAGTATAATATGATACCGTCTATATTAAATTAATCTTGATTGCACCGTCTCATACATTTTTGGTATGAAATTTTAGAACTTACCTACTTAAATCTATAGCTATTTTGAGTAGCACATTTTATTTGTTTAATACCTATTTACAGTTATTACTTTAATCATATTGAACTACTGACTTCTAGTGATCTCATCAAAATCTGTGTTCACGATTTCAGGAAGCTATTCCTTAGTGGAACCGGACGGCTCGACCCGGACCGTGGCGTACTCCGCAGATGACCACACTGGCTTCAACGCCGTCGTGCACAAAACCGGACACGCCGTCCATCCGGTATGATTCAATGCTTGTTACTTCATAGAACAAACTATTGGGTAAAAGTTGTCCTTTAAATGTGGTTTTAAAAGAGGTTAAATGTCTCGAGCGTAGAAACAGTATACTGATTTATTTTTGTGCACTTTTCAATTGATCTAACACGATTTGTAGGTAGCTGAGATTTGATCAGTGTCGCGAAGATAAAAATGCGGATGGGACCAAAAAAATATCGGTTAAGGATCGAATAATGAGGTCGTAGTAGAAATAATTTCAACCCAAGAGCCAAAAAAGTATAGAATCCTGATTTGTCTTAATATACCATGTTAACTTAAAAAAATACACGAAGGCTTATAGTCAAATAAGGATATAGTAGCGGTACCTCAAACGTACAAAAATGTTGTATGGTTGGCCGTATTTCTGTAGCCACAAAGATTTGCGAAAATAAACCTTATTTCTTCAGCACAAAAGCTATGTTAATGTGTTTGAACTTATATGAGGACGATCGTATGTGTGCGTCAGTTTAGCCGGATCCTTTGATGTAACTCATATACCAGTTTAAAGTTTATAGAAGTATGATTTTTCCCCGATAACTTGTCATGGGCATTACACAAACGCGATTTCTCTGCGATTTCGAACCGACTGCGAATCTTGCGCAAGCACTAATGGCGCGTACTTATAAGGTATTGATACTTGTAGATCTTGGTCAAACTACTACAAATATTTTAGATAACAACCTTTGGGAGTTCCGAGAAAAATGCCCGAGAAATATTTTAGTGGTTTACTCATTCATGAGGATTGAGATAGATTATGCCTTAAGTTGCTAGGATAAAAGTTTTCACAGATAATTTCTCTTTAATAAACAATAGGTGCATAGAAATAAGGTTTGGCAAGTATCTGAGCGAAAGTATTAAGAAAAAAATAATTGATTCTCAATAATCGATAAAATGCTACGGTTGGGTAATCATGGCCTTGAACTGACTATTGACACAATGCTTAGAAATTATTTGCTTCAGTACAGATTTGAAACTTCATGTTCGTATTCCCAAGGTTAAGTATAATTCTTTTTTGTCTTGAGCACGGTTAAGTTCCTAGTTCTATCGGATAGGAGGAAGTCAATGATGGTTCTTTTGTCAATAAGATATTTCAATGGATCGAATACTGTCTAGTCTAGTCCGAACTGGTTTTTTAGGCGTCCACTTCCATCACAGGATTTCTTTAAACGTTTTACCAGCGATTGGTGCCTTTCTTAAAAACAGAACTCTACTATCGGAAGAGACACTATATACAGCAGTGTCTTACGTACAGGTATTCCCTATACTTCAAATTCAGACGTCATTTATCCACATTGCCGACCCAACTGACAATTTTTTTGCGTTCAGTCCATGTATCACAAAAGAAAATGTTCTGTTACAGCAACAAGTGGCAATCGCGCACGCAGCACCTGTAGCGCACTATGCCCCAGCCCCTATCGCAGTGGCGTCCTACGGTCACGGCTACTTACACTAAACCAACACACCTAAAGCCGTATGCAACAACGACACTTAGCCAAGTAACGTTCTTATACTGTCTCTACCAACTGTCTCTACATTCCATGTTACTCTGACAAGGATACTTGCACACCTAAGGGTGGTTTTGCTGTGCGTCGTTCTTGCATTCAGCTGATCAGTTAATCGTAACGAAACAAATACTCTATAGATATATCATACTATACTTTATAATTAAGTTGGGTTAAACGCGAAGGGTCATATTTGAGCGTTGATATAATTCCAAGATGTTCTAGTACGACTTGATAAACGACTTACTTATTTGAATGACTTCATTATGACTGGGAAACAAGTCTGGAATTATTCAACGCGATTAGAATGGTTATGGATAACATATAAATATTTGTGTGGAATGTCTTGATATAAGAGTTTGTGGATATTTGTTCACATTAGTGAATAACTTGCCATTGTTTAAAGCATCTGAAGTACAATTATTTATGTATCTGTATATTTTTATATTCCCCTAATTAGTACTGTTAAGAGATCACTAATAGTTTATTTATGGTTAAATGAGTCTTTTGTACCATTCAGTGTATTGTATTTAAGTTTCATTAGAATTAGCTCACAAATCGAAAACTATTCACTTTCATTTGCCATGATCTCAATATTCTGACAATGTATTTTGTTTTTACTAAAATCCTGTCGATAATGTTTTGCAATTTAATAAAATGTACTTTTGTAACTATTACTTAATAGATCGCTGTATAAATATAATTATTTTTAACATTCCGTGTTTTTATTTGTTATTCTTCAAACCTAGAGTGGACTTTTGCACATTCAGAAATAAACTCTTGCTATGCTAAGGATTTGAGTAAAAACCTATTTTGTAGTAAAAAAACGAGTCTAATTTGTTTAATAAATATAAACTGGAGACCTAAAAAAAAAAAACGATAATCATCATTAAGCTATGAGTTTCCGTCTGGAGTTCAAAAAATGTTACTTAACACTCCCTTTAAATGTCTTATCAAAAATATCAATTAAGTTGATCAATATAAGCAAAAAAGATTTACGTCACGACAATGTACTTATCCACGTATCCATAAACTTTAAATCAGATTAATCGCACAATTTTTCATCTAACCTTAATAGCTGGAATGACAAATAGCCCATAAAGTCAATGACGCACAACACCACCGTAGGCCTATTAAACGATGGTGTAATTAATTTGGTTTCTCATAAGTACAATGTTCATTCCGTTATTCAATTTAAACGTAAAAAAGATAAGGTTGATTCAAGATAATAGGTATCTTGAATCGACCTTAACTTTTGGATTATTGGAGTTGGACATGAATATGGATGGATATAGGGGCAGAAGACGACCTCAGAAACGATGCATGGATTATGTGAAATGACTGCAAAGAGTGTTACTTGCGAGATGACGTCAGATAGGAACGTGTGGAATAAAAAGACATTGTCATGTTGCGTCTATCCCAAATAATATTTAAGATTAGGTCAGGGGAATGATTCAAAGTAATGGTCTACCACGAGTCCTGTTCGCGTCAGATAGTACCATAAACGCTTATAGAAGGGCCGATGGAGATGTAGAAGTGTCGTACCGTGGTGATTCTACAACAGTGTTGATGCTGAAAGGCCTATTTGTAGAGTCACTAATAACCTACCAACATATCCTGGAGTAATATTATCGAATTTATAGACGAGAGAAGCTGTCGTGCTAGTCGGTCGGTTGAGGATCTCAAGAACAAAAAAAAATGTAAATAAACAATGAGCATTGACAATTAAAATAATGTTTCAAAGCAAGTCTGGTATAAGGTAAAGCGTAATGTTTCAAGAAATAGAACAACGAAAATTTTAATAGTTTTTTTGATTCGTCAATGTAGAGTAAATAATAAAGGCGCAAATGACTGCTCATCTTTCCAAATTCTCTTCATCATTATACTCGTAAATCTGTTCATAAATCTCCGAGTTTGGATACGATATAATTTAAAAGATCAATCAATATGAATTCGGTTCGATAACCTGTGTTGACTTTATTTAGTCCTAAGTTAATTTACTAAGCAATAATATAATTTATTTGGTCGTTTAGTAAAAAACAAGTTTTATCACTATTTCCGTTTAGTTTGGATTTATAATTATTCTTGTTGATTTTATGTTTCCTTTTTTGGTGTGATCAGTTAATCACTTCATTATCAAAGGAGTTAACCGCTCTATCTTAGCTATGTAGGGATTCGAATAATACGAATTAATTTGACACTTAGAATATAAGATACTAGATACAAGATAAGTTAGTTCTAACCATGAATAATATTTATCACAATACTTTAACCAAAGTATGTATAATAATTACAGTATGATGGAAGTCTTCATATAACTGGGTGCAACGCAAGTTGTGTCTACACTATCAGATCCTGGCATGATTGTGGCATGATGCAATCGCCACCGTGTCGGTGAGGAACGGACAGTGTATTGTGGATTTAATTAAAATTTAGGTGAGCAGCCTTATCACTGTTACGTTTTTCACGGCAGTATGCATTTATTTTGCTGAAACGGCCTAGTTAAACCATCGTATGTATACTCTGCTTTGACTGTCCTCAGAACTGTTCATCCTAAGGACGATAAAGTAAACGAAACGGAACAAAAGTAGAATATCGTAAAAACGCATATAAACAAAAATAACAGTTTTACAACCTCATGAGTTACTTAAGCCATAAAACCGATTCCAACTTCAATAATATTTTAGACCTGTCGATAATGTTATTCTTATAAATAAATATATTGTTTTCAAAGCATTTTCGTGTAGGTGCTTCTATAAAAGGAAGTTACCAAAAGAGTCGTTTTACGGTATCTCGCTTTAAAACATAATTGTCTTTTTATTATCATCTTTAAAATATTCAAGATGGACAATTTTAACTACAGGACAATGAAAGAGCAGTTAAATAAAATGATGTACGTGTGAACGGTTTCATGGATCCAAAATGAATTGAAGTTGAAATTGTAAGGTTTTTAGTGTGTGACTATATTCATGTACAGTGTAAATTTTGTAATTCATGACTGGATTGTTTCAGGATTATTAAGAAAAGTGTTGCTTTTGTAATGGACTTTGAAATGAGCCTTTTGAGTGATTTTGGGTTAATGAACTTTGGTCATGAAATAAAATCATAAAACTGTAATAATAGAGGTATTTAAATGCCAAACTCATAGATTAATATAATTTATGACGACATAAATTCAAATCATCTTTCGATTTACTTAACAAAGAATTTAAAGATTTACAACAAATCAATTAAACCTGAATGATAGACGTTAATTGTCAACCGATCCTTGTATGCAGATTTCTAATAAACATCAAATTTATTTCACAATAGCCATCAGCCTATATACAGCTTCCGTATAATTGATTAACATGATTTTTCCTATACATTCTCATTTACGCGACTTTGGTTACTTAAAAGGAAATAGCCTATCCTGTGTCACCTACTATGACATCACTCGGAGAACACGAGCGAAATTGCCTTCACCCACATATTTTACGAACAGTGCGTGGCCGGTGTTTTTTTTTTAAAGAAAACACACTAAAAGGAGAGGTGGATAAATATGTTCATTCATGTGGAGGAAGCTCGCAACACACTGTGCACACTTCCGAAGTTTGTGTTAAATTGTGGTTTCGTTTTAAAGGAATTTATTAACTATGGATAGTGTTTTAAAGGTGAGAGTTGTGTGATAATATTTTGTGATAATTAATGCCCTGTACAATTAATGTTTTTAAATAACATGTAAATAGTAGAGCAGGTATTTTGTTTTATAGGCGTAAAAATACGGTTCAGCATTGTCCCTTCGATCTAGAATATTAATTTAATTATTGCAAGGAGTCGTGACAACCAAGAGTTAGCCACTGTCACTGTAGTTTACCTTTTAATAAAATTATGACTTTTATTTCTCCCTCTTCCTTCAGTATTTAAACATTTCAACGTTTATATTTACCAACGATATATTGAAAAATGCCACTTCATTTGAAGCTCCGAAATAATGTGACACGGCTTTTATTCATTTAAAGAACTAGTTTAATTTTTAAAACTTAAATCTATGTAACACTTAATAGTTCATTTTGCTTCTTTATAAGTGCATTATATTTAAACGTCTACTTAGTTTGACATATGATGACGAAGCAATTTAACCAAATCATTTAGCTTAATGTTATCACTTTTTTGAGCAAACAGTTTCAACATTATCGATATTTATGACTACTTTTTATATCGGTTTACTATACTTTGGGAATACCTAAAACACATACCCGATAAATTAAGGCAAATATGAACAAAAACTGCAATTAAAACATTACTTTTTTGCTTATGTGCGTATAATACGGACATTCAACTAATGGCTGGCATTACTCAAACCGACGTAAATGTACACTAATGTGCGCGTGATTCGTGAAATAAATGCTTATTATTTTGCCGCCAAACTGTCTGTACTTCGAGGTCTTATATTGGGAATTTTGCCGGTATGAAAGCGAGATGGCGCACTAAACTACGGTACCTTCTTTATCTCAGTCTCTTTAACCAGGATCAGTTTCGTCTAAAGAATTCATAGTATAGACACAATCCGTATTGTTCTACTATTCGTCAGTATCAGTATCAGAAAATGTATTTAGTTTTATCTAGATCAATACTCAATACTTTTATTGCACACCATTTGTTTAAAAGGTGTTATATAGTATTATAATATAGTAGAGTATGGACCCTGTAGGGCACGGGAACGGAGAAGAGAGGAAGATGCTAATTTTATTTAGATTATGTTTTGTTTTTTATTATTATTTATTTAAAAAGGCACAAGTTACATGTATAAAATAGAAAAAGTCCAACAAAACTATATTTATATAGTTATTTATCAACTTAAATAGTTGAAGGAAGTAGTTATTTAAACCTGATGAATCTATCTGGGAAATAAACGGTCCTTGGGTATTTCCTTTGTCAAAAACACACATTTGTACTTTGGTATATTTTGCACTTTTTGACTATTAAATTTCATAATTGTTTTTCAGATTGTCTTCGTGGTCTCCTGCTTGACAGCAGTACAGTCGGCGCCTAGACAGAAAAGGCTCACTGTTGCTGAGTACGAACCAAATCACTTTTACAATAACAACGATGGTAAGAAAAAATATAGATTTAAATTTGTCATCAAGTTAAAAATATAAGTATAATTTAAAATTGAGCTTGATTGAATAGTATTAAACTCCTTTTTAAATATAATTGTGATAGTAACAGTGGTGAAAGCCTCAGGTCGTACTGCCCTTAAAAAGCCCGTCTATAATATTTGAATGTTAAGACAAAACAGCTGTCGTATCTTAACAATGTGCCAAAAGACAGGGCATATTATCTTAAGGGACAACTCCTTACAATATTTACCTTGTGTCCAAGTCTAAACTAAAACTATTATTTAAATTTCCGTAACTTCCAGGTAATGGCATATACTCCTTCGGTTTTGACGTATCGGATGCAGCTACTGGCAACACTCAGTACCGCTCGGAACAGCGGTACCCCAACGGGACGGTCACCGGCGGCTATGGCTACGTAGACCCTAACGGAGTGCCGCGGAGGTATCGGTACATCGCCGATAAACTTGGTTACAGGTAAGAAAATTATATTCTGTTTAGTCCTAAAGTATCCTCATGGTCTGGTCTTTCAAAGTGGGACAATAGGCTACACTTTCAGGTGTAACTACTCCGTTCCCACGCCCTGGAGACCTGATTTGAGGGATTAAACTGACTGCAGGAAGCAAAAAAATATATTTACCAGATAAAAAATCTCACGGGTTACCTGCGCACTGGGAACGATTGACTTAAACTACCGGAGTACATTTCGATTTAATTTTCCTGGACGTCCAAGAAATCAGTTCTTTAAACTAATGTTATACATAAAATTCCTGTGTCACGATGTTAGTTATCGTACTCATCCGAAACGGCTGAGAATCGACTACTATCTATTTCTCATCGCCATTTTTTTTTCGCGGACGAAGTCGCGAGCAACAGCTAGTTTATCTATAAATTTTAAAATATTCAGACATAATACACTGTCTTAAATCTAATAGCACAATCACGATGATCGATGTTGCTATTAATTTATTCAAGGCGTTCCGATATAAAGCGACGAAAGGTTACCTGACTTTATGCAATTGATTATTAAAATATTGCGTCATTTTTCTTGCAGGGTATTCCCAGATTTACAAAGAAACCAACCTTACGTATTGCCTCATTCTGGGACTGAAGCAACTGAGTCATCTGTCACATGGACGAGACCTCCAAAACCTTACAAGAAGAAAGTTATCAACAACTTTGTTGCACAACTTGGAACAATTTTCGCGAAAAATGATCTAATTTAAGAAAGTGTTAAAAACTGTCAGAATTACCAATAATTTCATTATTCTCATATTAGTTTTTAGTAATTTATTTAATATTTAAGGAACTATTTATGTCATTGATTACATCTTTACCTTCATCATCATGCTTTGTAATAGTTATCCAACATTTTCACACTTCTCCTTTTCATGTAGGTATACCTGTTGCCAATACTAACATGATCATTATATAATAATTAATAATCTCACGTCTCAAAGCTAATACATCAATCATTAGTGTAATGTAAGTCTCCTTAATTTTACTTCTAAAAAGATTTTAACAGAAAAACGTTTTTAAAGAAATTAGAAGAATAAAACCGAGTGACACTGTCACATATTTGTCAAACAGAATGAAACATTTCTAAGTGAGAACTGTTTTTGATATTTTACTGCAATGAAGTGCATCAAGTCCAATAAAGAGCATTTGTGGAATTTATGTGTGTTTCCTTTGGTCTTTTTTGCAGCTGCGAAATGTAAGTTTCCAAATAATTAAAGAATAGAAAATATGAGATAACGTATAGGTATGGAGTAACGTAATAAGCCATCGAATACTGTTGATGTAAAATCAACGTCGTAATGAAGTTGATCTAACTGAGGAAACTACACCTATTCTTTGGTTTCCAGGTTATCCAACAGGAAAATCTGATTTAGATATTCATCCAGATATGAGGGATGAAAAACACTATCCCAATGGAACCGTAGTTGGGAAATACACATACGTAGATAACGAAGGGAACCCTATTCAAGTCAAGTATTACGCGGACGACACGAGCTATGGGTAAAATTAATTCGATCATTTTGGTAATCGTAGATTTTAACCTTATTATAACGTCTCTGATCGGTTTGCGATATATCCATTACAATTAGTTATTTGGATAACCATATTTTACGAGTAGCTATGTGAATACCCAATGTCAGTTCTAGACCCATGAGTGTCAGTCTAGGTACCAGCGAATTGTTAAAATTTTGCGATAACATTTCTAATTGTATTTAGTATATTTCAGGGTTGAATTGAAAAGTATTAAAGTAGTGGATGTGCCCGGTGAGCCTTTCCCAACCTCTATTCAAGGTACTCAAAACATTATGAATTCTATTGAAAATATCCAGAGCAAATATGACTTTAAGAATATAGATTCAGAAGCTAAGAGCCCTACAAATCTACTAAGTAACAATGCCCCTTCTACGGCAATCAAAAACAATAAAAACAACGACCCATACGATTTCTTAAACAAGGAGGTGGGTAAAACAAATCGATATAAAATCGAAAAGCCAAATCCTGATTACGAGATTTATTACCAAAACGAAATAAAGGGAGCGAAAAAATGTGGCAAAGAGAAGGTCCGAGTGTACATCGATAAAGAAAAGAGGAAAATACGCAATGCCGTTGATAACTATGAGACTGATAAGTTTTGTGAGAAATTTTAGCAAATAATGTATTTTTATAAATAAAATATGTATGGTTTACATGGGTTTTATTTGTTCAATTTACAACACTTACAATAACAGGTATCATATTACCAGATTTACAGAGATTAACAACAGCAGATCTTTTAATTATGAGACACTCAGATTTCTCATAGAGGGAAGATGGGTCTTGCTTTCTTTTTATGTGGGTTGCGCTTCCTATGTAACTGTAGCCTCGCTTTGGGTTTTGTCCCATCACAGTTATCTGAGGAGATAATGAAAATTATGCTTCATATTTTATTGTTTACTTTAGTAGTTTTGGTATTCATGGGATTTTATTCCAACTTTAGGAAGTGCTAACTTACGCTGTACACTTTTTCTTCATCATCTAACTTGCATAGCCATAGCAACAAAAAATCCTCATTATCGTCACATAACGTCTTACTTTTGCAAGATTTGTAGTCACTGCTAACTTTGCTCAAACGTTCCGCGCTTACCTGAAAGATTGGAAAATCAACTTTAATCTCCTAAACTTAGGGATTTAATTGATTTGTAGTTATGCTTACCACTTTGCCCACTTTATAATATTCTTTTTGTTTTCTCTCTTTATTATATTCTTTTTGTTTCTCAGTTTGTGTGTGAATACTTCTTGTGAATATTCGTGATGAGACATATTTTATATTTGGTATTTTTGAAGTAGCCGACTGCAGTTTGACTGCCATGAGAAGTAACAAATTGTTTTTCTTAAATGCACTGAAAATATAATGACACTATAAGTTTTGTCGCTCTGAATAAGTAAAATGTTGTTTTTGATCAAACATTATTTATTTGTTTCCCAATTTAAAACTATCATTACTGGTAAGTATCACCGAGTGCGACGAGTAAGTAACATCTTCAATCAGAATCACTGACCTAATTTGGTTTTTGATAAAGTAAGTAGCGATGCATTGTATTTCAGTTGAGATGCTTTCAGGCTTCAATAAAATTTCCTGAGACTCAGTTTCATCAAAAACAATTCTTGGGACTTTGGAGTGATCAAAATGGAAATGTGACGTGATCGTATTGATCGTCACCATTTTCGAACAGTTGGTTACGGGGCATACTACCGGTCTGCAAATGATAACACTTTTAGAATATTTTTTGATTAATTAGTAACTGGAAAACAACAAAATTATATATTTTACTTCATATTTTTTTGTGGCTTGGTGGAAATACTTATAGACTTCCTTCCCTAGAGAAGGCGTGGAGAAATTTCTTTGACCGCCAAAGTACTGTTCCATCTCCAACAACAGAGGCATTATGGAAACGATTTCGCAGACTATCGCAATAACAACCCTTACCTTAGTACAACTTTGAAGTTTGAGAGTTCATCTTTGCTTGCAATATTTTTGCAGCACTCTACGTTTATGGTTTCACTCGATTTCCTATCGAGGTAATGTTCATTTTTGTATTCGATGGTTGTTTCGGGATTACTCTTTGAATCAGTAACCTGTAAAATATGAACATTTGATGTAAATGATAACAATCTTTGATGCTTTTGGATTGTTTAAAGTAGATATTATAATAAATACCTTTTTGACAATATTCTTAGCATTAATACCCTTGTTGTTATCACAATTCGATTCTAAAAATGAGTAGAATATTAATATGTTATACATTTGTCAGTATTTTTAGTCACTTGATTAGTATAAAAACAACTTACTCTCTACTAGTGCATCATGATCACCGCTAGCCTGGTCCTCTGATTTAATTGTTTCCACAGATTTAGGTTCTCCAATGGAGCAATAATCCTTCTCAGGTATATTATCGCCACCTTCGTTACCATCTACTGCATCTAAAAAAAAGGCTTTTTCTATTTGAGGTAAATTATCTCTAGCATCGTTATCAAGAAGCTTCAAATCGAGGAACAAATTAAGAAAATTGTACTGACCATCATTTTGAAAAGTTTTACTAATAACGTGGCCTGATGTGCAAATGTAGATTACCGACTTTGCTCGAGTTTTACACTCTGTGCATTCGATGTAATGAGTTTTTCCTGTACTTGCCGTATCGGGTGGATTTTTTATATAAACCTAGAAAATCAAAAAATATATAAAAAAAAATTAGCATCCTGAATTATTTTGTTCTTAAGTTTTTGACTTTGTAATTATTATTAAGTTTTTGACTTTGTAGTTTGGCATGATTTTGACGAGACATTGATTATAATTAGACAGTTCAGTATAAGTATGTGTTTATTTTTAATTTGTATTTGCTAACGAATTTCTTGCTTCTTTCTGGCCTCCTTGAGACCATCTACAAATACCAACTCATAGATACAGTACCCGCTCTATTTTAAATTACATAAACTTACTTGGTATTCTACACTTTTGTAATTGAGGCCCACTCAGACCAGGTGCGACGCGTTAGAACTACAGATGAGGCTAACGGGCAATAACTTTAAACATTTGTTAACATTTTTGTTGTCAAGACTCAGGAAGTGATTGTTAGTCTAGTAACTACCATGTGATCAAAATGAATAGAAACAGTAGAATAAAGGTTGGGTCTTTAGGAAAAATGTACATACGAGTATGGCATTTTTAGATTAGACTTTTTGATTGTAGTCTATTTAGGTGATAGAAAATTTCTAAAATAGTACAAAAAACTTAAAAAGCTATAAGTTCTCAAAAGCATGTAAGTATTGAACAATTTTGCGGACACTATTAAAAGCCGCTCTCCTTTTAGACTCTAGCTTTGTGATCTTTTATTTGCTCACGCCTAGACATTTAGAACTAGACTACGCATAACAGCGTATCTTTATTCAGTCTACCAACCTATGCTAATACAATCGCGTTACTTCTTACGCCGTGATCATTGGAACATATTGATACATAGCGAAAGTGTTGTGTTCATTTCTCTTAATAGTATAGCCGCGTCACCACTTTTGCATCCGGACTATATGACGAAATAACAAATGCAGTACGAATACTAATAAAACGATCTGATTAGCGTGGATTAGGATTACGTTACCTTCTTGTTCATTGTACCGTGGTTCGATGCAAATAAATTTATCTAAAATTGTCATTATACGACAAATTGTGACAAGGAATTCTTGTTGTTGGTAAGATTAGTATAGACTAATGCAACAATCTATATGCTAAGTAGAAGGGAAAAAGGTTTTACGCGAATTTTGAATTTTTTTGTTTGTGGATACATTTATTTATCTATTTACTTCTTACCGGATTACTTCGTACTAATATTATGAAGGCGAAAGTTGATTGGTTACCCCTTCACGAAGAAAAGGCTAGAGCAATATTGATGCAATTTGGTATAGAGTTAGCTGACTCCGTAATTTACAGGAATACTTTTTATTCGACTGAATAAGAGGAGGAGCCGGCAAAGCCGCAGGAAAAAAGTAGACTGGAAGTTTGCACCAATAAATGGTCAGTTTTAGTTAACAATAAGTCTAAAAGTAGGACCTTCTTTGACTAGTTCGTAGACAGAGTTAACTCTTAGTTAAGAATTAATAAGCTCACCATTGATTAGCTAAGGAGAAGAAAAAGGACTTTTTCTGCACCCATTAAAAGGAAATGTCAACAATTGCCCTGGTATTATTATAAAATATGCACATATAGCACTGCCTACCCTAAACCGACGGGCGTGTATGAAGCGACTGATGAGTGTGGATGAAGCTAAAGTGGTATGCCAGGATCGTAGCAAATGGAAAGATGTTGTCTCTGCCTACCCCCAAGGGAAAGAGGCGTGACGTTTATGTATGTATGTATGTAGCACTGCCAATATATCATTATTGGTGCTTCCTTTAACTTTACGACAATTTGATATGTCTGCCTGTGACATTTTAACAACTGTTTACACTTAGGTTACACTTAAATAGTTTATTATAATTGACAGAAAGACAGGAAAGTTACTAAGCGGTATTGTTCGACTTTCTATCGCTTGTGTGTTGTAGTGAAATAATAATTTCAAACTTCTACTGAATTAATATAGGCGTCAACAACAGAACACTATTAATTTCGGCCTGTTGGTCTAGTCTAGTGGTTAGTTACCTTGACTGCTATAGTAGAAGTCATGGGTTAGATCCCCGCCCGTATATGTGTAATGTGTTTGTAATTTTAAGCAAATAAGTATGTTTATCAGTCTCTAGTTCACATAGAACAAGCTAAGTTCATTTTGAGATAGAGAGAGATTTGTTAAAGTCATGGAATATTAAAAATAATTACATAATAATTGAGTATTATTTCTTTACGTTATTTTAAAGCAATTAAGACTCGATCACTTGAAACTCTTGCAGTTATGGAAGAGATATATCGCTCTACGCGGTGTAGTAAGCGTTCAATATCACAACTGCAACACTCTAACAATTATAATGACATTTGACAAATGGCGGTAACTCTTTAATATGGTAAGTACTAAGCGTAATACTTATAATAGAACAATAATAACACAAATTTTCGTAATGTATGTAACGTTACGATAAAGTATAATCCATAACTTTATTACTTTTTGTTACTCGCAATAAATTGATACTCGAAATCATTTTGTTTTCATATTGTTTTGCAATTCTAATTAGAGCGCATTGATTTTATACCGCATTATTTGATTTGTTTTATTTTAACTTTATTGCCTTAAATAATCAATTCAATGATGGTACATACATAGATACTATTTTTAGGATTCCTTAGCCAAATGGCTAAAAACAGAACTCTATGGTTTCATCATGTCTGTCTGTATCAATGTCTTTATTGAAACTTGGTAAATAGATGTAAATCCTAACTAAAATCTACAATTCATTTTTTTCATCGCACCAGTACGGTACGGTATACTGATACCGCACAAGAAACCTATTATTTTTCTAGACCTATCCACATGGATCCTAAAATAATCGGTAAAATCATCTTATTTTAAAACTCAATAGTTGTAACTCTTAAAATGAGAGAATGATAAAAGTACAAAAATACGATGAACATTACCATGTAAACCTCCACCGAAAATTGAAAATCGAGATCTAGTAAGCAATTTTTATGTTCCTGCCGATAGTTACAAGAATGACTGATTGATACATAACAGGAGTAAAGAAATTCATAGCGTCTATGCTATTGTACAGAGCTCCAATTCTTACACCAAATGAGTTGTGTAACTGACCGCATAACCAATAACTTAGTTCTCGTAATGCATTGCATTTAGTCATTAGGCTAGCCGGTACTTTTTCTAGTAAATAACAAAGAAAAACGTAACGTTTTTGTAACCTAAATCTCTATATTTAGCTGTCCAGTTTTTAATAACTTGTTGAGTGACGAGTGGCATTTTGTTACGAGTATGTTAAGTCATAATATGTTGATATTGGACTAGCTTAATTAAAAATGACATGTAACTGGTTAGTAAGTAGACAATATAGCAAATATTATCAATACATAGTATAAAACAAAGTCTCTTCAAGATGTCTGTCTGTCTCTCCATTCCTATGTATGCATAGTTTGAAAGTACGCAATGGATTTTTTTATAGATATAATATTTCAAGAAGAAGGTTTACAATGTATTTTTATACATCAGTTTTTGCACCATTCTAAAGCTTGCGAGAGTAGCTTAATAATAAATAATACTTATTCTGTTGTTGGTAAGTAATTATGATGAAAAATCCGTAGCAAGAAAAATCATCGAAAAATATTACGACTCTCAAGAAAAACTTCTCAAAAACACCATGTAGATAAATGTATGACCACATCAAACCCAAAATTGAGCTAATCTTTCAAAATACCACAAAAGAGATTACAAAATACAATTCTTCCTACACAGGTTCAATACAGCGTGACCAATTGATACCTACGAGATTATTTATATCACAATCTCAACATAATGGTGTTACGTCATCATAATCTTATTTTCTGGACACATAACGACAGAGCGGTGCATTACCATTGTCACATAATTAGGTGGAATACGGAAAGTGGGCTAGCAATCGTGGTCTACTTGCGTAATGTGAGTTTGTGACGTTTGTATCGAAAACAGAGGTATGCCAGAATAATATTTTTGAAGCTGTTGTGTTAAAAGAGAGGCTTTAGCCTAGCAGTGGGACAAAGTAGGCTAGACAAAATAAATAAATGCTTTTGTGTGGAAATGATGAAAAACTTTACAATGTAATTTAAAGTTGAATGTAGTTTTGTTGGACTTTTTATATTTTCCACATGTAACTTGTGCCTTTTTAAATAAATTAATAAATAAAGATCTTTATAGGCGAATATTATACAAAACGTGTTCCAGAAGTGTTTCCAACCAATTTTTTGGCGTACCTAGGCTTAGGGTGAAGTGGCAATTTTTTAATTAACAGGCTTTATTGAAAATTTTAGAGAATTTACTTATTGATGTTCTAGTAACTTGGACTTGGTCGGGTGGTTTTAATTTTGTGTTAAATAATTACCTTTAACTGCTGTCCAACAGCAAATTAAAATAATTCTTAGTAAATTTCACGAGTTTTCGTGGTAAGTTTTAGATACACTTTCGACAAAAAAAAGGTCAAAAGAAAACTTATACAAGTTGTGGAAAAAAAATTAGAATGTGATATCGTTGTTCAATTGTACAGCGGCCTGCCTATTATGGTAATACGCAGGCCGTCGCCGATCGCTTTGTTTCCCTTAGATCAGAGTTTCCACACATCAGGAAGCTTTCTAGCATACCAAGCATCTGCGGTTATATTTTTGTATACATGTAAACTGACGTAAGTGTAACAAACATCAAACGTTATTCAATACTCATCATCGACAATTTATATTGCTATCTTTTTCTAACGTATTGAAAGAGACAGAGATGAAAGTTTAAAATCGATTCGAACGTAGATCGATACGAATATAATTAATGTTTTTACGGCTGAGTGAGCTCATAGCGTCTGTTCACTGCAGTGTTGATAACCAGTAGTTGAATGTAATAAGAATATTAATGGTAATTGATAGTCTTGGCTGTATGATATAACTCCTAGTTGTTGAACTCGAGGGAAACGTAAGGATGACTTGTATCGATCATAATTGGCTAGAGATTAGTTAGATTGGAAACTGGTATAAACGCGTATGTAATTTTAAATGGCTCACGTAACTATTTGAGGTAGATTATGATACGAAAAGCCGGCAAAGAGAGTTCATTTTCTAAGACGTTTAATAAAGTCTGACTGATTGAAGAATTTAACAACATTTATTCTAGCCGTTAAATAAATTTTAAATAAGTAGAACTAGTTATAGATTAGCTGCTAAGATTATTGTGATGGATTAGATGTTTCAATGAAAATTATAAGTGCTAAACAGGTCATCAAATGGTGATGTTAATTTATAAGCGCACAAATAGAATTACCCTTGGAACACCAAAAGTGTTTTAAAAAAAATACAAATGAACATCAATTAAAAAATAATCTAAAATATATTTAAAAATATATAAATTTATGTACAGTTTACACTACATCATTAACACAATTCATAACGAACCTTAAGCCTATGACAATAGAGTCGCCAATACCATACACAGACTCACAGTACTGCAGTGGTGCTGAGTCTACTACTAACATCATATGTAGTGCCCCGGCAAGCGGCCTACCCACCACCCTAGGTATACATATAAATCCAACGTAAAGTTTCACTCGCTACATTCGATACTCAGACTTCGAAACGAGTGTATCATTCGATTTTTTAAGTAATCGATTAAGAATCGAGTGATCGTGTGCAGGTGACTTAATTAGAATCTGTGTTCTCATTTCATATATTTCGAAAATGGCCTTTAAGGTAAGACGATTAATTTAATTAATTTTGTTTTTTTTTTTAATTTTGCTCTACTTGCAATATATTTCAATTTTGTCAAAGAGAAACAAATTTAGAACAGTTAAAAGTACCAGATTGCCATAGTTTTGTTTAAATTTGAATCTTTGAAACTGAAAAAGGGAAATTCGAAAATAATATTAGGCATATTACACGTGCACTGCAGTGCATTAGTAAAAACGTGCCTTTTTCTGCACTATACAGAAAAAACGAAAACTATATGAAATAATTACTATTAGTAACTCAAAGTGTGCATTAAAATAATAGTTAAGCGCAACACCAAAAAAAATTAAAAACTAAAACAGCTGATACAAAAAACACTTTCGTCGTATATCAAATTTATATTGAAGACTAAAACAAATAATATTGTACACTTGTAAGTTATAATGGGACGTATTAAGTAAAACCTTTAATAAAATGTCGACGTTCTGAAAAACTGCTGATACAATTTTCAGGAATCGCCACAAAACTATGGGCAAAAAATTATTATTTAATTTCTAATTATTTTCATGTCATCACCCCAAAACAACAAAAAACATACTACGGGGTCATTATAACTATAGCAAGTGAAAACAAACCTGCAGATTACTCAGTAAAGTCGACAACACTTAACAAAAACACATTCTTAGTAATTATCAATGGAGTCTTGAAAGCGTATGCGAGAAAACTAAAAAAACATCCATTGTTGACATGGTAACATTCATCATACAATGTCTGGGTTCAAAAAAGTTCAGATTAAAAAGTAACTTGTACTTTTATTGTTTACTTCTTCTTATGTAATGGTTGTTGAAGATGTTCCAGTAATGTAATTCAATTGTTTTTGAGTTGGAATATTCCTTGAGAACTTTGACAAATGACTGTCGGAACTTAAAACGATTTTTTGAAATTGTAATATCAGTGTTTTACAGTTCAAACCAATTGAAAATTAGTTGTCAGTTGTCGGCTTACTCCCGGTTTCTGGAAGACTAAACAATTGAATCTGCTGTCAAACTGATCACTACTGTGATTGGTTGATCATAGAACTTACAATAAATTACAGTTGACATAAGATGTGTTTGACGATTGACGATTTTTGGTGTTGATCAGCGATTGAGAAACAGATTAAAGTCAAAATACAAGTTTTTTTACGTTGGCTATCAAGTAGGATTTACTTAAACTATGTATTTGATTTAGTTGTTCTTCAAAATTACTTAATAAAAATTATCAAATTAATTTGAATGTAGTAATCATCAAGTGGAATACCGATAAAGATGGCGAATATAATACCTATTAAAGCCCATAAAGAAATAAATCATTGTTTTATAGTTTGAATTCAAAACTTAAGTCTATATTTTAGGATAATAATCTGTAAAATATGGTTTGACAGTCGCATTAGAAACGAAATACTAAACTAACCAGCCATTAAGTTCTTGAATAGCTGTCATTTTCTTTTAACTTCACCGTTTCGTTGACGAATATATGTAATTAAGATAATTTAATTAACACTGTGCAGTGAATTTGAATTTATCTTTAAGGAAGGAAATTATTCAACTTGTAATGTATGTTTACACATTGTTTCTTACGAGAATATCTTTTACTACATATCTTATTAATAGGCGTTATATGTAACTGTATCGTGTAGGGATCATGCACTACTGGTTTATTTAACGTAAAATATGGCTGAATTGTTCTTTTAGCTGTGGCAAGTTTACCAGGTACAGATAAAAATAATTAAATGAAGAAATGTATCTGAAGGTAGAGACAAACTTTACATTCATGAGACAAGTTGGTCGCTACCAATTTTAATAGTTATGCGTCTGTGTATATAATATTATAATATTTAATAGTCTAATTTATCTTTAGAAGTCACAATTTTGTATACTGGAATAAAACTATTACTTTTATTCTCCAATCCTCTATTTCTTTCTAGTCTTTTCTTCCCGATTCTTCATTACATTCTAATTTATTATATTGACAACACTTACAGTCAATTGATTTGTAATTTGTTAATATTTTCAAATATACCTATGTATATTATACCGGATAAAGAAACTCTTGAACCAACATTATTGCCGTGAAAGAGAGACGCCGCTCTACACCGTGTACTGTCAGTTATCCACAACTGTAATAAAATTACTCTAAAACGACGATAGTCCTTCAGATATATACAGATAAATAACTCCAATACCTCTTTATTTCCAGTTGGTGATCGTAGCTCTAGCTATAGTGGCGTGCACGCACGGGCGTATGTATTACAACGTTCGTCCAGTAAGACTGGTCCATGATTTGCAGCCAGCCGCTACCATCGTCCACGCCGCCGAGCCCAAACACGCTTATGAACACCATCACATTTCTGAAGATGAACACGTTGATTATTATGTAAGTATGGTTTAAACATTGGGACCGTGTTATAAAGCCGATACGATTTAAAGGTATATTTTATGGTTGCGCGAGAGAAGAAAGAAACCGCTCTATGCCAAGCAATGCGCTCTCGCGTTTCCACAACTGCAATAATATTATTTTAAGTCGTAGTAGGCCTTCAAGTTTATTCCCTCAATATGTTTAGTTTATTATTAACGCAAAAGGTCTAAGGAAAACTTTGCTTAGATCCTACAAAAGTTTGTTATAATGTAGAGTTTCCAAAGTTTTTAATCCGCCGCTATTGGTTATAAGTTTGAATATTGCATCTCAATACTAAAATGTGGTAAAAAAATACGTTAGTACATAAGTGTGTACATTAACACCTCTATCAAACAAATTAATGTACCAGCAAAACTATTTAGGCTAAAACGAACGAGTAAGAATTACACATGCAACGTATTACGTCCAAGTATATAACAATTTAATTGTACCACGTAACAACAAAACAAACAACATAAATAAATAAACAAAAACTGCTTAAATAACGCTTGTTACAAAACTTTATTGCATGTCTAGTGCAGAGTAATCAATCGATAAAAACATAATCGACTAACAACTTCATTATTTAAGGCGGACGGTAAGAGAAATATCGTGTATGTTGTAAGCATGTTTGATTTGATCGAGGTTTTTTATTATTTTTCTAGATAATGTAAGTTAGTGTGTTTCTTGTTGGTCTTTTTACTTGCTGGTCTATTTTGAATTTTGTTCACTTACTTTTCGGCTTATTTCACAGTGCTAAACTAGCCTCAAGTTTTATCAGACAGTAAAAAATTAAAAAATATTTATAGAATAATCACTTAGGTATTGATTGTCAATCTTCAGAACTTTACGTATATTATATTGTTATTCTGAATTACGTTGATGTTTTGGGGCCTTATAAATACTAGTGTCAGACAGCTGCGTCACGAAATTTATTGTATTAAGGTTCTCGTATACTAGTAAGTTTGAACTTCCTAGATAGGTGTTTAACTTGTCATAGAGTAACAGGATACGGCACACATGGGTTATGTTTCGTGTCGACCGCACGACAGATTTCTAAGCTTTCCCTACCCGCTGACTTATCTGTACATATTTAAATATACATACCTAAGTATATGACATATTACAAGAATATGTATAGGCTGCTTTTGTACTGAGAGTTTCGATGTTCTAACCGACTTGGTAAACTTTTTTGTGGAACTTAAGAGTTATTGGGAGGTCTTTTTGCCCAGCAGTGGGGCACTACAGGCTAGAAAAAAAGGAGTTGTGATTTCAAACTTCTGAATTCGATATCTACACATAAATAACTCGATTGCATAAAAAAAGTTTATGAGACATAAATAAATATAATAATTCTATTAACGAGACTTCATCAATAATTACCGTAACACATAATAATGTTATAACTCGGAAATCACGGCTACACTGTTACATAGAAAATGATGTAGAATAAACGTTAATGCTAAACGATACAGAATTACAGTCATACACTGACGATGTTACCATAGTATAAAAGTAGATATAGACAGTATGAAGTATTCATATAAATGGGCGCAACGCAAGTTATGTCGACGCGATCGGATTGTGGCATTACCCAGGCATGATTCAGTCGCAGTGCGAACGGACTGCGTATTGTTAATGAAATTAAAATGCTGTAGATGAGCAACCTTTTACAGTATTGCTAGCCTAGTGGTATGACTGTGGAACTGCCAAGTCAAAGGTCGCAGTTCAAATCCCGGAACGCGTCAATGTCTTTTCATGATGACTTTTCATCAAATGCTTCTTACGCTTGAAAACTATTCAAGTCACGCCAAAATTCGGCTTAAACTTTAAAACCAGAGTTGTACAATTAACCATATGAAAAGAAGAAGCTCTATCACTGATACGTATTTAGAAACGACCGAGTTATACTGTGATATAACACAAACTAATCATGCTCAACACTTTATTAGCACATCATTTTTTACACAAACAAAATTACGATCGCAAAAACAGATCGTAAACAACGCCTAATTGGTTTCTTACTTCCTTTTTCCTAATAAAGAATGACTAATTTTCTTTCGATAACAATGGTTGGAGTTTGATAGCTTGATACTCAGAAGTCACATAATTGTGTGACGGCTCACCATCTTTGAAAGAACAGGAATTGAGACAAGATCGCGTTTCCTATGTCACGTTCCGGTTGGTGATGTGTCCAAGTTAAAAGTTAGTAATGTGTTATATTATGCTGTTAATAAAGTAAAATATTATCGTTTATTAACTTCTAAATCATTATTTTATTGAGAATGCTTTTGGAGCACTACCATCATCTCTTGAAGTCCAACTGGTACAGTTGTGGAAGTGCAACGGCTCATAGCGCCGCGTCTTATTGTTTTGGACTTTCTCATAGCGCCATTTAGTATCAAACTAAGCAGAGCTTGTAATATGAGTACTAGACCACTAATAAATATACTGATTAACTAATTATTAGAAAAACGGAACTTACTTAGTAGGTACCATGCTGGTCCAGGAAGTCAAATGGATAGTCGCGTCGTATAAAATTAGACTGGTATTCAACGGTAATAATGTGTAAATACTAGGAAGGAATACACGCACGACACAACAATACTAAAAAAAGGTTTTAATGAAATATTATGCTCTTGTAATTTAAATAAATCCGTTCCGTTTTAAAGCAACAAAGAAATAAATTAGCCATATTTTACTTTATATTTATTACTACTAAATAACAAAAATACTGTTATTACTCCAATAACAAATATCCGGCTATCAAATTCATATTTACAGTGATCAATATAAATCGTGCTTCGTTTACAACTTGACCCAATGTTTTGCTATAAAACTTGCGCAAGCGCACGTGGGTATGTTTTCTCTGCACGTTCTTCCCATGAACACTTCCGAGTTTTGTTTTAGCATGCAAGTTACATTTTAATACTAGTTATGTCATAGTAGGCGAGTTAGGGAATTTAGTTTGACCCTATTTTTATTGCATATCAAGTGGTTTTGTTTTAGTGATATTTTCATAATAACTAATTATGTATTTTTTAATATGAAGAAATTTGTGTGCATTTTATTAACATTTAGGAATAGTCCTGTAGATTAGTCTAGTAGTTATAGGTAAACTGTATAAATCGGTGTAAATAGATTGAACATACACCACTTTTTCTACTGTTCTCGATGTCTTTAATTGTTTGATACTCATAGCGTTGCAATTAATCTTCCAGGCCTACCCGAAATACGTGTTCAAATACGGCGTGAATGACTTCCACAGCGGTGACATCAAGACTCACCACGAGAGCCGGGACGGCGATGTTGTCAAAGGTAAAAACTTTGATATCATGTATTTTCTAACAAAAAAAAAACTATTGTGTTACATCTTGGAATTAGTCGTAGGTAACTAATTTGTATTAACTAGGTACTTAAAACATAACTCACAAATCTATCAAAATGCCAAAAAGTATTATTCTTATGAGCATAGAATTTCCCCATTCTCCAGTTAACTGGAGAATAACATAAGAAATTATTAACTGGAGAATGGGGAAAGGATTTTGTCAAGTAGGTAGTAGAACTAAAACATTGTATATTTTAAGAAGCTGAGATGTAAAATATATCTTAAATAAAATTTCATTAAGACAGGAAATCTAATAGAATATTATTAAATGATGCACACCATGCAAGAGATAACTATACAATATAAATTCTAACGCTCCCCACATAAAGACCATATCCCTTATAACTATGATACATGAAATAAACTTTACAACTTTTCTCCTCAGGTCAGTACACGGTAGTTGAACCCGACGGCTCAATCCGTACCGTCGACTACACGGCAGACAAGCACAACGGGTTCAATGCGGTTGTACACAAGACTGCGCCCATCTCCGCTCATGAAGCTGCTCATTTACACCACTAAGTCAATACCGAAGGATTGGAACTAATAGGAACTTTCATCGAAAATCTAGCCGAAAATTAGCAAGTATTTAAAGTTCGACAACAATTGAAAGATCTCGTAAAAGACCTCGTAAGAAAATATGAATACTTCTTAATTGCGTGTTTCATCAGAGAATATAAACAGTGAGTCTTAGATGCCAAAGGATGTCCTTCAAATACAGACGCATAAATTAGATGTTTTTTAACACCAATTTTAGGCTAGAAATGATTTTTAAACGCTAAAAGGTGATTTTTAATGTGAGTAGAGAAAATATCATGAAGTATCTAACAGGATCTGTGAGTCCAAATAAAAACAAAATGAAAATTGCTATAGAAGAAGTTGTATCATACTCAAAAGATTAGGTTTTCGAATAAAATTCATATTAGTCCAAATTTTCGTAGTTATAACAGCATTTTATAATGCTTTAATGTAAGATTATATTTAGAGAGATTGTTTAAATTGTTACTATGGAAGGGTTCAATCAAACTCGATCTCCAGTTAATTTGATTGTTAACCCTTCCATTTATTTATTATAATTGTTAATTGTTTCTACAAGTACCTGACTTACAGTATAGTGTTGAGTTTTATACTTATACGATGTTATTTGTTAGATATATCTGTTTTCTTAGTATAATAAATTGTTTGTGTTGCAATTGTGTCAATTAAATGACAAATATTTTTACGGAAGCGGTTTTATTTTACCTAGTTACACGTTTATTTTTCTATAGTTTTAGTACGAAATTATTTTTCGTAAGCATTGTGCCCCAAATTAATTAAACAATGGCCTTATTTGTAATTGTTATTACTTAGAAATCGTTTCGAATCGAATATTTAATTGCAAATATTTTCGTAAAATAAAAGCTTTGATAAAATCAAAATAACTTTGTTGTGATAATAACAGAGTTACTCATAGGTTAATTATGGAAAAGAAAAAGAGGTAACACCTGAAAAAAGGTTGTATAGGACGCAGGAAAGTGGCAAGTATTGGATCTATACCCAGTATTGGGTGATTTTGAGATATGAATATGGAATACCCAATCAAGAAATCAACTTTTTATTTTGTTTTATACCACTTATTTTCAAAATAACAGTAGGTACAACAAGTTTTTTTTTCAAACGAGAAAATCTGACACGTCGTCAAAACAAAACACAATCAGCGCATTTTAAAAATTCATTACAATTTAGGAACCAACTCTTCTTTATGAAAATTCTTTCAAGTATACATATAAGGAAGACCATTCGAGGTCAAGAGTAAATCCACAAAACGTAAAAGAGTAGAAGGAAATGGTACACACACTACTTGTGCATGTCGCTATTAGGAGGTGAAGATCAACCTCAAAAAAATTACAAACAGAGGGAGATACGTATATTTTTCTGCTTTTGTTTTTGCTAGTCAAATAGGCAGTACATTAAATATTATACATATTACATAGACAATAAAGACTCGAAAATCAGAATACGAATCTGTTTGTCGATGTTGGTTCTAGTACTATACTATATCTACTATAGAAGTTGTATAATACGTGTTTAAAACTTCAATGAGCACTTCCATCTACCTTCTGTATTCCGTTAACAATACTCAAATGTAATATATTATTTGCATTTGCACAACGATGTCGAAACAAGTCTCAGTAATTACTTCATTAGCCCTTTGTTTTATGTTCCTGAGAACAAAACAAATGAGTATTATGCTAATCCGCCATTTTGTTATCTTTCGGATGATCAAACGTTTATCCTTTTAATAGGCGTTTAGTTAAACAAATTGTTTTATCTATCTTTATTTTTATTCTCGTATGTGCCTGATTGTATTTTATCGAAACTTTGTAAATCTTAAAGACGGTTGAATTAATTAAACAGGAATGTAAGAATATAAATCAAAACTATTCAGGGGACGTACGCCTTGTAGGCTATATCTATGTCCTACAGAGAGAAAGAAGTTAAAACTACTACTTTTGCTAACGAATAATGCAACTTGCTATCTAAAATATAATTTGCTAAAACTGCTAGGAACATTTACCTTACATTATTTAGAAAAAAATAATAAATGAGCTCTTGTTAGAATTGCAAAAAAAGTCAGTAGTATGTATTTAAATACTATTTTTCCTTCATTATAATATGTACTTTAAATACCAGCCATAATTTAAAGTACATAATGTATTCTCTTAATTAATACTGTAAAAAGGAAGAAAACAAATTATCAAATTAGATAAACTTAAGCCATTATCAAAGAAAAGGCGTGAAAGATACAATACAATATTGATTAGATACAATACGATATTTTTGATGTCCAAACTCCTTTGTTGTATCGGCGAAACAAATGCGAAGGTTCGGATTTAATGTTAGGACTCTCCCATTGTTCCGACCAGGAAGCAAGGCTTTGACGACTCAACGGAATCGTCCGTGTACACTTGGTCACAGAACTTACAGGTTCAATCGTTCAGGCAAAAAAAATATCATTATATACTTTTTTACGGGTTAAATAAATAAGATTAAAAAAAATAGTCTACAGTCTACAAGGATAGTCGAGTGGTATAGACCAGTGTGGTAATGAGTACAAGAGACCAATCATTATTTTAATTCTAGGTGTTATTATGCATATGTTTCAATCCGTTCAATCTTTTTTTTGTAGTATTTTTTTTCTTCTACTAACTATTGTTAATTCCAAAAAGTTGGTGTGCGCTGTGGGGTGCGAACTCGAGACCTTTGTCTTGGTAATCCTTAAGTGTTACCACTAGGCTATCAATTACACATTTCACAGTTAACAAAAACTGAAAACCATTTCTTCACATCACTGTAAAATACTGGCACTTTGTAAATCTGTTTCTGTAGCCAACTGTACAGTCGTCGACAGAATTCGTCATAGTATGACACTCTTTGTTTGGGTGTGAACAATTAGTCGCGGTGTTGTATGCAAGTACATTTAGTTGCACAAGTGTTTAGAAGCTGGTAATTGTTGTTTGCTTTCTTAGAAGCTTATTAATGTTTTGCTGCGTTTCATTTTAGGTACTTTTGGATGTAGTTATATTGCGATATCAATGCAGGGTGAAGTAAGAGACGAAAATATTTTATTGTCGATGAAACAGTAAAATATTAAACAATATGCTAGAACAGAATTATAATAAAAATAAATTAAATAATTGATTTACTTAGGTTCTAATCCAATCACAAAAGCACAATAAATATACATAAATAGCGTGCTTTATAGCGCGTCATAGCGTGATTCTCGACCACTTATGTTAGCGCAATTTTTATTCTTTCTCATAGCTACCGCAATAATAAGATGCATTTACTAACTACAAGAAAAACGTGAAAATGTGTTGACGTATGTGCAAACATGTGATTTAAATCTCTAAGTATAGGTAAAAAATGACCTGAATAGAGCAAGCTGTGATTACTTGCTCTTATCTCTTGGTACACACGTAATAAGTACTAAATGCTATGACACAGCTGCCGTTCCCACACAAATTAGGATCTACGGTGGAATTTCACGAATGTTAGTTATTTGTGATAAATGAGATGGTCTAAATAAACAGGTGATGTATGAATCACATGGTTAGGAAGGTGCTGGACATGAATGTGGATGGATATAGAGAAAGAGGACGACCAAAGAAACGGTGGATGGATTGTGTGATAGATGATATTGATGTAAAGGGTGTTGCTTGCGAGATGACGTCAGATAGGAACGTATGGAAGAAGAAGACATGCTGCGCCGACCCCAAGAAAATTAGGATAAAGGCAGGGGAATGATGATGTATGAATAGTTTCGTATGAAATTGTTTTGCTTAAAACAATTTGTTGCACTTGTGGGAAAGAGACGGCGTACTACTTCATCGTAGGCTAGGACGCCGTCTTATTTTTACATTTCAGACGCTTGGCGTCATAAGTGAGATGAGCAGGATAAGCTTTTTTTAGAAAAAAATGGATAATAAACACTATATTAAGGTAATAAACATGTACCTAGTTAGGAAAATAGACCAAAGCTCAATCTGTAGCGATATCATATTTCAAAATCATTTCAAAATTTATCCACCCAAACTTGTTGAAATTTACTTTTTGTAACTAATAATAATGGCGTGTGAAAATACTGTGCCAAATTTGTCCCTGAGTAAGTTAGGAGGTAAACTAAAGTAGAGTCATTCATCACTCTGTTTATGGTAGCAAATTCAAAACATACGTGCGGTAACTAACACCAAGGTTCACCATTGAATGCATGTAGATGGCTGTGTACATACCCGATAACGATATAAACGGGTATGGAGAAGAATGGAGAAAAAAATCTCCATTCTTCTCCATACCATTCTGATCGGAGATTTAGCACGATTTAGCTACTTTTTACCTTAGTAGCATTTTCATTTATGGGAACAATAAATGAGACGAGATTTCTAAAAGAGAGAAAAATGAAAGTCTTTTTTCTACTCTTTCTCATATCTACTGGGTTCTCTGGGACATACCGAGTTTATGAGTCTTGTTGCTAATAAAAGTATAGAAATATGATGGGAATTGAGAATAGCTCGTGTTAAAACAATAAGTACATGCATTAATATAAAGTATGCCAATTAAAAAGGCACATTTAAGAATTATGATATTTTTAGCATCTCAATGGAGTTATACAGTCAATAGTCAAATGTCTTTATTTTTGTTGGAACATAACAATATTACACGTGCATATACTCGTGTCTTGATTTATCGAATTGTAACTATATTTCTATTTTAGCAGCTAATAAAAATGCCTACCTACTTCTGCACTAGTGGAAATAAAATCTACGATTATGCATTTCTGAATAATATTTGGAAGTATTTTCTTTTTTTGCTAATCAAAGGAATATTTTTGTGTTCTTAAATTTCAATAAGTGATAATTGCTCATCTTGTTATAATACCTAATACAAACAAAATCTACGTCATCTAGATCAATTAAGTAACAATCTACATGGGACTTAACACCGTGCGAAACTTTTCTCAATTAGCCGGAGCGAAACGTTAAAGGAAACATCATTTTCGGAAGGCTCTTAGTAGACGTAGGAGCGCCAACCAAGGCTGGCACTCAAATAAGGCCAGATATAAATGCTTGGGAACCCTCTATTGTATTATTCAAGGAGTGGACGTTGATCAAGACAGTTGTTCCCAGTGTGTGCTTAGTGTTTGGCAGAATGTGTCGTTGTCTGTGCCTAATTTTGACGATATGCTCCGGAGCTGCGCTTGCGGCGCCGCGGTTAGATTTTATTAATTCAAATCGATTTGAACCTGGATATGATTATTATGTAAGATGATTTTTTTATTTTATTTTATTACAATATAATTTTTTTTTAAGTAGTAAAAATAGTATTTTTACCTCTATTCTGTACAAAAGAATATTTGATAATTGACTGTATTTTTAAATTGTAACTTACAAATGGTCAATTTCTATAAGTGACTATCCTAATAAAGTAATCCTATGAAAATTAAATCTTATTTTTTCTTTCATTTACTGGTTAAATTTTTTGATAATTTCATAATAAATATAATTAGGCCTTCCGCCAAACCATCTATTTTTGTATTAAAAATCTATCTTCAGTTTAAAAAAAAATTCTTGCAAATAAGATTATATCAAAATAACCTTTGTTTAATATGTTTTTTAGAATGTACCTAAATACGCCTTCAACTATGGCGTAGCGGATCCTTCAACAGGAGATGTTAAATCTCAACATGAAACCAGGGATGGTGATGTGGTCAAAGGTAAGAAAATATTTAATTTTGATACATTTAAATAAAAAAAGGCCCGAATTAATTAATTACGGAAAATAGTAGCAAACAAGTAACAAAAAGAAAATAAATTAGAGTATTATAAAAAAATTAAATAATTCATTTAAAAAGTTCGTTTTTAGTTACACGTAAATAATTATTGGTAGTTAAAGAATCGTGGAAGGACTTTTGGGAGGCCTTTGCACAGCCGTGGGACACTATAAGCTAGAGAAAAAAAAATAGACCCATTATTGTTAATAAAATATATTTTAATCCTATTGATGAGGCTTAAAATTAGCAGTATTATTCCATTACAATCTAGTCTCATTAAAACCTATAAATACCCATAGCGTACAAGGAAGGCATAAACTACGCTAATAATTTGCACCGTTATCAAACAACAGTTTAATATTCACCGCAGCCTGTTATTATCCATTGTAGCGTCCGTTTTGGTAGCGAACGGTAAGTAACATCGATCATGAGCAAACAATCGACAATACACAGATATATCTCCATGAGGCATTGTTCTGAAATCTATGCCGCCATTAACGATACCTTGGGACCTACTATGAACTCTAAAAGTAAGACTATTGTAGATGTAGGAGCGAGACATCGCTCTACGTCGTGTAAAGCGTCATCTCTCTTTAACAATGACAGTCTTAGATTAACTGGTAGTGGTAGATCAACTTAGCCCATTCAATCTCATGTGAAGTCCATAAAAGCAAGAGAAAAAGTTGAATTCCCAAGAGATTTCCAAATTCGCATCTTTGTCTTAAGTCAAAGACCCCTTGATATAGACTAATGCATTAAGTGTAATTGATATCATTATTGTACACTTTCGATCAAGACATAATGATTAGATTTATTCTTCGTTCGTCCTAAAGTTTTGTCCCACATTCCACAAAATTCTTAGTTTGTCCCACATCACTATTAAAGTACTGCTTCGTCCCAAATTCCAAGTACTTTAAAAGTACAGGCAACAAAAAAACTGTTTATTTAACATTTTTGAAACAATTTTTCAATACTGAATGCACTTTGCGTCACGGGAACTAGCGTGAATCTCGTTTTGCTGATAACGTAAAGTAATGTTATTGGCCAAATGAGTACAATACAAGCAAACAAACAAAAGGCGTAATAAAAATGGGCTAGACCTTTTTTACCTGCTTTTCTAAACAGGTCCAGTGACGTCAGCCATATATGGATTACTTGGTCAATAAGAGCACCTAAAGACTGTTATTATAATATTACGAGTAAATTTACTCTCGCAGAGAAGACTAATTAAGAAGAAGAATTATTTTAATAACGTAGGCCTTTTCTTGCTGATTGTACAAAAAAGAAAATTTGGCTAATACAAAAAAAATATGGTCCGTAGAAAGAATACAAAAATAGGACGAAGCGGGAATAATATAATTAAAATTTTGAATGGGACGAAGGAAGCATATTGTTTGGGACAACCCAGGATTTTTTTATGTGGGACAAAACTCAGTGGGCCGAACGAAGAATAAATCAATGATTATGATCAACATGGGAATATCGATATTTATCTAAAAAAACAAATGACACAAGCTAATTTTCTCACGGAATATATTGTTTCATACAATTATTCATATTAATTACAATCAGTGATTAGGAGATTAGAATGGTAGTTTATGGTTAATATTAAATGTGGTGACTAAATTTAACGTTTAAACACGTCGTCTAGGTCAGTACAGTCAAGGACGGTTGCGGACTTATAACCAAAACTTGGGTAGTAATCGTCTTAATCATTACGGTAAAGTGTGGGTTACTATCAGTACCTTATGCTATTCGCTTATTAGGTATTGCCTCTATTTTCACCTTTTCATTACTATTTGATTTTAGTTTTTTTTATTTTAGTAAATTTTGCCTTGGTATACGAACCATTTCTTCACGATTTTTATGACTCTCTGTACAAATCTCGGAGTTAGCTCTCTTGTATCACGGGAATGTTGCATTTATCTATGGACCTTCAGTTTTTCCTTCAATCTTGTGAATATTAAATATGGCTGGTTAAAATAATTTTGACTTTCATTTGTTACATAGATAGTCTCAAAGCTATTCATCAATTTTCTTTTTCTGGAAAACAAAACCAAGTTTTGTATTTTTGGGGCGATTTCACAATGACCTATCACTTATTTTAACATTAAAATTCGGATTTTCAGGACAATACTCCCTTGTAGAGCCTGATGGCTCAATCAGGACAGTGGATTACACTGCAGACCCGGTCCACGGATTCAACGCTGTGGTGTCGAAGAGCGCACCAAACGTGCACGCTGGTGGTCATGCCGGCGTACATGCTGGCGTACAACAACAGCAACCACTAAAACCTGTATACGTCACGAAGCCTGTCCCAGTACCTATAGAGATACCGGAGTATTTCCCTCAGCAATTCTTTCAGCCTGAAGCACCTATCAGTAAGTCCTATTTAAAACATTTTATAAGATTAAGGCAAGGAAAAAAACATGTTGTGCCGACCCCAAGTATAATGGGGTAAGGGCAGGAAGATGATGATGATGATAAGATTAAGGCAGGAAAACAAAAGTGTAGTGGAGTGAGAAACATGCATATCGTGTTTTTTTTTTGGTTCTAGGAAGATTAGTAGGTACTTTTTTCAGTTGAGAGCTCATTAGCCGTTTAAACAATTTTAGCAATGCGGGTATCAAACAAAAATGTTAACATGAAGATATTTTGAAATCCGTAAAATATTTCGTCTGTAAAAAACCCTAATTAATTACCGTTATAATGCGGAAACATTTGCATATTCATATCTTGAAAAACGAATAAATATTTCAATTTAAATAAATATCTGCATTATGATATGACTATTTTAAATAAAAAAACACAACTGCAATATCAAGTACCGGATACTTGCAGTCGTAGACAATGCTATTATATCTAATTAGTGTCTTGTCTGTCTACTGTTTGTTCCTAATCACTTGTATAGACTATTGTGTGGTGCAGACAACCTTATTTGTATGCACCTTTTGTTAATTAAATTGTAAAAACGTTAAGGTTTAAAACTGAATAGAGATTTGTAATTGTGGTCTATGACGCACATACAAGACAAGTGTATGTTTTTTTGATGTTATGGTAAAAAGTTACACTTATTTGTATAGGTAAAATAAAAAATTAAACACGGTCAATATTTAACTACTAGTATAAATGTACCACTAAAGTTATTTTAAAATATTTTAATCATCTTTAATCAGAGTTAGAAAACAATAGGTATTCATTGACTCTACTTGAACAACAAATTGACCCAAACTTTATAATACTTATTCACTATTCTAATTGTTTCATTTCATATTTTTGTTTCAGTATTCTCCAAGTTCGGCAACCAGTTCGGATCAGACTACAATGGGTTTGACCTGAATGGCCCTTACCATCCACAAATGGTACTAATATAAATGTATTTATTTTACTGCTTATGCCGACATTCCGCAGACTAAAGAGGTTTTATCAGCTGATAGTTGATTGGGTTGGAATTAATGCGCACATAATAGCCCAACTAAACTGCCGTGTTGGGCACAAAAATCAAGTCATTTATTTAAAATAGACTACAAAGTAGCACTTTCTGGTCGTCAAATTAAGTAATTATGGACAGCACCCCATCGCTTACTTTTCATCGGTTCCTGTCCTCTCGTTATGGGAGAAGAAACGGTGCAAAAAACTCCCCAGCAGTATGCTGTCTTTTGATTCACACAACACAACAACAAACTATTAAGAAGACTGCTGTGCTAAACGTGAGATGGCTAACTTTGGTGCAGAGCGGCGGAATTTTCTATTTTTACCTTATTTTAAGAAGTTGGTATTAAAACCAACCCGATCAAACTATTGGCTATAAATATCTGTAGGTACTAACAATTTCAAACCTTTCGTCCGGCCTCAAACACTCTGGAATTCAGAATCTGAAAGTCTGTTCTTTATTTCAATCCAAGCCACTTGTAAGTTACTGGTGAGTAATACTAACCTACATTTTTAATATTTGCAATAAAGAACCGACTCTCAGATTCTAAATTCTATACTGTATGACGCTGGCTTTAAAGATAGTTTTAAGATATAAACGTATTTTACGGCCAGTTTTATTTTTAAAATAGATTAAGTGCTTTGAAGCTTGTTATCTCCTGTTTCTCTGTTCTTTCAAATATAATATGCCTTAATATTTTACAGGGATATTTTAAAGATCAAGCGGGTGTATAAGCATCCTCAAAATCATCTGTCAACCTTTATTTTTTCTGTAAAATAGGTTTTAAGAAAAAGACCCGTAGATTATTTTAATGAGCCTTTAGTAGTAATTGCTAATCTCTAGAACCCCTTTTAAGTACAAATTCCACCGAAACAGTATTTAAGGAAACCAAATAAAGTAGATTTTATAAATATAATTGTTCTTTTATTTTTTCAAATTCATGTTATGTTAGCCATCAATCCTTTTTAAATAAAATGTTACTCAGCAGTTTTCATTGTATAAAATGTTACGTGAAAATCAAATCTAACAGATTGAATGTAAATATTTTTACGTTTGTGATAACTTGTAAGTGATGTAAATATAATAAAAAATATATTCATAGTTTTTGTGGTTTTATTTGCATGAGGTAAGTTGGGTTAGTTATCAATGTTTAGTTGAGTTTTGATTTACTAAAGTGTGGTGTTTCTATTGTTAACAAATCTAAACTCAAAACAGTTTTGTAATTACGTAAAAATATACCTAAACAAGTGTCTTTTTTATGTGTTTATCAAGACCCTAGTCTATCTGGGGTATGTAGCGTTGATGCGAAACTTAGCTAAGATTATTCGGTAAGGCAATGGCACGAACTTGGATAAATGTGTAAGCAAGAACTCGACGGAAGATTTGCTATGTGGAAACCATAAGGAGGATGTAATAAAAGATTTTAATTTACATTGATTTGCTGGATTTATCCCATCGTCGATAATAAAATAAAAATAGAATACACACAGGACGTAATGTCCTTATAAAAATATTTAATCTCAATAGTATCATATTCGATCATAGCCGATTTAAATATTTTATAATATCTCGAAAGCAAGACTTAAAAGAAATATCGAATGCTTAAAATAAAATCTAACATTCCGTAAGAGTCCGTGATATGAGAAGCTGAGTTAGTGTAACACAATCATAGCGCTATTCAGACGACCATTTACAGCGCCATCTGTTGTGAAATGGCAGAAAACTTACCAGTTAGCGGACTAGTCGAGCAATTTACCAAATGTATGTTTAATGTTCTGACTGAATGACTTCCTCGCAAGCTGACTGGTATCGTTTGTAACGAATTTTAGACGCGCCTCTACCCAATGAAGTTATTATTCCGCAAAGCTAGTTAGCTCAAGCTACAATGTTAGGAGTCAATTAACGTGTTTGAATTATTATAGATATACACTAATATAATATTTACTGAGCAAACCCAATTTTTCTCATGAAAAGTTCTAAACCGAAAAGTAAAAACTGTTATGAGGAACATATAATTGAATATTTTAACTTAGCCAGATATTAGTAATATAATTTTAGACTAACATGTTTGAAAATTAATTATTTACAATTACTCGATCATGTACACATTTTTTAGACGACAAACGGGACTTATTCGTGATATAATTCGATATTTATTTTCTTTCGTCGTTTTGATCGAGTTGCACCGAGCGTGGTCACGGGTGGAGAAAAGAAATATCGAATTATACCGCGAATAAGTCCCGTTTGTCGTCTAAAATTACTCGACCAGTCCCCCAATGGTAATCGCACGAGTTGCTGCCCGCCAGCCTCAACAGATGGCGCTGTACTTGGTCGTCTGAATCGCGCTATGGTTGTGTTACGCGGACTCACCTACACTGACTATACAAATAACACAAATAAGCGATCATAACTAAATACAGGAACATTTTTTGAAAAAATCTCGATTTCGAGATTTTGTAAAGCATTGAAAACACTGGACAAATAAACTTACTCGATACAGTAAACTTGATTGCGACCCTGTAAAAAGCGATTTCGTTAACTTTTAGTGCAGTTTTTTCTTTAGGACAAAACACAGTAGGTATAGGAAATCTTTCATAGAGCATTTATTTTAACATAGAAAAAGAAAGTCCATAACAAATTTCCCCATGTAAAATATGAAACTACGATTCATATCGGGTTGTATTAATCTGTGTATGAGCAATATTAGAGATGTTATGTATCTTGCAAAAAGCAGCAGAACTTTGTAGCGTAAATTGTACTACAGTTGCTATTTCCAATTCAGGTCTGAGAAAATTTCCTGAAACTTTAATATTGTACACTTCCTTGTTGTATGATTCCCATGATGATGACGTTGAGATGAGCTGTTCGATTCCATACCAAACCAATATTTTAAGCTGCAGTTTTGTACATTCTCAAAATTTAACCCTGATAGTAGTAAACCTCCTAACATTTGAAAAGATGACAGGAATTCTTAGTCATCTTGTAGCCTGACAATGGAATAGGATGCGACAAACACAACGTAATTGAGTGCAATGCCAAGCATTTATCGTTCAAGAGCAGATCGTGATCGTTAATAATGGATCCGGATTGCGATCACAAACTCGTCTTCATTTTTATAGACGTACACTGTAGTGCACAAGAAACGTACTCCGATATCATACATTTAATAACATTGCTGAAATAGAAAAAACGGCTGCAGATTTTGCTAAATATATCATACGTTTAGCAAAATCAAAACTAGCTAACTAAAGACGTACACTGCAGTGAACAGTAAAAGTATTCCGATACCATACATTTAATAACATCGCGGTAATAGGAAAAGCGGCCGATGCTTTTGCTACTTTTGCTTTTAATAACGTATAATACTAATGAAATATATTAGGTTGAAAAATATCTGACATCGAAATTGAGACTATAAAATTAGTTTCTATCAATTATGGAGTTTTATTTAATTTCCTAAGACTGATTTATTGCGCAATAGCTCAGTCTATAGGCAGAGTTGCATTAAGTAGGTTATTTAAATATAAATCTAATTTAGGCTCATCAGTGACTTACACAACATCAAAGACTGCGTGTGATATGATCTGATTCATCTTGATTTATTGGGCACTTAAATTAATAAATGCTTTCGCAAAATTATTAATTTACTTCATTTGGTGATGTCAATAAAACTGTATTGCGACATTGTTTGTAATTAATTGAAACGGAATATATTTGGGATTTTACGGCAGTCTTCCTTTTTTCTATGGTGCTCGGTGCACACTGATCCGATATTGCATTTCAGTGGACATTCTTCCAAAAGTAACATTTTCATGTCGAATTTTATTTGTCAGGTTTTGGAATTGTGTTCATTCAGAAAACACTCGATTAACCCCCCCCCCCTCTCCACCCCCCCACCTTGAACCCACAGACGCCGCATAGTACGCGAAATGTATATTAAAATGAAACTATGCTATGTCATAAAAGCGATGTCACTCTTCTACAATTGTAATAATCTGACTGATAGTGCTACATCACAAGGTACATTTTATTTAAAAATGGACTTTCAAACATTTAGATATGTTACTTAAAGGTACTTCATCAGCCCATTTCTAAATATTAAATTTATTAATAACCTTCTGCAAGATCATTGATTAAGTTTAATGTGTCAATGTAACTTTTTACGATTATAATTACAACACTAGAGACGCAGTAATTTAATACATCGCCAATAAAACACTTATTTTTACAGTTACGAGTATATTTATTTCTTTTTTTGATACTTCATATCGTCTAGGACATCTTACGCCATATTTTACGACAATATTCAGGAAATTATTAATCATTAAACATGACTTAATTAAAAGAGTAGTTTGGTATGTTAAGAAATGAATGTGAATGTATCGGTATGATACAGTTTTTATTGATTTTGAAACTGGTGCTGTTATGATGAATTTATGCATGTTTCGTCACCTAGGGCCATTCCAATCAGAGACGGATAGATCAAGGAGCCATCTAGATCAATGTATGCAATACCGAAAAGGTCAATTTTTATACTAATTAAGTTAGTTAAAGTAGTTAGATAGTTAATACCCGTGTCTACTAGTATTATAATACATAAATATGTACTATTTATGCAAGATTTTTATACATAACCTAATGCGAAGTAATTATTTTGAATGAAAATTATAATTAAGTCCGGACTGACTTTGACCACTAATGATACTATGACATCAACCAGCTACGCGGGACATATTGTAGTGCGCAAACTTTGCGTAAACACAGGTGCACCCTCTGTTCCCTTACTCTCATAGCCCGGTGGGACAGCAAACCTACATAACCTGAGAGAGATCAGGCGCAGGACTCACATTTATACGTGCCTTCCGAAACACGGAAACAGTGATATTTATTCAACAACCGCACAACATTTAAAAAGCTTTGATGTGGCAGTCCTTCAATGTTTTATTCTATGGATAAAATAATAAAAAATATTCTTTAGTAGATATCTAGACATTTTTAAGTTTACTTCTTTATAAGTTTCCTGTTCTTTATTTTTCTTCTTTGTAAGTTTCTTGTTAAGACCTTCTGTAGAGATAAGGCCCATTTTTAACAGAAAGTCAATAGTGTGTCCCTTGTTTTGCAAGTCAGTGTTTAATAATCTCAATGCAATATAATAGCTCACGACTCGTAAGCTTGATGGTGCCAGAATAAAATGCGATAAACATCTCATGCTTATTGAATTAGCATTATTTAATTTAAGAATTAATAGTGTTTATAAAGTAGGTATTGTAATACATCATAATATTAAGTGAAGTTGAAACCGTGTTTCTCATCATTTTAACAATGAATATTTCATTTTAGATATTATTATAAATAAAGTATATTACGTAGATAGATTTTATATTTTATGAATACACTAAAAATAAAATAAGTATTAGTACAAAAATTATGTCAAAAATCTTTCCTTTATTTCAGAGGCTGGCCAAAAGACATGGCATTCCTACGTTGTATGACTAAGGAACAATCAGGGTGTTTATGGGCCAAATATGAGCATTTATAATAGAATAGCATTAGTAACCGTAACCCATTCAATTCTAGACTTATACATTCGTTTAAGTAGAAATGAACGTTATTGCATTTGACGCAAGGTTGAAAATCAAATCGTTAATTTAGTAATTGAGATAATACGTACACCTTTTCCTCTTATATAGTGTCGGTTAAATAACCACATATTATTTGTTACGAGTTACGTACGGCTAAGCCTCTGGCATATTTTGTGAGTCACATTAAAAAGTATGAGAACTAAACCTTTAAAATATTGCTATGACATCAATTGGTCCGAGTGCAATATTGGTGGTAATCGATTAGTCATAACGATTTATATCGATGCAACTCGATTGCGATTCGGATTCCATTGCTCAGTACTGATTTAAATGTATTTGATTACAAAATTAGTTTTTTTTATTTCAAAACTATTAGGTATTGTTTATGGTATCGTAAATGAAATTCGGTCTGAATTTTCGATTTGTATCGGTTATTAAAGCTGTCGTCGTAATATTGTACTTCCGATTTGATTGTATATGTTGTTATTAGTTTAAATATTACTTTTGCGTAATTACATATTGCGTAATTCAGGTAATTTTTTTTACTATAGTAGTAATTATACCTAATCTAAAATTATTGTTTCTCATATTTTATTTGCACTGTGACGTAAGGCATATCAAATCATGGATGCTTAAGGGCCCCTTATTCCGAAAGTTTAGGCATTTAACGCACCGAAACGGCTTGCGTCCGCGTTGACCAGGAGCCGTCGCGATTTGAACTCTGGTGACCTATGGCGGCGGGCGGGCACGCCACAGTATAAATAAATAAATCAGTAGTTCATATATATATTGTGCTAGTAATAAGTAGTAGTTTGCAACAAAAACATAATAATATACTTAGCTTGATGTGCTATCCACTAAACTATTGATTGTCAACACTAATATGTTATGAATGTGTGACTAAGGAAAGCGATGATCATTCTATAGAATTTAAAGAATGGTTGTAGAAGATTTGGTGAGTACTATACAGCGTGGCGCTACCACCCCGACATTAATTTAACACGGTTAGGACTAGTAACCATGAATCATTTGAATCATGATACGTTTTGATATTACGTAAACTGAAAGCCTTTTTTTTTCAAACAAACTAAATAATAAACATCTATCTCAAATTGTGATCACTCTGTGCGAAACACAGCGAAAGTTCATTTATCAAATAACATACCTATAGTCCAACAAATCTAAGAAGTACCGTTTGACGTTTCATCATTTTCAAACCGAAACAACTTTGTTCATGCGTACAATACTCAGTTTTGACAACCTTTGTCATAAAACCATGAATTTAGAATGATTTTATTATGGTATCTAAAAATTTACAATTTTTAATATCCTAATTTAATTGAAAACTTTCAAACAAAGCAAAATAACACATATTTACATACTAAATAATTTCTAATAGTTCTATTTTTGACCTCATTGAAAAGTCACGTAGTTAGGTCACTGCTTGTAGTGTTGTGACTCTCCAGATACACTTGTATGCGAAATAATCGATTACATATACGAAAAATCGAATGTATTACTTTCAAATTATCAATTGACGACACGTTACTGCGCGACCGCATTATGCACTTAATACATAGGTACCCTAAAATAAATTACGACTTCGACAGAGACGTACACTTTGATAATTTCATAGATAATCAACTAGTCATTAATTTAAACGACGATGATGACGAAGACGATGACGATTCTAGTACTAGTAATGTATAAATAAAATATCCTAAACATAACTTTTATTTCATTATGACAATTGATCTCTTAAAATTCTGATATTATAGTAATCGATCTCATAAAAATCGGATATTATAGTAATCGATTTTTTTACTCCCAACCCTATTATCCTATTTGTCATAACTGTCAAACGGTACTTCTTAGATTTGTTGGACTATACGACTAGCGGGCTTACGTTTACTCGGTGCGGCAACGTCGCACGCCGCCGCCCGCGTAGGTACAACAGCTGTGCGCGCCAGCTGGCAACAACGCGTCGCGACTTGTAGGCATAAAATGTCTCATGTTCGGTCCGATTTTGGCGGCACAATATCACAATTACAGATCGTACCTAAAGCGAAGGTGTATAGTTAAACATCATAACACGCACTTTTATTTGGTACTATTAGTCCATTAATCACTAAATTTATTTAACTTATTACTTTATTTAATTTATTTAGGTATTTTTAATAATTTAATTTCAAACTAAAGGAAATGATAAATATCTTCGGACACTATCCACACACGGCCATCTAATCCCAAGCTAAGCAGAGCTTGTGTTATGGTAATCAGACAGCTGATAATCATACTTATATATTTCTAAATTTCTAAATATATACATATTATAGATAAATCACACCCAGACACAGAACAAATGATCGTGCTCATCACACAAACATTTGCCTCAGGTGGGAATCGAACCCACGACCTCCGGTTTAGCAGTCAGGGTCACTAACAACTAGACCAACAGGCCCGTCAACTCATATTCTTTGAGTTATATAGTGGAAATGAAAATGTTTTATTTATTGGGCATGTATAAATTAAAAAAAAGTGTTTGGTATTAATAAAATAGATATAATAAAGAACTCAATGATCGCATAATGTATGTCAATGTAGTACTATTATTTTATTTTTAAATATATATTTTTTTTAAATAAGAAATAATAATAAACTTTAAAACTACCACGACAAAATACCACGTGCACTCACTGACTCCTTGTGCGTTAAACATCATATAATTCGAAGTTAAACATAATATAATACGAAGAAACATTTAAAAAAGTTGAAATTATAAATTACCAATAAAAATACAAACAATTAAATTGCACAGAAGTGTACTAGTGTCGAGAAGTGTGTGCTGCAACAACGAGCCAATCAGGACTCGCCTCTGTGACGCGTCGCTCTGCGTCATGCCAAGGGCCAATCACAGGCGATAAACCGTTCCCTGCGCCCGCATGCACCGGTGCATTGACCCGATGAGACCCAAAAAACGACTTCTGCGCATGTCAAGGCCAGCGCTCAAGATCCGTGCCGATAATTATAAGCTATCGGTTTCATACATTTTTTTCATATAAATACATTTAGTTTCGACATACCCCGCGCCGAGTGTCGAAACTAAATGTATGAAACCGATAGCTAACCCAGACGTGGCACACGCGGCACGGCGCGCGGGGCGCGCGGGGGCGCGCTGCTTTAGTGTCGACGGTCTGTGCGACGCGCCGCCGCGCAGCGCGGCCGGCTTATTTCTACCTACTAAACACATCGCGACCATAAACCGTGATATTGTACCTACCTGAGAGTGGTATCGGTGAGTTGTGATCGATAGCCATGTTCAATTTCTTTCAAATCTTATACGTAATAAAATAATGTAATAATAAAATCAAAACACAATATTAGTAAGTACATCTCCTTGAATTTGACCAGGATGGAAATCTGCACCTTATAAAGGTGAATATTCCCATTATAGATTTTAAATTCTATACATACTGACTTCTCGTTGTTCTGTGTATAGAAGTTATCATATTGTGACGTATTTATAGAATAAGTACTTACGCAATACACTTTCGGATTATCTTCACTTCAGACACCCTTCTTTTCTTAATTTTGTTTTTTTTATTTACCATTTCAATCACTTACGTAAATTTGTGGTCGCGAGCAAAAGTTGCATAGGTCCTACCTCGATGGCGTCCGGCCGGACACTGGCACCGAGCGCGCGGTGCGCGCGAGCACTTTTCACGTATTTATTTTATTTAAAAAAAAAATAAGCGCCATATTAAAATTCTATCCAAAAATATCCCTGGCAAATCCGATTAGTAAATGAAATGTTAAATTTATATAAAATTACGTTCAGTCCAAGTCTTATAAAACTAAAAATACTTCTAAAATCGACCTTACTTCTGAATTTTTTTTTATCGAGCAAAATGTTAAATAATTCGTTTCTATCCAAAAAAGTCACTAGATAAAGCATGTATCTGTACTATATATTTTTTTAAGAATTTTAATATGATGATTTCTCTGAAAAAAACTCGATCTAGAAACGTAAATTTCGAATAAGGGGCCCTTAAAAGTTTACTTTTCCTCAACACAGCTTAGGTAAGCTTCTTTTCTTTAATTCAATTTTCGGAATTTCAGAATAAGCAAATGATTAATTTTGACTGTAGGTACTGGGCCAAAACATCTGGTAAGATATACTAAAGCAAACTTTCCTATAACGGTAAGTACTAGAATAATGTCAGCGACAAATGATTACCCGTTATTTGACTCCGCCATTATATTACTGAACTGTATATTCTTCCTCTAAAATTATAAGTCAATCAAAAATACGTAACTTGAAGATGTTTCCTTTCTCTTACTTCCTAGACGGACATTCTTTTTAGGTACTTTGTACAGTGAACGCGATGTTATCATGACATAATAGACTCATAAGATACCACACCATTCCTTTAAGTAAAGCTGTAAAATTAAATATTGTGGAAGCGATAAAACGCACCATAAGACAGAAGCGTCTCGCTCCACGTATGCTAGTCGTTCTTTGTAGTTGTAGGTTCACTTAGACATTTGACACGAAGTTACTTAGTCCATTTTTACAAGATCGTCTGGATGAGGGATGCATATGACAGGAAAAAGTAGCAGGAAAGAGTGGTGTAGGTATCCAGTAAGGGGTGATTCCAGATCCATGTAATGATGTTCAGTCGCAACGAGAATAAAATCATCCAACTTCAAACTAGTGATACTTGTATGTATAGGTATCAAAGCACCAGTTAGTAACTGGCGTTAACAAGATTATAACCATAGATGGCGCAACTCTTGCACTATCAGTTCGCACCAAAAACCGCCTCGGGGGAAACCTCGCAACGACTTATCTTCGCCTATCATACTTCGTACACAAAGTTCTTTAGATAATCCAGATAATTATTGTATAGCCGAAGTTTACCGAGCCAATTACGATGATACCGATCAATCGAACGATCAAAGCCTCCTACCAATTACTCTTTGTTGTTCTGAAGGTGGATTGTTTCCTAGTGAAGGTTCGAGCTACAAGCCCTTGTTCTAAGAGTGATTCATTGTTATAAAACGGATGTTGTTTGGTAGTTGTTCCAATTATAGTAAGTTGTAACGTTTAAAATAATAAGAAAATCTCTGTGTAGAAATTTAACAGTTGGCGTGAATGAGTTAAGTTTGCTATAGGTAGTTCAAAAGATAGCATTGCTTTTTAACGTGCTTATCTACTGGGTAATACGTAAGTGTATTTTTTTACTCAATTTGATAAATTGAGGAAGAGTAATGTACTCTATAAAAATAGGAATGTATCAGATCGTCAACTTTGCTAAGGCACCCTATTTTAGTAAGTCAAAGTCGGTCAAAAAAGGGGTCAGATCCCAATGGAAACCCACCTCCTTGGGGGAGGAAATGGGTAAAGTGAGTAGTGTCAGGCTCTTGCTAACTAAACCCGAACCGCCATGCAACGTCTCCTGCGTTTGGTCGGTGAATGACAATATATGTATTTGCTGTTCATCACTCACCGATGCTCTAGTTTCGTTAAATAACGGTTTTCGTATAGGTAACTGGCACTTTTACTAAGTCACAATTACAAGATATTTCTACACTAAAACGTTGCCTCATTTTTATTATACACGTGTAAACTAGTAGATTCAGGTTAGTTTTATTCTTAAACTAGCTTTTGCCCGCGGCTTCGCACGCGTTAAAAAGTATTATTGTTTAGCAAGTTAGTGTAAAAAATTAGGGCCTACAAAATTTCCTTGTACACAATATTCTTAACTAATTTATTATTTGGCGCTAAACCTATCAAGCTACTGGGAGAACTTACTCGTGAGCAAGCAACATAGAACTGCCCATGAGAGAAGTAATGTTCTCTCAAGTCAATACCAGCAAATTTGAGAGTTTGCCCCTGAGACTTGTTTATAGTCATGGCTAGTCAAAAATCTAAGAAGATTTCTACAAACATCCCCTATTTCATCCCCTTATGTGTGGAATTTATCAAAATCTTTCTTAGCGGATGCCTACGTTATAGTACCCATGTGCATGTAAAGTCTCAGCCCGATCGGTTTAATTTTGACAAAGTTTCATAAAAAATATCATCCCCTATTTTATCCCCTTGGGGGTAGAATTTATCAAAATCCTTTCTTAGCGGATACCTACGTCATAACATCTACCTGCATGCCAAATTTCAGCCCGATCCGTCCAGTAGTTTGGGCTGTGCATTGATGCATTAATTTCGATCGAATTTGATTACCATAAAAACGGTTCTAGTGAGTTAATCTTAAAAGATAGACATATACTGTCGCGGACATTTTTTTAGATCATTTCAATAGAAATAATTCTTACATACATATATTGTGTGTATCTTGAATCGTTTTCGCAGCGCACGCAACGGAAGCTCTCAAGGATGAACAATTTTCCCCGTTTTTTTTCACATTTTCCATTATTTCTTCGCTCCTAATAGGTGCAACGTGATATTATATAGCCTAAAGCCTTCCTCGATAAATGGTCTATTCAACACAAAAAGAATTTTTTGATTCGAACCAGTAGTTCCTGAGATTAGCGCGTTCAAACAAACAAACAAACAAACAAACAAACAAACAAACAAACAAACTCTTCAGCTTTATAATATTAGTATAGATAGTATTGCATTCATTAACAGTAACAGCTGTAATAAACTGCAATTTATTAAAATTAACTATGCACGTCCATAACTCGTCGTACCAAACCTCTTGCAATGTGACTTAGTTGCATACAAATATTCATAATTTCATATTTATTTATGAAATATTATGACTAATTGAGCAAGTTGACATAAAATCGTTTTATTTTGAAATTGAATAGTTTGTGAATATTGTACCTACATGAATAATTTAGTCGAGTGCATTAAGTGTGACAGCAATGGATCATTTGGCTTTGGTCAACTTTGAGGAGAACTCGATGTCGAATCAAATCTACTTTCATTAGCAATCCGATATTATTAATGTAGGTACTTATGACTCTACTGTAAGCTGTTACTCTACATAGAGAGCTGTTAACTTAGGGCAGATGACATGTGTGTGGGAGGGCACTACACTTTAAATAATAGTGTCTCATTCGCACAGCAGAAACGTTTTTATTTTGGTGAATATAGTACAGGGGGCTTACAACTAGACTGTTATGTTTTAAAGTACCATTACTATGAGTAGTTGTGGATAGAAAATGTAGAGCGGCGACTCTTTTCCACAAATGCAAAATCAGTTAAACAGGTAGCATGAAACCCTCGGGGCGGTCTAGTTCAACTGATACATAAGCAAATTACACCATTTACTGGAAATGTAATTGATACCAATAATCAACATGAAAAAGTAGCGCCAACTGTAATATGATCTGATACACAACAAGTGTTTTATCAGATAAAAATTATAAACACTGCTTTAGGAAAGATATAGATCTTGTCTTTAAAGCGAATGTATTTCAATCTTTCTTTGTTTTGTAATACTTTCGATGAACAGACAAAAGTAAATTGAGGATATAATCAATAGTTTTTAAGATCACCATCAAATAAAATCAGCTTGTTATAAAAGTAATGTTAGTTTATTTTTAGTTAGTACGTGATAGCTATTCATTGAAAAATGTACCTATAACTAATTATAACGTATTAAGAATATAAACTAAAAAGTTGTTGAACAGGTATGGATAACTACTGCAAAACGAATGATGGAAAAAGCAAGATACAGATTTGTGTTCTCATAATCATCATCCTAAGTTACTTACCTATTCGTTATAAAACATTGCTATGGAGACTATACTAAAATTTCTTCAACCAATTTCGAAACTTTCAACTGGCTTACCTAACCTTCTAGTTATTAAATCTTAAGCTCGACATCAAGCATATCAAGCCCAGTAACTAGTATTGTCGTTCGTCGGAAGCGTTGGGAAGCAATCTAAAAGTCAAGGCCGGCACAGCTTATACTGGACCAATGTTAACTTGTGTTATTTAAATATCAGACTATATTTTCTTTATAAATTGTATTGTGTACTTCATAATTTACTGGCGTAATGTTGTTATTTAGAAGTTTAGCAAATTGAATTGTCAGCTGTGAAATAAATAAATTTGATTGTATGTAGATATTTTGAAAACTGATTGTATTAACAAACTTCTGTTACTGACCGTACTTGTCTAATGAAAACTGTTAAACTTTAAATGGTGACTAGTCATACAGGAGATCCTTATTCACATCCTATTGGTGTAATTAAAGCCCAATAGCCAATACCCTTTGAACAGACGTCATCAATAAATAGGCACGAACTCATAAAACTTACTGCGAATGCGTGATTTTTTCCTTTTTACAACTTTAACTCTGATTGGGGTAAATCCATTGTTTTATACCTATCTAAAATTAGTATTTTTATTTCAAAACTATTAGGTATTGTTTATGGCAAAGTTAATGAAATTCGGTCTGAATTTTTGATTTGTATCGGTTATTAAAGCTATCGACGGAATATTGTACTTCCGATTTGATTGTATAGGTATGTTGTTATTAGCTAATATACTACTTTTGCGTAATAACATACTGCGTAATTCAGGTCATATATTTTTACTATAGTAATAATTACACCTAATCTAAAATCATTGTTTCACATATTTTATTTGCAATGTGACGTGAGGCGTATCAAATCGTAGAAGTTTACTTTTCCTCAACTCAGCCTATGTAAGCAATTCTTAAATACAATATTCAAATATTATTTTCTTCAATTCTCACATTTTCGGAATTTCAGAATAGCCAATTGACTGTACTTGAATTCAATTTGACTGTACTAGGCCAAACCCTCAGTAAGATATATTAAAGCAAACTTTCCTATAACGGTAAGTACTAGAATAATGTCAGCGACAAATGATTACCTGTTATTTGACTCCGCCATTATACTGAACTGTATATTCTTCCTCTAAAATTATAAGTCAATCAAAAATACGTAACTTGAAGATGTTTCCTTTCTCTTACTTCCTAGACGGACATTCTTTTTAGGTACTTTGTACAGTGAACGCGATGTTATCGTGACATAATAGAGTCGTAAGATACCAGGGGCTTACCACCATTCCTATAAGAAAGAATTAAACAATGTGGAAGCGATAAAACGCACCATAAGATAGAGTAGCGACTCGCTTTTCACATGCAAGTCGTGCTTTGTAGTTAAAGGTCCACTTAATTTTACATGAAGTTACTTAGTCTATTATTGCCAGATCGCCTGGATGAGGGAAGCATATGACAGGAAAAAGTAGCAGGAAAGAGTGGTGTATCCAGTAAGGGGTGATTTCAGGGTGACATAATGATGTTTAGTCGCTTTGAGAATAAAATCATGGAACATTAAACTAGTGATACTAGTATGTCATTGTATATCAAAGCATCAGTTACTAACTGGCGTTAACACGATTATAACCATAGATGGCGTAACTCTTGCACTATCAGTTCGCACCAAAAATCGCCTCGGGGGAAACCTCGCCACGACTTATCTTCGCCTATCAGGCTTCGAATACAAAGTTCTTTAGATAATCCAGATAATTATTGTATAGCCGAAGTTTACCGAGCCAATTACGATGATACCGATCAATCGAACGATCAAAGCCTCCTACCAATTACTCTTTGTTGTTCTGAAGGTGGATTGTTTCCTAGTGAAGGTTCGAGCTACGAGCCCTTGTTCTAAGAGTGATTCATTGTTATAAAACGGATGTTGTTTAGTAGTTGTTCCAATTATAGTGACTTAAAGTTTAGTTGTAGCGTTTAAGATGATTAGTGATGATATCTTTGTAGAAATTTTACAATTTACGCGAATGAGTAATATAGGTACCTAATGCAAAAAATAACAGTGATTTTTAACATACTTATCTACTGGCCATTATAAAATAATTGAAAGAGATTTGATGTAATTGAGAAAGAATATACTAAATCACAACTACACATATATTTCACACGTGTAAACTAGTAGATTCAGGTTAGTTTTATTCTTAAATAGAATTGCATTCATTAATAGCAGCGGCAGTAATAAACTGCAATTTATTAAAATTAACTATGCACGTCCATAACTCGTCGTACCAAACCTCTTGCAATGTGACTTAGTTGCATACAAATATTCATAATTTCATATTTATTTATGAAATATTATGACTAATTGAGCAAGTTGACATAAAATCGTTTTATTTTGAAATTGAATAGTTTGTTAAGTGTGACAGCAATGGATCATTTAGCTTTGCATGGCATCAAATCTACTTTCATTAGCAATCTAATATTATTAATGTGCTTATGACTCTACTGTAAGCTTTGCATGTACAGTAGTTGTGGATTGAAAATGTAGAGCGGTGTCCCTTTTCCACAAATGCAATATCAGTTTAACGGGTAGTTTGAAACCCTCGGGGCGGTCTAGTTTGACTGATACATAAGCAAATTACACCATTTGCTGGAAATGTAATTGATACTAATAATCAACATGAAAAAGTAGCGTCAACTGTAATATGATCTGATTGACTGCAAGTGCTTTATCAGATTAAAATTATAAACACAGCGAATGTATTTCAATCTTTCTTTGTTCGTAATACTTTCGATGAACAGACAAAAGTAAATTGAGGATATAATCATTTTTTTTTGAGATCACCGTCAAATATAATCTGCTTGTTATTAAAGTAATGTTAGTTTATTTTTAGTAAGTTGGTGGTTGGTGGTACTCATTAAAAAGCTTATAAGCTAAAAACTTGATAATTATGTTGAAATGCGTTGTAAAAAATTTTGTGTGTTACATGACAAAATGCTTGAATGGAAGAAAAACGAAAACATTGAAACTTTTGTTTTCATAATCATCCATAAGTTACTTACTACTGTAAAACGATATCATAGAGACTCTACTAAAATTTCTTCAACCAATTGTGAAACTTTCGACTGGCTTACCTAACCTTCTAGTTATTAAATCTTAAGCTCGACATCAAGCATATCAAGCCCAGTAACTAGTATTGTCGTTCGTCGGAAGCGTTGGGAAGCAATTTTAAAAGTCAAGGCCGGCACAGCTTATACTGGACCAATGTTAACTTGTGTTATTTAAATATCAGACTTGTGATATGTAGAAACACAGGCGGGTCCCCTTTCGAAACTTCACATTTTTTCCCACGAAGGACGTGTAGTGGACGTAAATAGGGAAGTTTATGTGTAATTTTTTAGTTTGGTATAAGTAATGTAATGTCTTATGATTTCTAAGTGCTCTTTCATAGTAAACCAAATGCTTAGGAATCAAAGTATAGTACTACAAGGTAGTATTTTATTTTATTTTTGTACACCACTTTTACCATTATAACAATGTTAGTAGAGTGAGGCCTTCTAGCACTTGTATATCTTTTACTTAAAAAGTAAAATATTTTATTTTATTTTATGAGGATCTTTGGCGCGTGGCTGTAATCGTTACTAATACCGTCATATGTAAAAACTATCACTTTTGGCAGACAGGCTGATTCCTGTCGCGAATATGCTAGTAGCAAAGCTGAATTCTAGGATACTACTTAACTTAGAACTAGTATGAAATTTAGTTAAATTGAATAAAACATTTTTGTTCTATTAAAAGTTAGTAATCATCTGCCTTGGATTTAAAACTGTTACATAACTCACATGCGTCGGTTTGACTATTAACACTATTAATCAGCTGACCTTAAACTTCCTCGTACTACCAGATTTCCAATAGCGTGACATTTTAAGCACTTCAAAACAAATGAATCACATATTTAACATTTCCTATACAATATTCCAAATACTGACAGCTGTATTTAAACTTGACGCATAGCGAGGATCGCTGGTTAGTGACATCAGTCACGCTAGGTTCTCATTGCCGAAACTGTGGTAGCCTAGTTGTAAAACTATAAGACTGCTAAGTCAAAGGTCTCGAGTTCGATCCCTATGGCGAGCATCGACTTTTCGAATGTTGTGTGCTTTTTAGAAATAAATATCACAGCTTCCGTGTTTCAGAAGGCACGTAAAAATATGGGTCCTGCGCTCCGGTTGTGTCGGGTTGCCGTCCCATCGGGCTATGAGAGTAAAAAAGTAGAGAGTGCATCTATGTTTGCGCACACATTATTTTTATTCTCATTGTCAAGTAGAATGTAGAGACAAACTAACATTTTAAGACGTCACTTATCTAAGTATTGTTCGTGCATAGATGTTCTCACCATCCGTTTCGTACATTCCGGACCCGAATAGCAACAAAAGATACACAAGTAGATTAATAAAGTACACTCATCAACAGTAGTCAGTTAACCAGGATTCTTCTCTAAAGTCACCGTTGGTGCACAAAAATTTAGAATTTTATTTAGGTGTCAAGCCTATTTTATTACTTGACAGTAGGTAAAACCATACTCATTAAATTTGATTGTATACAGATATTCTGAAAACTGATTGTATTAACTCTGTTGCTGAGTGTACTTGTCTAATGAAAACTGTTTGTAAAACTTTAAATGGCGACCAGTCATACAGGAGATCCTTATTCACATCCTATTGGTGTAATTAAAGCCCAATAGCCAATACCCTTTGAACAGACGTCATCAATAAATAGGCACGAACTCATAAAACTTACTGCGAATGCATGATTTTATCCTTTTTACAACTTTAACACCGATTGGGGTAAATCCATTGTTTTATACCTATCTAGGCACTCGACTTTAATTGATTTCCGAGAAACACTGACAATGTATTGCTCCTTTAGTATCAAGCTTTTGTATTGAGCCCACAAAAAGTGAGATGAAGGTGTAAAATTTAATTTCCGCAAAATTATGGAAGCGACAAATCTAAACCACGTATCATGAAGTATCATGATGTATGACATTAATATAAGGGCGTTGGTGTGCATATTCGCAACAAGAATCAACCCAAATATTTGCCAAAAGTGATAGCTTTTTCGGAATAAGTTTCGATTTCGGCCAAGCACCAAAAGATCCTTATTAAATAAAAAAAATGCAGAAACTTTTACAGTTTATCTTACGTAAAGTTACCTTTTTTTAAGTATTTTTTTGATACTGAATATTAACACACTATACGACATTTTCGACAGTTGTATGCCAAAAAAGCGTCGCTCAAAGACCATAAGTAGACGATACCCTATATGGTTCACACCTGACATAATTAAAGACATCAAACACAAAATTACACTACATACAAATTGGAAACGCTCGAAATGCCAAAATGATTACATAACCTATTCTATTTTAAGAAATTCATTAAAGAGTCGAGTTACCGAAGCTTATCGCTCATATATACAACATGTTGAAAATAATATAAAATTTAATCCACGCCAGTTCTGGCAACATATATCAAGCTTACGATCTAAAGGTGGGTTCGAACCCCAAGTTAACTTCCGTGGCGAAAGTTTCAAGGGTGTAGCTGCAGCTGAGGCTTTTGCTCAGTTTTTCGCAAGTGTCTTTCTGACGGACAAACCTCAATTAAATTCCGAGAGTAGTGCCAATGACGATGTTACTCTGAACAGCAACTACGTCAACATTTTCCAGTTTACCTGCGAGGATGTATTAAATGGAATAAATAAATTAAAAGCAAGTAATTCTGTAGGGCCCGACTGCATACCAGCTCAGCTTCTTAAATATTTAAAACACTCATTTGTTTCTCCTTTGTGTCACATATTCAACCTCTCGTTAAACAGTGGATTATATCCCGTTCAATGGAAAGTCTCCCGTGTTACACCTATACCTAAAACCTCGAACAAGCTAAATGTTGAAGAATACAGACCTATTGCAATATTATCTTCCCCAGCCAAAGTATTTGAAAATGTCCTTCACAAGCTAATATACACCCAGGTAGAAAAGTATCTAAGTAATGCCCAGCACGGATTTAGGCGCATGAGATCCGTAGACACTAATCTTCTCACCTTAACTGAATTTATTTCTGTACAATTAGATGAAAGAAAACAGGTAGATGTATTGTACTTTGATTTCCAAAAGGCTTTTGACAGGGTAAATAATGATATCCTACTTTTAAAGCTCTCTGCCATAGGTTTTTGTCCTAACTTGCTACGATTACTGGCTGACTATCTTCGGGATCGTCAGCAATTCGTACGATTAGGAATTTATGATTCGTGTGCCTACCATACTCGTTCCGGCGTGAGTCAGGGCTCCATCCTTGGACCACTATTATTCCTGCTGATGATAAATGACTTACCCTCAGTACTCAAACATGTGAAATGTCTTCTCTATGCAGATGACTTAAAACTCTACGCTAGTGTCAGCACAATTTCGGACTGCGAGAACATTCAGGAAGACATAAATGCCATTCACGATTGGGGCGTTACCAATAAGATGACGTTCAATCCTGAAAAATGCTTTGTCATGACTTTTGGACGAGTGCGTCATCCAATAAATTTCGACTACAAAATAAATGATACTGTTATTTCTAGATCGACCATCATAAAAGACTTGGGTGTCATATTCGACCAGAAGTTGACATTTCGCGAACACATCTCTACTGTGGCTAAAGAATCGTTTAAGCGACTTGGGTTTGTACTAAGAAACGCTCGAGATTTTCATAACGTGCATGTCATACAACTTTTATACAGTTCGCTAGTCCGAAGCAAATTAGAAGCAAGCTCTTGCGTTTGGAACCCGCACGAGGCTGCTTATGAACTATTACTAGAGAAAGTTCAGAAGGCATTTCTAAGGTTTCTTTATAAATTCCGTTTCGGGTATTACCCATATTTATATCCCACGAAGTTTCTCGTAGGACATTTAGGATTTAATACGTTACAAACAAGGCGAGCATACAACCAGCTGAGTGTCATGCTCAAAATATGTAGAGGGATTACCGATTCCCCTGATCTCAACAATGAGCTAATTCGTCTTTACGTCCCCAACAAATATCTCCGCGGTCGTAAACACCGTCTACTAGCCGTGCCTGCAAGTCGGACTGTAGCTCGCGCCACATCTCCCCTTCCGCGCGTTCTGACTGCGCTAAACAACCTCATGGAAGCCCACACGAGCTGCGATATCTTTGCAGATGACTTAAAAAAGCTTATGTGTGTTTGTCTCAGCTTCTGCGAAAGCAATATTGTTTAATGACGTCACCTTATTTTATATGTTGTTAATTTATGTCTTTTTTGTGTTTAACTTTTTTGTGTCTAACTTTTTTTGTGTATAACCTTTTATGTAATCTTTGTTTTGTTTCTTTTTTTTTTTAAAGTTTATATGTTTTTACATTTTGTTTCTACTGATTTTATGTTCTCTATGTTAATGTAATTGGTTTTGTAAACCGTTTTAGCATAAATAAATAAATAAATAAAATAAATAAATAGGCCGTCTACTACTGAAAATAAGCGACATAATTACTTGATGATGTAATTCACGCATTAGGAGGGCAATTAATTTGACTTTGACTTACTTAAGAATCTTCACAAAATTATTCGACTAATCCAAGACTTGCACGGACGATTAATTCGGGCACTATTTTTGATGTACTTTGATCACGATCGAAAACCGCAAACCAAAGCAAATAGCTTCGCTTATAATTACATCAATAAAATATTATCTATTGCGGTTACACTTCAAACGGTAATGTAACGCGCAAAATAAATTAACATTTGATATATAAATAAAGGCAAGGTGGCCTACCTTCCTCCTTTTATTAGATTAATGCAAATCTTCGCAAGATTAATTATTTTTTAATTAAGATCAGTGTTAAAATGGAAAGTGTTATATTACCTACATGATTTTTCGATTAGTTATCTAATTTTTAAAGTTAGGCGTTATAAAGTTTTATATTTAGTGTCACGAATACTGTCAAATGACGACACTAAGATCGACAATATTAGAAATTAACAACATCAACTATGTCACTTTGTAGAGTCAAAAGAGGCTTTTCATTTTTCGTCTCCAAACAACAGTTGTTCATCACTTGAATGACCCGGCTGTTGACCTATGTCTCGTACATAAAGATGTAGGTGGTAGATCAGGATGATGCTGAGACAGCCTAGTGGTAAGACCACGACGCGCACATACTTTTCGAATGTTGTGTGCGTTTTAGAAATAAATATTACAGCTTCCGTGTTTTGGAAGACCGGTCGTATCGGATTACCGTGCCATCGGGTTAAGAAGAGAGTATATTAGGATTAGAGAGTGCACCTATGTTTGCGTACGCGCTTGTGGACAATTTATTATATGTCCCGTATAGCTGGCTGGTGTCATAGTACCACTAGCTACCGTGGCTGAAATTGGTCCGGACATCATTAGATCAGGATAGGCGGCTCGACACATCTCAACGGCCGCCTACATTGAATATAATAGGTATCTTAAAAATTGACAACACTGTACCTGCTGACTTTGTAAGTGGCTAATTTATTATTAGTCTACAAATACACTTTTAAATTCTGAGCAATATTTTAAAAGCTCCGTTATCTTTAACCTTATATTTTATGAAGAGTTATATCAGTATTTCTAGTTAAGTGGATCTAGAACTAGTATTTGATTGCAACCTTTAAATCCATTTATAAGCAACATTAGATTATTACGAAATCGTATAATCCGAATACAATTTAGACTGATTTTGCATGTAAGTGGTCCTAAAAGGCCGATTTAGTCTAGACAAATGTGTCAAGTGATCTTAAAGTATGTTACTTGTCTAAGCTCGCAGGTGTTCGTACATCAATAAAAATCTTATCACGACCAGTACGTTCGGAATTTTTTGGCGGATGGGTGTTAAAATGTTGCTTTTTGAACTTGATGTTGATAAATATTTAAAAATGGTGATTAATAGATAGCTATATCTTTAGTGTTTTCTAAGCGTTTTGATTACATTTTTTTATAAAAGTAATTTCATTGTAAACAGCACCTAGTCAACTACTATTTTAGCGGCTTTCAACTAATAAATCTTGATATATCGAGTTCGACTCGCGACCCCGCCGCCGCGTCAGCTCATGATTAAGGACTCCGGTTGGGTCCGAAACTAGTCGGGCTATCCCGATAAATACGCGTGAGTAAACCGTTATAACGTTTTAAGTATAAACTTGATATATCGCTTTTAAAATCGCAAAACATCATGAAATAGATTTTCGTGAGCAGCATTTTAGCAACCAATAGTTGTTATCGTGACTCGGTCGTGCAGTACCCGACCATGAGGCGTGTTCGCCGGCAGATGAGTCTTCAATTAAAGTGTTCACCGCACTACAATGTACAATATTATAATTTAATGCGATTTTATTCCTCTGCATAAAACATGAATAGGTTGTGTATTATTTGTCAGCCAGCCATTTTGTTTTAATAATTTAATTGATACTAAAATACTGAAAATGATGGACAGGGAAAAAAAACTCTCCTTTTCCTCCTTCAGGTCCTGCTTTTCACACAAAAATAGAAAAACACAGTGTCTATTTTGGATGAAATATGTTTAGGTTTTAATTTTCACAGAATTATGCATTGCTTGCTGAGTGTGAGCCCCCTCTTTAACTGACTAAAAGTATTTCATTAATAAGTATCTGTAAAATATACAAACCAGAATTCTCAAACAAAATTAAATTTACTTAAACATATTTTAATATTCAAAAGCAGCATTTTACCTACCCAGAACTAGATCATCACAGTCGTGTTTGAATCGACCGTGAGGCGTGATCGACGGCAGACGAGCTTATTACACTGTTATCCTGACATCGGCGCATGCGCAGGGCTACCGAACATAAATCATTCGATAATTGCATCTTATGTGCTTGAAGGCTGCATGCATATTAATTGTAAGTTTACAGTAAGCTTGTAATAGGATTATGTAAACAATATTTAGATGTTTGTCTTTTGTTTTGTTTGTTTGTTGTTCACTTGTTTGTTTATTAAATAAGTTTTTATGTTATTGTATTAAGTGAGCGAAGCTTTTAATAATTAGATAATTTTGCTTATGGTAGTGATACATTAGAGCATTTTTGTGTATTATAACATTCGTGCGAATGCTCAGCGCTCTGTTATTCGGAATGCTCACAGCGCGTGAGCATTTTTGTTGAAATATGACTTTGCAGAGCATCGAGCATCGTCCGTGCTTGTGAAAATAATCGATGAAATTTTACACTAATACGATCGATGGTTTGTAAAATTTGGTTGTAACAAAATGATACGAAGAACTTTTTGGCGAACGGTTTGTTGTTATATTACAAGTATCATAAGAGTAGCTTGTGTAACATCATCATTAGGTACAATAAAATAATATTTGTTTTGTATTCTTAGTGCACTTTATGTCTCGTAATTAGGTTAGCTTGTCTATTGGTAACTTTCGTGACTGATAATTGTAATTAAAAATACATTGCTATGCAAGCGCTCTTCCGTGCAAGCTATAATACAGAATTAAATATTTCACAAGACGCCTGAAGCGTTTTATCTAAAAGGCGCGACCCTGCAAACTATCGAAATTGTTCATCTACTTAAAAGTTCAATAGTTGCGCATCTTTTGAACAATCCACGTAGTTTTTTTTTATAAAGTTCATTAAACTGTAAGCCCTTTATTCTGAAATGACCTTGTTCGTTCATTACGATCTGTTTTTAGCGGCAAGGGTAAATGAACTTTGCGATTTGTAGGAAAAAAATGTTTTTATGAACTTGAATTTATAATGACGGAACGAATTTTGAGATCGGTATTGTTTAGTTAGTAGCTGATGGAAAATATGAATCATTTTTTTTCCTGGGATCAATCGAGGCATGTAGTTAGGTACCGGGTGCGAATTTAATCTTTAAAATTTATTTTTGAACATTCCAAAATGGATATTGCTGACTTGAACCTGTACTTACCTAACTTTGACCCGTAGAAAAAATGCTTAATAGGTATTATGGACATGTTAAATTTTAAGTCAGTTAAATAAAAAGTCAGCCAGAAAACAGCCCCGGTTTTAAAATTAAATCAAAATAAATAAGATATTCTAGAATTATAAAACAGATAAGCTTCATAACATTTAAAATACGACAATTGCTAAATGAACATTCGTGTAAATATGAGACCGTGTTAAGTAAAAGCGTTTTCAGATTGTACGATCCGATATCGGTGTCGGACGATGATGGCATGCACAGAGATACCCAGACTTTTTGTGTATCGCATAAATTGCTGTGTATCGCATTGGCGTGTATGAAGCGATTGATGAGCGTGGATGAAGCTAAAGTGGTATGCCAGGATCGTAGCAAATGGAAAGATGTAATCTCTGCCTACCCCCAAGGGAAAGAGGCGTGACGTTTATGTATGTATGTATAAATTGCTGCTAAGATCGAACATGCGACACGTCGCGCACAGTGGTAATTGGCATGATGACCTACCACTCGGCTCTCCGTGCAGTCAAGTGCAGTATTTCCGACATAATCGTTGAAATTCGGTGCTCATAAAGACAGATTAGATACACGTAGAGCACATTTACAAAGAATATCATCCAACGGCTTACGGGCATACGACAGTGCCGCCATTACATCGATGTCGATACCCTATATCGGGAAAGACAAGAACATGTTTCATATATATTTTATGTCCTTTTGTATCGTATCGGATAATGTGAAAACGCTCTAAGCATCATAACTGTAATCTTAACAATTATGTAAATAGTTTACACAGACGTTATTACGTATTGAGTTTACTAAATAATTTTGGCCTCGATCAAGTAAAATATTGTTATAGCATCATATTTAACTGGAATAGTGGATAATTTTACATCGACAATTACGAAAGAAACATGATTTCAGTAGAGCTTGGAAAAAGGCTAAATAGGAGATGAAGTAATGTGTCTAATTATGGACATGATGTTGTGTATGTTAAGAAAATAATATTCATAGAAATAAGTGGGTACAAAATTCAAACATAGACTACTTTCCGAGAAATTGGAAAATCTTTTCTAATGACTCATGCTTATTTTTTCCTTAAAATAAATATTCTCAATTCGACCGAATGCTTGACTCCAATAAAGAAAATATGGCAGTGACACTCGCACTACTCGCAGTGAAGTACCCAAGGATGTTAATAGTGCTCTCATCATAAAGACAGCTTAGGCATTTAGAAGTCATAAGTTTAAGGCTGGTACTCGACCAAAGCGGAGACAAGTAGAGAGATGATTCTTTAACAGCTACCTAATAGAGTTGTGTTACTGACATATCTCCTCTCCGCTCAATTTCAGTTTAGTTAGCTGTGTGATGAGTAATATTTGTATGGCGTGATGGAAGCGGAGATGTGAGCGGCGTGCATCTCCGCACGGCGACCTAAACTGAAGCAGAGCGGAGGGGAGATAATGTCAATAACACAATTACATTGTTTTTTTTTAACTACCTCCTTTCCGCTCGTCTCGTCTCCACTTTACTTGAGTCCCGTGAAATGGTGAAATGGTGGTCCCCTAAAGGTGAAATGAAGAAACTCCTCTAAAAATAAGCAAGGAGTGTGTATTTAGTCATACTCTCTTGATATCATCAACCTCAATGAGCAATACTGACGTTGAATTAATCACGGAATGCCTGGATATCTTAAACATGACCTCAGAAGGCACGGCATAACCTTATCTAGGAATCTTCATAGGCAATAAGTCAATTGCACCGTATGATTAATTTTACTAAGTATGCAATTAGACAATATTCATTATTAAATTACTGAAGAATGACTAACTAATTATCAGTATTTATTTTTACATCTATACTTTATGATTACATAAACAAAGTCTTAGCAAAAACTTAATTATTTTTACAAGGATGTCAAGAACACATTATTTAATAAACTTCCAACAATGATACGTATTGATGGCATGCGCATTTTTAAGAACTCAAATGTTTAAACGTTTAAAATTTCAAATGTGCGCTGAAAAATTTTATTATCGGCCTATGAAAACATTGCTGAACCTGGTTCTACAAATAAAAACCGATGCAGATTTTGAATAAATAAAAAAAAACCCAAGTAAATCAATATGCTTAAGTACCACAGTCAGATGTGGGAATCTTAAGCCATAATCTTAAGATTTTTTTGCACGTAAGAAAATCAACGTTTAAACTAGTATTATATGTAACTAATACAATTTATTTAGGTACCAGACATAACGACCAACTTTTGCAGAATTAAAAAACAATGAAAAGTCGATGACAACTAAATAAGCTGTAAAATCTTGTAAGAAAATATAATAGTAACAGAGGTAGTTTCCATTGCGTAACATAGATAGGTAATACTCGATACATTATACATAATTGTAGTCCCGTGATATCAACTCATTACAATAGTCGATGAGGCTATAACATAACAAAGGTATAATTGTGGCTGTGACCTTCTGAAACTGGTTCTCTGCAGCATCTGTACTTGTTATGTTACTGTGTTTGTCACACTGGCATTGTTATACGACTACTGCCCCATAATAAAGGACAATGCAGAATTTTAAGTATTGGTCATAGAGTGCAGCGCTTTCTTAGCCGAAAAACAATAAATAATTGACAGTGATAGAAAACATGGTGAGGACACGGCTTAATGGAAGAGGTTAGCCCAGCATGGGACGTTTACAGGCAGCTACTATAATGTTTATTATAGTAGCTGCCTGTAATATCTAGGTTAAGTTTTTTTCTTTTCATAAAAATGGCGTTTTGAAAAAATGCTGTATGCAAAACATACGTTCGTTATAATTTATTCTAACTACCAAAGTTCTTAACACTTAAATTATTATTGATGTATAAATTAAAAGTAAGTCATTTTGTCATCTAACGTTTTAAAGGCCAAGCAAGTACTAAATGCCAAAGTAAGTATATTAGTTAATTGAGATAGAGATCGGTGAGACGCAGAAAAAATCCCAAGCTAGTTCTGTTTTTTTATAAGAATTTATAATTTATTTCACTGTTGGATAAAAAAGAGGTTACTTAAAGTCAAACTTAGTATGCGCTCTAAAAAGTTGGCATATGTTTATTGTTTTTGTTCGACCACGCTACCCAAAGGAAAGGACTTAGGCTCTAAAGGAAAGGAAATGCTTTTTAAGCTAGGTGTAAATATTTTTATCAAAAAATTATTGCCTCGTTTTGGCTTTAGGTATCGGTAGAAAAATACAGGTTAAAACTTTTTCAAAAATAAACTTTAATTGAATCATTTACGTATTACTTCCTGTATCACTGAAAAGTATTTTTTCAATTGAAAAAATCAATCAAAATTTCTTAATAGTACCTAAGGCCAATGTCACGGTTTTCGCTAAGTATTAAAGTTTTATAACATAAAGCTATTGTTATTATTGTACTGTTATATTTCTTCTACAACCGTGAGTCCTACATAATAATACTTTATTGTAAACCAAAACTACAATGTCACCTAAATTAATTCAGTCACATTTGTGGGCAGCAAAAAACTGCACGATTGATGACTATTCTTAAACTGTTGTCATATATCAACTAATATTGCCACAATTTCCTTATTTAGTCGTTTATATTCACTTAAAGCTCAAAAAAAAACAAATCATTAATTTAGATTATGCAAATTGAATACTTGAATGCTTAAATGTACGATTCTGGCATCTCTTAATTAAAATATTCGATAAGAAATAATTCAAAATTTCATTGCATTCAAATTATTAAAAGATTTAAATTTATACAAAAATGGATAGAGTTATATTTGCCAACATATTTATTAGTCTGAGGACATAGTTCTTAATGTTTGTCGATAAATTAAGTTTAATTAATATTCAAAACAAATGAGCTTGATAAATTGCTATGTTGTCACAAAGTGTAGCGTTTTCTCGGACCATGACATTAAAACTAAGTGCATTAACTTCGTTTTATATTATCTTGTTTGTTCATTTACATCGTGGGTGCGGACTTGATTATCGCTACTTGTTGAATCTATTTCTGTTTTTCGACATAGAAGTGCGGTATATTCTCATAAGTATTTTCTTTTTAGCATAATAGGCATCAATTTTATAATAGTTAAGGGCAACGTGCCAGGAGGGCGAACCAGGCAGCAGTTTATAAAATTCTTAGTGGACCCTGAAAACTACTATTTCTCACTATATTTTTAATACATACATACATACATATACGTCACGCCTCTATCTCTTGGAGGTAGGCAGAGATCACATCTTTCCATTATTACATGATTTTTTTATTCCGATGTCCCATAATGGTCATCAAAATACATGACACTGCTAGTGTCTAACAAAATTATTCATTGTTCCACAGACTGGTATGAATGTAGACTCAACTGAAAAGATGGTATTACCATTTCATAATAAATCAAACGGTAGTGTTAGAAGGCAAACGCGTAGGAAGTTTTACATAAATTATGCAAAAAATGTAGAGAAGTTCCCTTGAATGCTAATGCAAGCTATTTCAAGGTTTCAAAACAAATATTTTCTTGACTTTCAACTAAATAGATGTACCTAACTTCTACACTTTTTGAATATATTTGTGGTTTGACTGGCCTGATGGTTCAGTGGTCTTTACTGCTTTTTGTTAATCGATTTTTGTTCTGTGTCTTTTTTAATGGCTTTCACACTTGGATAATCGTGCTTATCACACAAATATTTGTTCTGGGTAAGAATCGAACCCACGACCCCTGGTATAGCAGTCACTGCCACTAACCACTATACCAACAGGCCAGTCTAAATGTACGTGTTTTGTTCACTAACTATGGAAAACTATGCCTGCCTTTCAAAACATTAAATGCCACGAAACATTATTATTTTTAATTATTACTATTTGTTAATATTTCTCGCACTTGACAAAGTTAATTGAATGTTGTAAACACTATCACAGCTCACATTAATCGCAAGGTTCCATTTTTACGATGTTGATATCTTGCCTTTAAATTGGTATTAATAAGAAAAATAAATCGGTATGTTAATTATAGCGCACCTTTAAGGTAGCTCTCGTTTTATGGCTTTAAATATAAATGTTTATAAATAGAGCTGTCATATTACTGTACCACAAATAAAAAACAAAATAGTTGCAGTTGAAAAGATTGAGAGAGGGTTAATAATTACACTGTACATTATTCCTCAAAATTCACTTAACGCCATCTAATCTTAAACTAAGCATACGTAACTTATATCAGTTGGAATTTTGATAGCTTGTATTATGAGTACTAGACAATTGATAAACTAACTTATATATTAAAACAAACCTACATTTTGTGGATAAATTACACACAAAAATAGAACTAACAGTCGTGCACATCACACAAAGATTTGTCCTGGGTGGAAATGGAACCCATGACTTTCAGCATAGCAGTCAGGGCTAGTAGCCACTAGACCACCAGGCTAGTAAAGAGCGATGTCTTGATTCTACTGAACTAAAATCTCATTTAGGTGGTGGTAAGCCCAGATCCATTAAAACAGTATTACAATGTTTTTAAAATAAACAGCGGGTAAACATTTATCATTCATATTACCAACTAGTATTAGTTGCATTAATGTTAAGTATCTGTCACATGGTTATGCATTACAACGAAGAATGCAATCAAAATGTCATAAATTTCAACTGACGTAAAACGGTGCTTGACTCAAATATGCGAAATGTTATTACTATTAAAGTTGTCTGATGTAACCGTTGGCTATAAACATTTAAATGAAACGTAATTGATAAAAGGAGTTAGTAGTTATTGCGCTAATATACGTATTTTTATAACGACACTGAAATTCTTGTTGGAAAACATTTTTGAATCTTCCGCGGTTACAATGTGTCTGTCATGACAGAAAACAGTTGAATGTGTTAGACTTTAAACAATTGAAAATTTATCAAAACTTTACAATTTACTTGTCGTTTAAGTGATTCAAATTCAGGACATGTATTACTCATAAATCTTTATCAAAAATAAAGCGTCCTCAAGTTCGCTTATTTCACATTTTATACTATTTTCAATATACTTTTTGCTAAAAAAATATACCTAGGTTAGTTAGTAGTATTGGTTTCATCACGTACCAGTGAATCCGTGATCCCAACCAGTATTCACCAATTCCGATCAGCAAACACATTGCCTCATCTATAACGTACCGAACTTAATAAAATATTACAAGCTGTGTACATCGGTTTCGCAATACTACCAACATACTGATTTTCAATTTATTCTCAAAAGGCCTACCACGATACCTTAAAGAATTAACATCACAGTTGCGGGAAAGAGACGCTGCTATATGCCTTATAGTGCTTTGTCTCGCTTCTGCAATTGCGATAGTTTTACTTTAAGTTATGATGGTAGGCGGTGTTTCTGTTTTTCATAAAGATCGTGTTAGAACGGATCGACGTGCGCTCTCGATTGCTTCCTCACGAATTGATGTGATGTTTCTAGTTTGAAACACGTTCACACTTCAGGATAACGAAATATAAGCTTGTTATGTTACGGATGAACGTATTCTAGTTTTAGATTCAAAGTTAGGTATATTCATTTATTATTAAAAGGTACAACAACAGTATACATGACATACATACATCACACATTATATTTACAGCTCTAATGTTTATGCTAATTACAGGTACAACATGCTTAATTTAAGCATTGGTAATTTATTAGGCTCTTTATTTTATTATTATTCTGAATCTGAATGATATCATTGCAGAATAAAGGCTCCCTTTACTGCTATAAAAAAACAATATCTTGTGAAAGAATTTTAGATTTCTTATTAATTTATGTAAACAACAAAAAAGGTAGGAACTGTCTTAAGAAATATATCCAGCTAAGTTACTAATTAAATTACAAGCTCACTGTTTCTAAATATTTTCGATTTAAATGTACATCATTAGTGTAGTTTAAATATGGTTATGTCCCGTTAAAAAAGTTTAATGTCTATGAGTAGTACGTTGAGGAATTCAGGATATTAAAGATTCCAATTAGGTGTCGGCTATTCAACCTTTTTTTCATTCGTTTGTAAAGCATTTTGTAAGCAATGGCATATTTATACCAAGCCATAACCATCCTTCACGCTAAGTCTTACGAGATAAGTTCTTTTTACAGATTTTAAAACAGATGAATGCTTGCCGGTTGCCTTAATAATGTGGGAAAATACTACATAGTTCCGTTAGTGCATAATATGATCAATAATTAAATTTCTCATAATATTACGGTATTGAGAATTAAACTGCTAATAAACTAAAATGCTGATACCTTAACTTAGGTTGGTTCGTTACGATAATCGTTGAACAAAGTTCGTTCAAATGACGATTGATTTTGATTTTATTTTAATTCTTTTGCAAGTTATTCTCGTTCCCCAATTCCAATGCTACACACATTTTTAATACGATTTAGACACACTTGTATTTTTAGCCCGGAGCTAGAAACTAGTTTGAAATAACAATGTCCGAACCGATTTTACCAGCGAGTTTACAGTCGATCAGTGTTACGATGACACCAGCCAGCTACGCGAGACATATTATTATAGTGCAAAAGCGTGTGCGCAAACACAGATGCACTCTCTAATCCTTTACCCTCATAAACTGATTAACTCTCATGAATCTTTGACTTGTAACTAGGCTGTCTTACCGACTTATTTCTAGGCTATCACAGCATCAAATACTTGATCTTGACTTTGAAATACTTAGTGCAGAGACCACCGCAAACTATCTATATGCACTTAGAGTCATAAAAATTATGTGTAACAATTTTGTGCAATTATAATTTAAATGCTTTTGTCAATAACTGTTATTATCGGTACTAAAACAAATTGGTATTAGTAATGTTTTTATAATAGACCACATTGCATTTCTGTTAATTCATTTCCTGTACTACGAATTTGCAATGCAGGACTTTAGTCGTAGTGAGAGTGAGATAGCGCTAGTCACTTTATAGCGGTGTCTCTTTTCTACAACCACAAGTATCTAGTTTTAAGATCACATAGTAGTGAGCTTGCAGTAGTAGCCTTATAAGCTACAATTACAGTAACCTATAATTTATTCAGTGCATATTTATTACTTGTTATTTTGAAATTAAATTAATGCTTACTGACTCCATCGTCTATGATAATGCAAGTTGTATTGAAATCAAGTGACATTTCTAGAAAGAATTATATTTATTGGTTCTTTTAATGCCAACTTCTTAGTCGTGTAAAGTTAGTATTAAATGTATTCTTAAATTTCATAACATAGAAGTGTTTGCTGCAATATGTTTTATTTTTCAATAGCATTAAAATAACTTTATAATGGTATCCGTGTAAATGCAAACTGCACATTTAATTGGATTCAATAAAAACTAAACTACATAAAATAAAATAAAAACACCCATATTATCCACAATTACTAGCAACATTGTAAACAGTTAATAAAAATTAATGAAAAACTTGACATTCAAAGAATAAAACATAAATACCTTATTAGTGCAAAAACGTGACGGGTATATAAAGCAAAAAGTCCTACCGAGACCAAAAAGAAATAACATGACTTTAAATGGAACTGTTTTTGTTTAAGAATATGCAAAACAAAGCAAAAAAATTGCTACTTGAAGTCTTTGGCCTGTGTTAAAGATAAACTGCTTCTGATATCTATAAGAAACAAAAACATATTATGCAGAACGAGATTCTTGACGTATGTTTTAAGCTGTTAATAATATAGACCGGTAACAAAACTTTAACTACCTGGTCCTTTTAACCAAGTAACATCTCCACAATTGTTTAAGCCAATAGAAAATGCTCAAAGGCATGGGAAATATATTTTGTTTCAATAAATCACGTGGCTTAGATCTGTCATCTCGATGCATGTGTGAAGAAATAAAGTATGTACGTACCACCTAACTACGTGATTAGAGCACTGCTTAAAGCTACACGAGTGCTTCTCCTTTCCATTCACAAAGAACCGAGCCTATATTAACACACTTCTTACTAACCCTTTATGGCTTGATAGGTAATACGCAAGTATACACATCTTAAGTTACTCCACAAAAAGAAAAGACGATCACGATCTCTCGATCTAATCAGTACTTACTGCAACTTAACCACATGTAATACGCGTAAAGATAATTTAAAATTATTAATAAACAAATAATTATAAGTAGATCGTGCTAACTGTTAATGTGCGTATAGAAGCAGTATTTGTGTAATAAGTCACGATTTTGCTCAGAAGTTTCAACATGGAGCCCCCGAAAGTGAAGCCGCCCTAACCGTGGACTTACCGTCTCGTCTAAAAGTGATATTATGACAGTTGTGGAAGCGAGTTAGCGCACTACAAGGTATAGAGTGCCGTCTCTCTCTACGACTGTTACTGTATCATTTTAGGAGGTGATTGTGGGCCCTCTGTAATATCGAAACGCTACCTTGGATGCATCGTTTGCGAAACTAATGCTATGACCCTTTTGCTCAACAAACGATAATTTCATTTAATTATTCCTTTGCTCACAATAATTGGCTTTTATTCTTAATATATAATTAATACAGACGAGTATTGTTTAAGTGTTGTTATGTACCTTTTAATGGATATGATTCGATTTGAATGTTAACATGATATTCCGATTGGCAAGTAGGTTTCAATAACACATTTTTTCTCATCACCTAAACCTTGTCACTTCCATACTGCGCTTCAAGGTTTTCATTTCAGGATGAAAGACAAAAAAAAATATTCTTTTTTTGTGTGTTCTTTAATATCTCTTTCCTGTATATGTTAACCTGACATTAACAGGAAAAATACATTATGATAATAACATTATCTAAATTCAGGCAATATGCTTTATGCCGTAGGCATACTTGTCGTTAAAATTACAAGACAACATGTTGTTTTTTTTGTTAGCATTACAACATTCTCGTGGAAATGATAGGAGAGCTCTGAGAAGTATTGGAACAATTACTTCCTTACTACACATTGACTCTCCTTTCTCCCTTCGCATGCGATTAAAGTTATGTGATAAAACTAGGCTACTGTCATACTTGTGGGGCAACCATGATTTGTAGGAAACAGTAGGTACGCAGTATTAAAAACAATCAAGCATTAAAATCACCACCGCCTACTCTGGTATTTAGTGTAGGTACACTAAATACCAGAGAAGTAAGTAACTCAATAACAATTGTACAATTGTTATTAAGTTACTTTTAAACATTTGCGCCATTTTATTAGCCCATGCTGGTCCAATTTACGGGTCCTCTTATGCTTTTTTCTCAAAACTGTTTCTTATAACAAACCATCGCTATATGTGTAGGTATAGCAGTTACTTGGCATTCGAATCCTCCCGCTCTTGCCTCGGGTGTAATCCGTCTGCTAGTTTTAAATTAACATTAGTTAACTCAAATTGACACATTACAAGTGGTATTTTTGCAAGAGAATTTGACATTTCAAAAATACTTCGATAAACATTTTAGTTAATAGAATTATTAACAGCAATTCACTCTAATTGGTCACGGCTATCTAGAAAACATTTTAATTGAAGTGTAAAATCCAATTAGTTTATGCAAAACATCAGGAAAGAACTAACTGACAAACAATTTATTTATTTGAAAATATGAACTATACTAAACGAAGCAATAAAATTAGTATGAAATGAACTACTAGGTATTTAAACATTGTGTTATACTTCCTTAAAATTGTACTAGTTAGGTTTCAAGTATACATTATCCTATGGAAAGGTAAGCACAGATATATGCACATTGCAATACCAACATAACGTAATACAGTAATATCTGGGATTGTAGCACTCGTAAGCACTGAATCAAGCCACAATTAGCAAGCTTACGAGATCTCGTATTGAATAGAAGCTGGCACAAATATGCGTTTTCCTACTTCTGTCTCGTAAGTGGTAGATTGTAAAAATGCTTACACGAAATCTTGCAACAGATTTTTTTTTAATGTCATGTCAATTTAAAAAGCGTCTGAAAATACGACCTCCTTTAACAAATATAAATTGTTTGTGAAGATATAATCAGTAGGTTTAGTTTAAAGCATGACGAGTATGTCATATCTTTAGACACAAATGTTTATAGATGACTCTCAATAAAGAATATGTCCGGCGGAAGATATTTGAAAGAAAGATAAATTGGAGCTTGATGGGAGAGGTTGGCAAATATGCGATAAGATCAAAACATTAAAATTTGCATAAATTTTGTTCTCTTGACGACATACACATTCGTCTTATAACGTTTATTTACTTCCAGGTTGTATTAAAAGTTGAAGAACAGGAACATAAGAATGTTGCTTCTATAGTAAGTCTCGAATAACCGGTCGGTAATACTCCTCTAAAATAAACTGCGAGACGTGAACAAAAAAATTGCGCCGTAATTAATGGGTAATACAACGCTACAGATGCGGACTGCATATCTTGATGTACAATATTGTACAATTGTAACTTCCTTGCACGCACCGGCATTTGTTTTACACGTACACTCAAAATCGGCCCCAGTTTCGAAATTCCAATGCAAATTAATATCATTTACTTTGAAAGTATGTTTTAAGTATTGCACACAATAGCTGGTAGCTATCTTTAGGCCCGTTCTTGATTGTAATAATCAACAATTTATCGAAGCAAGACATCTGGAATTTGACGTTCTCCAGATTGAATAATGATAGACACCGCTTTATACCTATGTGGTAACGAAATCGCCTCATAATAGATTGGATAAAATTTGCCTTTGGTTAAGGTGTGATCAAACGTTGTTCAAGAGTTAAATGTCTACTAGAAACAGTTTTAAACGAAGTTAGGAAACAAACGCCAACACTGTCTGTCGCATACCTTTGAAATTTTGTAAGACATATTTTTGGTAGACATTTCCCGATTATGTTTTGTTTTGGTATTATAATACTACGCTAATAAAATGTTGTGGTGTTTTGTAGTTGGCTGGTGTCGTTCTATTCAATAAATTCATTTGTTTTTATCAAAAATGTCTTAAATTATTCCAAGATCAGTGACAGCATTAAAAAGGAGATTGTTTTGATCTCTTAAACAAAGTGCTAGTCAAAAATGAGAACATAAAGCACTTGTGTGACACAATCAATTTGTATTCGATTCGTATACAAGATAACACGTGTCCCGACTTAATAAAGACGTTTGTAATCAGTCTATTGCACGTTTTTTGACCAAAATGTATCTTTATTCCATATAAGAAGTGCTATAACATTTGTTTTGGGGGCTGCCTTGCATTGTGGACGTTTTGTAAGGTGTGAAGTAAAGTATTTCGTCATTTAACCTTTATATTAATGGGGCCATTTCAGTGGCTTATTTGCAAGTTTTGAGAGATAAGCTTGTTTTAATCTTTAGGACATTTTATTGTTATAAAGTACTGCTTACAGTAGTCGTTTATGGTTGTGATTCTAGCTTTGCTAAGTTGTTTTAACACAGAATGGTCTGAAAATATGGCTTTGTTTAAATGCTTGTAATTCGAAGAATGTAAATTCCTTGAGTCCCTAAATGTATGCGAATGTCTATAATTATATCCAAAATAAATTCGCGTTCTACAAAAATATGTAAAAATGTTTATTAGAACATACTATGATTACATCTAAATAGTATAACCTTACCCTAATTAAGTTTAGAAACTACTAAAACAAGTATAAACATGTAACATGTTAATTTACGCTAACACATTAGTATGTAAATGTACAAATTAAAAGTAATTGACTAAATCATAAATACGACTGTAAAAAGTTAATCAAATTAAAATTATTAATGTATTTTTGAATTGGATGAAGGTGCTTTATACATTGTGATAACCACTTGTCCCAGCTTCGCAAGAGTGCAATAAGCATAAACATTCTCCTTAAAATATTATACGGACTTATCAAAATATAAAACCGCAATAAAATCCGTTGTAGTTTTAAACATCTAAGTACTAAGACCTCTCTTCTACGTTGCCGTGCCCTACAGGGTCCATACTGTACTACAGTCATATAATGTAACATCTTTTAAACATATGGAGTGCAATAAAAGTATTAAGTATTGAAATATGGAAAAACAGACGCGGGAAGCAACGTTGATTTAAACTACATATTCATATTAAAGCTAAACCTCCTTGAAAGGGAATATCAATTTGAATAACAACAACTTTATCCGCACCTACCTCTGCAGTCTGTACTATTTGTGTGTGGGTGTCATGCCATTGTCACTGTCAAGCTAGTAAAGTGGCTAGCATCAAATGGGAGGCCCAAATTTGCCTGTCATTACAAGTTGTCATAATTATCATACAATAAGCCTCCGTGCTGGCGAATTGTAAATTGATTAGGCCGGGAGCTTGGATCTGACAGGCTAATTCATTTCAATGTTTGAAACTAGTTATTGCGGTTAAGTTAAGATTGTGGAATATTACGGGTAAGCTTACGGGCGTTACTTGTGAATTAATTTTGACGCATTTATCAGAAAAATATTATATCACATTTTTATATTATTATACTTTCTACATGTTAAAATTGTGACTCATTTAAAAGTAATTGTTCTGATCCTCTCACATTCTGTGTATTCGTACGAGAGCACTATGAACAGAGTCTGTGTAAACCTTGCAATAGGCAAATATCTACCTATCAATATGTGTCCTAAATCCTGGTACTTGTGATTGAAGACATAAATGCCTATCTTATGGATAAGCTGTCATAAATCATTGTATCGCGAGTTGATTCAAGGACAGACTTAAGAATCTCTGGCATTACTCTGTACTATGTAAATACAATGTATCACAATGTACGGCAATACACTGCCCTATTGTGAGTCAAACGTCTTTGAAGATGCGTCAAGCTAGTACACTTTTCTACAATGCGAGGTTGTTTCAAAGAATGTCATATAGGACTGGGTCTTAAAGTAATATTATCGCAGTCGCGGAAGCGTGACATCGCTCTACACGGTATATAGCTGAGTCTCTCTCCCACAACTGCAGTATTACGTTAAGAGATATTGGTATGTTCAGTCTCCTAGCCTACATTGTTACCGCGAAGGTTGTAACGACATCTCGTGATTTAAACGCACGTAACAATTTGATTAAAAAGTTTTGTCTTTGATAAATAATATTGAATGTAATCTTGATGGTATTCGGCCATGGCTTTTCTATGTTTGGTGCTCCGTTACATTATGATACCAGATCAATGAGTGTTATTTATGATGTGCTAATGTTATAAACTGCGTGTTTAATAAGCATTGTCTTTTTTATTAATGTTTTAATTATTATAATTGGTTTGGAATTAAGTGTTGGATTCAAATTGATTGAGATGTGAATTATAGTTGGTTATGATTATTATAATGTTTTATGAACTTGGCATGTTCTTAATTGAGTACCAATATTGTAAATTAAGACTCAGAGAGGACTCTGATCTGGAACTACATACTAGGTTCACGCACCATACATTCTGCTACGTAACGTTATCAAGATTGTCTAGTAATTGAACAGTAACCTTTTTAATTTGACATAAAGATAGAGTAAACAGTTAATATAGATTAAAATGCGACATAAGCCTTCTAAACGTTTAATGCTGTTGTGGTTTTATGTGGCAAATAGTACCTACATATTAGGTAACCAATTTAACCATGCATGTCAAATATATAGCTAGGGTATTGTACTAACAGGATGGCACTATTGCAAAACTTTGTAGCTAGCTAGAGGAAGATAGTGTCCGCTAGTAGAGTATTGGTAATTTTAATCTGCGTAGTCTTTTCTCAAGTAAAATAGGTGCATTCTACTTAATGGTAAACATTATCAAAATTAGGGATAGACACCTTTTCAAGAGTACATGACAAAGAGCCTCCAAAAATAAGTGAAAATTGTAATTTGTCTGCAGATCGACTACTTGACCGATTTAGGGTAAGTCATGAATAGGACAACCAACTCACCTTCTTTCGACCGTAATAAACACGCAAAAAAATAACGACCTAAAATATTGCAGACTTAAAATATTAAAAATAACCAAGACGGAGTTCGCATGCGAAAAAAAAATATACTATAAAATATAATAGTAATGGAGATAACATGGAGGTTTTATTTCAACATCTGACACTAAGTTACCATCAAAACCCACTAAACTGTAAGAGCAATTTATCTAAACCAAATCAAAGTGTTTCCCAATTAATGTTCATGTTAGGTACGAGTATGTGTTGAAACGTTACGCACAATTATTCCTTTATTCGTTACAATATTGACGCTTCGGAAAATTGATTCGAATCTTGCCTTAAATAATTATCGATGTTTCGCAACATATTGGCTAAGTAAATGAAGTTTTTGTAACAACTTGTAATGTTAGAATTGTTAGGTATTTTGTTGAATATTCATGAATATGCTCATGTTTTTGGAATAGGTAATTGCTTACGGTAGCTTGTGATTTCAAAGACGTATACAATTTTAGTGTTATTTTTCCGCATATTGCGTTCTTTGTGATGTAGAACGACAATCATCATGAGGCTTACCATTAACTTTAAAATTAGTACTAGTTCACTTGTAAAAGTGAGACAGCGCTCTACATTTTGTAGACGTGTGTCTCTCTTCCACAACTGGGTTAATATTTCTTTATGAGGTGATGGTAGGCACTAAACATAATAGACAGTCATAATGATGTCTGTATGAATGCGGCAACTGATTGATGATCTTTCTCAAAGGGCGTTTGAAAGTAAATGTAACGTGATGAAAGTTTATTTGCCTGCGGTACGGAACGGTATGGAAAATTGCTTTTATATGAATAAATGATTTTCGATTGCTATACGTAATGTCAGAATATTTCAAACGTCAGATAAATAATATACAAAGTAACAAGATGCGTGGTCTATTTCAAAATTTGCTTAGCCATGGAAATTTCCAAACAACTGTAAAGTAAGTATGAGTTTATTTTTATTTTTTTGGAAAAGTCTTATAATGTCTACAAAAAAGTTATCCATTGCGTTCGTTCTACAGGCATAAGCAGTATTTTCCTCATAAGTCATAAAAAATAGACATTCGAAACCTTTATTAATACACGTAGGTATGTTTCTTACACTGTAGGCATCAATTTATGTTATTATTTCAACGTTATTAGTGTAACATTTAAACCTCGTTAGCAGTTACAAAAACTAAACAAAACTACAGTAATTAATTTAATAACGCTACTTTGTTACATCTGGTTAAATAAAAAAGAAGCCGAAACATTTGAAAAGTTAATTATAAGAGTAGCGCTATTTACGTCAAATTAACACATGCTATCCTGCATTGGCTGAGACGTATAAAAACATAAAGACGCCAATTCAAGTCATTGTTGCGTATACATACGTGCTTATTATATTACAGACGTATTTAGTTTTTTTTTCCTTCTTAGATATTGTCCTACTTTCATTGTTCTACTTTGTACAATACATTGAAAGAATGGATGAGAATAACTATACATAAATACTTTATTAGGTGTCATTTATCAGCTACTCTACATTTTTTGGAGTATTTACGGATTTCCTTGAAAAAAGATATTAATTTTTGTGAACATAAGCAATATTTCAAACACGACTAGGTTTAGATACGTTGTACATTATAACATCAATTTTACATAGCTACTTAATAAAACCCTTGACCATCACATCTTCGTAACATTGACCTATCGAGGTGAGTATTCTAAGGTCACTACACAAATTATCCTTGACATATGTTTAGGATATCTTTCCTGTATTGTCTCCTAGCAAACTAAATAACACTGCAATGGCATGTATTCAAATAATTGTCTTACAAATCCGGTAGGTGTCACTGTGACTGACAGCTAGGTGGGTGGTTGTCACAAGCTTTCAATTGTTATTATTTTTTATGGTATTTTTTTCTGAAGTGTGGAATGAAGCTGTCTTTATGCTTGTATTTTGAAGGATAATGACTATGCAACTATTTATCAAAAATATTTTATTTCTCTTGAGGAAATATATTTAAAATCAAAAAACATGGTTGTTGTATGGTAAGAATTAGATTACCTTAAGACGTGGTGGACTGGTGGTAGGCCTGATTTATAGTAGTATAATAAACCTTTTTGTTTAGAGTGATTATTGCAACTGAAAGCAATTTAATTAAACTTAACTATATGAAACAACAGCAATTAATAAAAGAATGTCAATAAGTAATGTTTATAACGCTCTAAATATTTAAGTAAAATATTAACAGTAGTAAATCATGTTACAAAAGAAAAATAACAACATACAAGTGCTTATATAAAATACGCTTTTTTACATTACACGACATATTATTATTATAGTTTTCCAGTTTAAAAATAACTCGAACAGCAATAACAAAGGAAGGTGAGGTCAACAACCCTTCCGACGCAGGAATAACGGCTTTCATCATCCTTTGCTAATAGTCGAGTAATTATCGAACTTGTGAATACTTGTGAACAAGGAGTGATTCGCATCGAAACGCAATTATTTGTTATTTAACATTCACCTTGAATCGCTTCACGTTCTTCTTGCTCGATTTAAGATCGACGATGTAATGTTATAACTGGTTTCTTGTTAGGATGCGTTTATAGGGCTTATGTCTAGTTACTTTAGAAATATATTAAGTTACTGTTTTTCTACCAATAAAAAAAAACAATTTCGACGTTACCTGTTCCTAATATTGCTATGTTGCTACGTTACTCCTGAAAACGAAAAAGGAAGAAATTTATGAGGTTACTTTTACCAGCCCTTAAAGTTTTTAGAATTATATTTAAAGGGACTGAAAGCCTACCGCCACCTTTTAAAGTAATATTATTGCAGTTGTAGAAGAGAAACACCACTCTACGCACGATAGCGCACTGTCACCCATCCACACACGAATCTTGATCTGTTCTTAAAAAACATGATCATAATAGATTCAAGCATTTACAGATAAAAATATAACTAAAACATTTATTAAACGTGATTCTTATCTAATAGATTGGTTATGGTCTAGTTTTAGCAACAAAAAATAAAATATAATTACAATATTTATCCAATTATAATTTGAGTCAAGTAATAAATAACCTAATTGGTACTGACAATTTTTATCTCCAGCTGATAAGATAATTAAAGGAAATAGCGTTTTATGCTTTAATTAAATTAATTGATGACATTTAAATTAAAATAAATACTAGTAATATTAAAACATAGCTTTCGCAACACTTAATACACATTAAGTAAACAAAACAACAAAAATGGGCATCTTTCTGTGCAAGTTATCGCACTAATTTCATAATATTTGTAAGTAGATATGTTCAAATGCCAGGGTACATTTCATTCCAGCAATTTACGCGGGATGAAATTAAAAAGGTAATGTCTGGTATTTTCAACCAATTTTATCTAAAGAAGCAAGGGCTTGCTACGTAGTTGACTAGTAAGTTCTTTAGTATCAATAATTTTTGCTATCAAATACAAAATGTTTGGACTTATAAATTGTATTTGCACTTAGTTATTCGAGTAAACGTTATAGACGCAGCCTATCAGCTCCGCTTATGGTGACGTCCACACCTGTATATTACTTTATGTACGTACATATAAGACGGGTAGTCAACCAAGTTGAACGAGGAAGTCATATCAGATCAAACACGAACTGGTTTGTATATGGCATAAACAGTACATAAATATGATGACATTTTCTGTAAGATCTCGTCACAAAAAAACAAACACATACTTGTTAAAACTAAAGACCTGTACCAAGAACGAGTAGCGCATGACACTTAGCATTGTTCAACAAAATATTGCTCTACATTTTGCGTAGCGGTCTCTATCATCCACAACGACAGCAGTCTTAGCTTAAGATATCATAGTACAGGTATTGTACTTGCTACTACTTGATCCCATTAATTGTTATACGTCAGCCATTTGACATTTAAGAAGAATGTTTTACGCGAACTTGTTTGTAGAGTCGTGTAGTAACCGTCAATTTATGGCAAGTATTTAAAGCTACACGTGCCTGTATTACAATTGAATTTAGATTTGTGTTAATTAATAGAAACGAGCTTTACTAGTTATAAATGTATGAGTATAATGTTGCCTCTGGTTGTAACGCATATTTTAGTTAAATGGATGGATGGAAGAAATGCGTCAATGTATTACAGCTGCTACATATTCTTACTTCCACAAATTAGGTATTTTTTAGGCTAGGTGACAAATGGTTCTAAATATTTGTTATTTTTAAGTTTATAGAATACTGAATGAGAATGCTCTAATATAATTAAAGTATTAAAACTCAGTTACCTACTCTAATAATACATAACAATTAATGATAAAATCAAATAAATTTTAGATCAGGTAGATCAGAATGAACCAGCAAGACATAGAGAATACGTTTTAAAACCTTCTTTTTAGGTATGGGTATATTATAATACACTTAAAATACTCTGTGACTACATGATTTGACTCTTAGAATTTTATTTTACTACTAAACTAAACGCTATTAACAAAATAAATATTTCTCTACTTCAAACTAAAATACTTGCCTTATTCAGATTAAAACAAGATTAACCCAGCAAAATAATGCCTTCCCGGTCTATAACGTTGTTATATGATAGTGTGATTAAATACATAATTACTTAACTCAGATTATATTATCTTACAAGATACTAAAATACTAGCCTCATTAAACTAAATGATCGTTAGAAACTAACCCCTTTACCAGCTATCTAAAGTTCGGATTGTATATAACGTAAATATTAACAATCAATACTATGAGATTTGATTGAAATTTTCATTGACGTTGTTCGGAACTTTTTGCAATTAAAATCATATATGTAATTTATAAAGTTTTTTTTATTGATAATGTATTATTTGTATTACAAGCGGTAGGTTTAAGTTATAAAAGTATTAAGTTATAAATAGATTATTTGAAATTTTGGTAGGGTCTTCTAATGATCGCCTAGAAAGGTTTATGAAATTAAAACTATTAAATTGTACATAGCTTGCCATGCAAGGAGTGAAAAAGCTAATTATTTATAAGTTATCATCATAGAAGTAAACCTTCACAAACATCTCTCCTTCTCAAGACATATTGTATGAAAACAAAGTTTTGAAATTATCACCCCAGTCACAAAATTGAAAGAAATTGGAAAAAAATATCCATACAGTGGGAAAATATACCGAACCTTTGTCATAGTATACTACAGTAAAAAATAACTTTCCTGTACGGAAATGTCTTTCTAAAAACAATGCCTTCAATTAACCTAAAGTCATTGTTAGAATTATGCTGACTCTCCAAAACCGTCACGGGTTAATTCGACTCAACTGATGTCTTACGCACGACGAGAGTAGAAGATCACAGAACACTACAGTTATTAAAACAAACATAATATACCATGACACAATATTACGTAGTTTTAAAGACGTAAATTAGTACGCTTTCGTATTAATACGATTCCGATCTATCTTTCAGTGAAATTAACTGAGTTTATGAGACATATTGATTGCTTTAGAATGTTGAAAGGAAGCGAGTGAAATGCAAGCAAATTATTTAGGTAATTAAGTTTTAAGTTGTAGTCAATATTTCAATAAAGTAATAATATAAGTAGCAACTGAATAGTTGTGTCAGTAGGTAGGAGCTTTCTACCACGTTCTTGAGTAATACTACTGCTATTGTGGAAGCGAAACAGTGCTCTACACAGAGTAGAGCGGTGTCTCTTTTGCACGTGTGCAATAATATTACTTTAAGAGTCTGTGTGATGTAAATTGATAAATTGGGATGGTGGTTTACCGAGTGGTAATACTTACTTGGATGGTTTAGTTTCAATATTACTTGTGTTATTTCCGTGTGTGTGATGTAATTAGTAGATTTTATTTGGTAGTTTGTGGTTACGATTTGAGTATATGTTATTAATAATGTTTAGTAAGTTCTTAGAAAGGTAGAGTTGAAATAAACGGGGTAAAATTGTAGGATTCGTTAAGTTAACCTGTTCTGAAGTTTATGCTATTTTGCTAAGAGTTGAGCGTGAAAACTTATTTTATTATGGAAAGTATACATGAAATGTTAGGGAAAGTGTCATCTTTAACAACTTGACCAAGTAAGGCTGATTACTACAATCACTTTCCGTATCTTGTCAAGCATTTCAATTTTAAGCCACCCCTTAAAATTGGCGCCTGTGCAGTTTAAAACATAGCTTATCAGTAGAAGAAGAATGCCACAGTTTGATATTCCGAATTGGAATTTCCGCAGTAACAAAGACTTATAAAAGTCTCTCTTGTATAAAAGACAATACAAACTAGGAATATATCAAGTGACGTCACCCATTGACCGCGACAATAAAATTATTTATTTTGAATTCGTTTAAATTAAGTAATTTTTAATTGCGGTTGATAAAAAAACCTCAATTCAAACAGCTTAGAAATAAATTGAATTAAAATAATAGAGAGATAATTAAAAATACCTATGTATATCAAGAGTAAGGCCATTAGTGCATATTTTCAATGCCGTGTAAAATGCTAGTTAGTCCATTTAAGGCAAACGACCACTTATGATATCCCAATTAAGAAAGAATGTTATGAACCTCTTAACAACGTAGAATACTGGGCAAGATTCTCTATTGTTGTATTATAAATTGCACGGCATAGCATACAACATTGTTTGAAAGCTGGATTTCTAGACAACAAATACTCGTTTGAGAAAACAATAACACTTAGTTTTCTTTGACAAATATTAGTGGTAAGTATGATTAATTCAATGGTATGAAAATTTTGTGACAATTATGGGGTTTATTACTACATCTTATAAGAAAGACTATTGTGTACTGAAAAGAAACAGCTTACTACATATTAATTGTAGAGCAGGGTGTCTCTCCCTTTTAAAAGTGTATCGGTTTTATTTAAATTAGTAGTAGTGGTGGAATTATGGATCACTTTTTTCACAGCCTATGTCTTGGTGGCCTTGCGGTTCAATTCATGACATTGTATGCACGAGGGAGTAGGAAAGTACTTATGTGACCAACGCTTATGAAAATTCTTTAGAAAATCTGGATGCCATATATTTTATTCTGACATAGGCCATCTGCAGGGAGCTAGCGTTGTAATCAATGCACAGACCTTACCCATTTAGAAATAGGCCTGTGGAATGTATAGGCCAGTATCTCTTTTGATTCATGAGATAACTTTAAACTTGGAAGAAATCTGGTCCTTTTTGAAGGCTTATACGGGGACACAGGTCCATCATGCAGAGGCCTGGTTAAGAACTCTAATCTAAAATGTGATGGGACAAGCGCCATCCACCCCCACTTTATTGAAGAACAGGCATGGACTAGCATAGGCTAGTATTATTATTATTACGTAACCTGCAATCTAAATTAACGTAAATGTATCATAAATTTAATTAACACAGTGAAAAATATCTTTAATAAATTAAAGTTTCGAGTGGTGAAATAGCTAACATTCATTTTCAATTAACGCCGTTCTGTTAATTAAATCGAAAGGTTTTTGTTACATATTATTATTATATACACTTATATATACTAATTAGTATTAGGGAACCGAAACATCTCGGAAAAGGTTTTATGCAATGTGGAAGTAATTTTATGGTCGATAAGCTAACTGCCATATTTGAGAATAGGGGCGTGTGAATCACATAATTGAGTTACGTGCTAACGTTTTTAACGTTTACCTTATGAAACGGAAGAGTAAGTGTGAAATTGGATTTACTTTAAGAAATGTTTACACAAACGGTACAGGCTAAAAAAGCGAATAAATTTATAGCCTGTAACCTTTTCCTTGAAGATTTTAACCAGAGTATTTATCCAGTATTAATTATTTAAAACTTGTACCAGTAGTTTTTAAAGTATAGTGAATTTGAGACAGACGTTGTATTTGACATTAAAATAAGTGACAGCAACAGGAAATGTTACCTGACTCTAAATAAACCATAAAACATATTTAGTAGGTGAGCATAACTGTTTCTCAGAACAAGACAATGAAACTGACAGCCTTTTCCATCGATCACAAGTAATTTAAACAGTCTTTTTACATTTCGAAACGTCAATCTTAAGTAGGGAAGTTCCCTGTACCAATATCGAATAAACTCGTACATCAAACCTGCCATGTTTAAATTATAATAATATTATATTTACATTGCAAAACTTAAGGGCTGCTAGACACGGTTCAGGTGAGATCTAGATAAAGTGTTAACCGGCGAGGCGAAAATTTTCTAACCATAGGTACATTCAGAAATCAAAGTCTCAGTAATATTTACAAGAAATAGTTACGTAATAGGTTCGATTTGGGGTAAAGAAAAAAATCTTTAACACTGAGAATCTACCTACTGATATGAACTGAACCAATATTGTAGAGAACGCTTTATAAAAGTTTGTAAATCTAAATTATATTTAATTTTATGGACTTGCTTTGTTCATTGTAGCTATATTTTTCTATTTCTACAAGCGTTTTATTAATTCTTAGACAATAGTTCGGGTTCTAAAATTTAAAAGACGCACGATTCTCAATTGGACCGTATTTATTTTGAAGTAGACTTTAAGTAACTTGTCTTTTCTATCCAATAAGAAAGTTCACTGTGTATTGTAATAAATTACATAAAACAATTCATACCAATTCCTTCTTGAATATTATTGAATAAAGCATGTATAGATGAATGATTTCCGGAAAGATTATGACTTATTACTCGTAATTATTACTTAATCCATGGCAACCACAATTTATAGTTTCCACGCGTAAACTGTTATTAAACGGTTCGTGATCGCTCGTGCAGTACAAAAATTGTTGCCTCGGTTATTTATTGGTTATTTAATAGACCTAATTTGATCATGCTTCAGATGGTCTCATTTGGCATAAAGTATGATTTAATTAGTTTGATGATTGTTTATTACACTTAATTCTATCTTGCGTGTAACAATTTAAATTGGTATTTGTTTGTTCTGAGACTAAATTGGTTGTGCAAATGATTATGCCTTATGAGGTGCAGTACAAAAGTCAATTGAAATGGTAATAATAAACAGCTGATTGTATATTTGATGAGAATAATAGAATTCTGAGTATTAAATATTTTAATAATAGTTCAAACATCTGATTTAAACAACATCAAAAGCCAGTGGAAAGGTTGACCTGACGCATTTGCTACGATTTCTTTAGCATGAGTAATCCTGAGATCATGTTTTTGAATCAGCCTAGATATAAATAACAAATTTCAACGTATTGGATACGGCTACAATCATTTTATTAATACACACTAAAAACTTAGCTAACGCTTGTACACTGAGGAATTACTTGTGGGAAGCCTTTGCCCAGCAGTAGGACACTAAAGGCTAGGAAAAAAAGACACTGGCCACATTTACAAAAAAAAGTATCTAAAAATTTTGATGGAGATATGTATGCGATTGTTTAAAAACAAGTATTTTCGTTTATCAGTTGGTTTGCTACAACCCTACAACCAGAGAGTAAGTCCTAATCGTTATCTAATACGAATAATTTAGTTATCTACAACATAACTTGTGGGAAATGATTAGCTGTCCAATTGTCGTTAACATTCCTACAACGTATTATAATTCCCTTATGTCACCAAGTTGTAAAGTAGAGCTAAGAAATTGTTTCTGTCTGTAAAATGGTGTTATTGTGTAATTTTAAACATTAATTTTATTGTTATCCGCTATACGCGTGATTGTAAAGAGAATTATTCTATACTAGCTTCTGCCCGCGGCTTCGCCCGCGTGGTAAAGGGACAAAAAAACCAAGGTCTTTTCTTAATATTTTTTTTCCGTAAGAACCTTCTCCTAATAATAACAAATACAACAAAAAAAGAATTAGTGAAATCGGTCCAGCCATTCACGCGTGATGCCGTGACCAAGGAAAACGGGTTTCATTTTTATATATATAGATTAGGAAACGAATGCAGGGTATGTTAATATACGGAATTATCATTACAATTCTAACTCTACAGACTGATATGATGTTCATATTTGTCTAAGTATAACTGAAAATAAACAAAAATTGAGCAAGAAAAACATAACTGACAAGTTAATAAACGCGTTGATTTGTATTTAACCTTTCATAATTTTGAAGAGTCCTATAAAATTATAGTCCCGAAATTAATTAATTGAACTGCATTCGTTAACAACGAAGCATCTACCTTGCCTTTTAAGTCCCCTGCATGTTCACGATAATCAGAATATCAAAACAGAATGATGGTCAACAATATTCGAAGACCAACTATATGGTGATATAAAAATATTTGTAAAAAACTACCAACTGTTACCAATATTTATCATCTATATTATTCCGGGCGCAACAGAAGACGTAACATGCTTCCAAATTGTACTAAAAAGGTCTTTAACCTGATCTCAAGGAATTCGATACGTCGTTCATATAAGGGTTTGTTTTGTGCCCTTTAAGTATTACATCTTACACTCTTCCGTATTATGGAGCAAACATCTTTGTTTTATTTTAAACGTATTTTTCTCGTAGGAGCGGTTTCCGTAAACACCATCCAGTTTTAAGAAAAATAAACACTACGAATACTTATTAAATTTAATTTATTAACGAGACGTCAATTATGTTATTTTGTTACGGTTTCGTATATTTAAAAGTGGATTAGCATTTTTAATTTATGCTGTAGTTTTTATAAAAAATATTGTCGATTACGTTATCCTTGACTAGTTTCGTTTTAGAACTCAAATCTATGGCTAAAGTCTTCTAGTTTAAAAAAAAAACTTCTGTTGTAGTAAACGTAACTTAGACTTAGGTACCTAAAAGTCGTTCTTAAGTTTGGTTCTTAATTGTAAGGTGCGAACAGAAGTGTTATACTGTTCCTGACATTTTTCGGTGGAATGTAGACACAAATAAATATGAAATGCCTCTGAAATACGACATTTCTGACTATACCTAATTTAAGTGTTTAAAGCACATGCATGAGCATTTTAAAATATCAAATCATCATCACTAATATCCTCACTACGTTTCTGGGTATAATGATTCTTTTTTTTCTTTTACATGCACTCTTACCTACTTCTTGTTTGTGTGTCGAACAATAACAGTCTTTTCTTTCTGCAGTTTTTCGACTTAAAGTCTTTTCTTTAACAGCATTGCCTTACTTACTGTACCAGGTCGGTCAGATTCCTTTTATCATAGTCCTTAAGTAATATTTTAAGTAACAATTCAATAAATCTAAACTCATTTCCTCAAGATTATCTAATAGGTACACCTACTATACAGCGACAGGTGCACATGTAACGATAGATGAACACGTGTGAGCTTCGTCTCATAACCACAATATGTGCTAGCTTTAAAAGCGTTTATGACAATACATCATACGTATAGAATGCGTTATTACCTCATGATGTCTCACACACTCAAAGGTCGTGATAGGGCAAAAGCGGTGAAAGGTGGCATCGCTAATTCTGTGCTCAAATAGATTCATATTGCGACATTACACATAAAAACGGACTGTACGGCGATTAGCTAACAATAGTTTGTTATCAAACATTGTAATGCTGGTGTAAATAATGGTTGAAGTACCAGCATTGTATAATTATTTGCAGATTGTGTTTTAGGGACCTTAAATAATGTTATTAATTCATAGTTTCTATATTTGTTGTTAGGCTTTCACGACTAAACAACTCAACCAATTTTTGTTAGGGATGCTTGAACTCACTGATGCACTTACATTAAACCAGTCACTTAAAAGAAAATACACTTTGAGCATTAAAACATGTTTTAAACGACATATAAAAAGAGGAGGATTACAATTCTTCCAGTTTTTTTTCACATGTATTCACTATTTGCGCCGAGATTTTTGATGCGGTGATGTGGTTCCCGGCCTAAAAAAATGTGTGGATTGAATGGAAGAAAAAAACGTGTTGCGCCGGCACCAAATAAAATGGGATAAGGGCAGGAATATGATGATGATGGTGATGATGATGTGTTTCTCCGCACCTACTTTACGCAGATTGGTAGAGACTAGGGAACTAACAGACATAACAATATTTCTTAGCGTGATGGTTTTATAATTCGGTTTGTGATAATATCACTAGAAACAAACTCTCAAGCAAATTAAACGCACAAACACAATAATTGAGCTATTACATAAGTTTGTACTAAATAAAATTAGTCATCTATTAAGTTAATAATCCGTGATTATAAATCTATTCATTTGTACCCAAATAATGTATATAATACATTAAATTTTAATTACAAATAGCTATTATGACAATTCGCTGTTTTAACTGTTATTCGTTGATTAACTGCGGTAATTTGGAGAATCATTAAAAGCTTTATAGTGTAAACTTTGGAAATAAAGAATGAATAGGTCGTTATTTTTGCGATTGAAATAAATTAGAGAAAGTTTTTATTTTCTTGTCTTTTCTTAAAAAAATAGAAGATGTAAGAAATATATTTTTTCAAATCTAAATTATATTTTTATTTGTAGAACATAGGTTTATATAATTACATGAGATAAAATTATGTGTATAATTGATCGGAATGTCTAGCCATTATAGCAAACAAATACTTATTTAAAATCTAAATCAGTTCAGCATAAATTTAGAATTAAAGAACAATACAACCTTAGAATTAAATAAAAAAAATTGTTTCAAAATATTTCTATTTCTAACATTAGATCTTGAGAAAAATATGAATTATTTCTCATATGAATGCTTAATCAAATTGTGTAGTAGTGATTGGGAAAGTTATTTCATAATTTTCGTGGATTTCGGATAAATCACTTATGCACGTGCAAACTAAGCTCTCGCTAGATTTTACGAGTCCTCAAAACAATCAACCCTTGCGACACTTTACGAGCACACAACTCGTAAAACATATTTATTACCACACTCCTTTTTCATCACTGATTTCATATGTGTGATTTCAATAAACTGCATGGCTATCGAGGAATAGCGAAATTCAGATGAGCATGCAAAATTTTATATGCATTCGCATGAACAGGATGAATTGACGATTGTTTCGAAAAACAATACGAATATTGTTAAGAATGATGTAAACCTGTGTCTGTCAAGAGTTTACGGGCTATTTTTTGTCGTACATATACCGTGTTTATCCGTGGTAGCTATCGGTTATCAAGCGTGGCTCGGAGGCGCGCGCGCACCGACGAACAGTTGATGTCCGCGCGTTGAAAGGAAGACACATCCGCTAGCCGCCTAGCGCCCCCCTGTGACTTGTGATCGATATACGTCGAGTGGTGATTACTGATTAACATTATCGTGAAAGCCGGTGAATTAAATTAAAAAGGGTGCGTGTGTTTTGTTATTTTTGCGTACAATATTATGGTGGTTTAACCATTTCTTGTATGGTAGAGGCCTTGAAGTATGTATACTTAGTTTTAATGCATGTTTTTTTAATGCGGCATCTGCGGGTATAGCCATTTTTGATGGTAGGTATATGAATGGAGGCTGTCAGCGGGCGCATGATAAATGTGTAAAGCTGTTACGTCTATTTGTTTGTTCATAGTATGCTCAATTAAATGTGCAAAAGCGGTGTAATTTCAGTCAAGGATTTTTAATATTTAGAACGAAGAGAGTGTTATTTATTATTCAGCGGGTTTGTTATTCTTAACGGGTAGGTTATTCTTTCGTTTTGCATAATCTTTTCGTGATTTTTGTTTCTACTTTAGAAGGTAGAATTTTTATATATGGCTAAGTTATAACAACCTTTTATTAATCTTTACTCACATACACACCTTAAATATCTTCAAAAAAATTACGTAAATTACATTTCGAGAAGATAATACATTAAGCTTTCTCTGCATAAATATATGGACATAAAAACGAATGCAAAATCGTTGCCCGTGACGAATATTTTATGCGAAGTATCACAATACTGTAATACCACTATCTACATACAGTATTTATACATATATTGCTTTTACCACGGTATAGCATTGTATACACGTAAGTACAGAAAATGTATGGAAACTCATAAATATGTAACACCTTATTTAGCACATTTTTTTTTGTAATTATAATTATGTACTAATCCCCCATGAAGTGTATGTGTATTTATTTAAAAGTAAAGATCTTTAATCTCTATGGTTAGTAGACCATTGAATTAATTCAAATCTTATGTAATTTTAACTCTATTTGTATTTGTAGGCTCTATAAAGCGAACAAACCACTATTTCAATTATGCTATCAAGCAGACGTTTAAAAAATATATTTAAAAAATCTTCATTCATTATCAAAAGTTCAAAATCTTTTCATTTGAATTCCCTTGCCTTATTGGGTAAAGTTCAAAAAATGCATATTTATACACAAAAACAATTTACAACATAACAATTTATTGATTAAGTGTCGTAAACAAATCTCTACAATATTTTTAAATTTGTTATTTTTGAGAATTGAATGGCTGCAATGACCTTAAGGTACCGAGTACTGACCACACAGGCATTGAAGATTACAAAGTCATTGAAAACTCACACAAACAAGAAACCTAAAATAATTTTGACAAACGTAAGGTCAACGCGTTTAAACGATGGCATAAAACATGTTTCAGATTTGTGGTGTTTATATTGTTTATATCATAAAAAAAAATTCGTATAAAAATCACATGTTGTCGTGAGCAAAAATTTCAATTATCACTCAAAAGGTTTTTAACTATAAGGTTCGAATTAATAGTTAATGGATTCTGAAAATATCGACAGCATGATACATTTATAAGTTATTTATCAGCTATGAAACTTAAAAAAATGTCATCAAGAATGATCAGATTCAACGAAAACTTTGTCTTGAAGAAATATCTGTATAGTTAATTATTTTTTCACTGTGATTAATAGGTACAGTATACAATTATAGTATAGAGCATCAGAATAATGATATCTATTCATATTATTTTGTAACCTAGATTTCTTTTTAATCAGTAAATTTTAACAAAACAAAAAGACAAATCACAGCAACAAACAATATTGCTACTGGACACGTCACAAAAGTTGTTTATAAATCTCATAATTGTACGGTTCGTATTAAAGGTTACAATAATTATAATCACTCGATTGATCTTTATTAATTGCTCTAAATAACACACAATTATAATATCTTGATTGGTACAAAATCTAAGATTGTGTTTTTTTTGGTGCTAATTTCATTTAAATACCCGAATCAGCATATTTTTTATCTAAAGGACTAATATGCTAATAAATACTTCGTAAAAACGAAGGAATTAATTTAATTTGCATAAAGGAGTTTGTATATAAATTGTAACGAAGTTGCCCTTGATTTAAGACTAATCTTTAGAATGGTGATTTGGGCAATTTTATCTTGTTTTTATTTGACCCAGAGTTTATTAGGTGAAGATGTAGCCTTACCTTTCTTTTTTGCTCTACCCTGAGTCGATGCAATGTGTAATGTGCATACTTAGTTTACATACCTTTAAATGAAATTTGTTTATTTTTTATCAGTGTTCAGATACTTGTTTTTTTTTAATTTAAGTAATTTTATTATTTATTTATAAAAGGTGAGATAAATCGTGAAGACTGTCCTTGGTAGACTCGTTCTTAATCATCTGAAAATAACAAAAATATTTCACTGCCCTACATTAGTTTTCTGTGGGACTCAAAGTACTCAATACAGCACTGTTGAATATGAACGATCATTAACCTATGACCCAGGTACCAGTAACCGTTACACAGTAGCTGCAAGCCATGATGCAGACTTGAACATCTGCCAGCTTTCAGTAGTGATTCTAGATAAAAAGCCAACTCGGTCACTAAGACAAATATTCATGAATATAAAACCAAGTATTCACATGTAAACACAAAAATATTTATAACACCAGAAAGGCAGTTATGGCTGTATTCAAGAATAACTCATAGCTATGTAAAGTTCCAAAATTTCTATTTGCCTCTGCATTTCTCTTGATAGTAATTTCCTAATAATATTATAGTAATTTCCTGTGAGCAGTTTTTTAATACAGCTGTTAGTGTTCCTTAGGCACAAGAACCAATCCGTACATGCTAACATCAGGAGAATAATGTCTATTACATTCAAAATCGCATCAATAGCTACCAAAGTGACTTCAAACCGGTTTATACTAGAAATTATCAAAAGGTTAATATCTAAACCCCTTTTGTGAGAAAATATTGCTTTCCTATAACGCAAAGCTGGATAGAGATAGCGTGGGAAGTTATCTAAAGCAAAACTCTATTACAGGTAGTGAAGATAAAATTGAAAAGGATAAAGTTAAAAGCAGCATACACAATTTAAATTAAACTTGTACTGTATTGGAAATATTGCATGAACATAGAGCATAGGTATTTTTGTGAGTCAGAATAACTTATAACGGTCAGGACATCCAGTAGAAACTGAGTCACGTATCCATATTGGAAGTGATCGACTAGTTTGTAGGTCAAATGAACCCCTCAATCATGAGCTCATTACGCGTCGGAAGTCAGACAACTGTGATATCCTCACATGAGTAAATTGCGTTTTCAGTTGAATTATAAATAAAATCGAAAACAAGTCGACAAGCAATCGATTGTTTAAATTGAAATTGAGATAAATTATATTTTAATACTTAAAGTAATTGCAAGGTCCAAAGATAATGATGTTGAAAAATTTAATCATTATTGATACCAACAATTAAAGAACCACTGAAACATGAATAGAAATAACAGGATTGTTTGCAAAGCCAAAAAAGGGTAACAATGTCAATTCATCAACCTTCTGTAGCCACTAATTAATTATTGCAACATTACGATTCCCAGGTTTGTTAAAGCATACTTGAATTTGTCTAATTGCTAGTTTTGTGTCTAAATAACTTTTATCTCTTTGATCGCTTCGTTTAAAGTGCATTTTGGATAATTGTATCTTATTTCTACTATTTATGTTCTTATCTTTTCAATCGTAGAAATAAAGTCAACATTGTTATGGGAAATCTGATCAACAACAGTCGTTATTTTGAAGTGCGTCTATCGGATTCGCGATTGTTGTTTTCTGATTTGGTCTTCTTTTGTTTTCAACCTTCATTTTTTCTTCACCTACATCAACGGGACCTACATTCTTATCGCTTTTTAATAAGAATAAAACCGATTCTGTTTTGTTTACTTTATCCTTATCAACAGCGTCTATTGATTTCCACATTTTTTTATGCCGTTTTGATTGCATACAATGCGTGTTATGATAGGTGCTTGCTTGCTTTTTGTTTTTATGACTTCTTTTTTTGCATTCTTTGTTACTTTTTGTTGATGTTTCAATTAACGGCCAATATCATGAATTGTTGATTCAGTTTTTGTTGATTCTATTCCATTTTTTTCAACTACATTTTCAAACCTCGTTTGGAACTTTCCACATTGGATTGTTTATGACGAAATATTTAGTAAATATTTTTAAAGTAATATTTTCTTAAAATGCAATCATTCAACTCACTCAGATAGGGGTCTGACCTAGACCAGGTTTAGATTGTTAAGATGGGTCACATAATATTTAGCAATTTGCACAAACAATGCATCATTAGCTTCGTTATTATTCAAAGAGATAATATAACTAACTAACCACAGTTAATGTACTATAATATGCTGTTAAATTGATTTTAAATGTCCATTATCTTCAACATTAGCGCGGATTTTGCGCTAAGGAAATAACTACAATGTGAATAATCGTCGTGTGTTGTATTGAACGTTTAAGCATCATTGACCTCTTTTCAACTTTTCCTTATTTGATACTACTAGTTAGATTATAAGCCTTTATTTTATTTTCGTGTGCCTATGGTTGGGTTATGTTTTATGGACAAAATCAGAACCATTCTCGACATTATACATCCATAAAGCCAAATGAAAAACTGTAACACTCAATGACATTTGCGAAGACATTCCACATAATTACATCGTTTTCATCGCCTAAAAAGAGGCCTATGTCTATATCGACTTTATTTTAAATGAGATGATTTTATTGATTTAGAAGTTTGTAGGTATAAAAATATCACGAAGATAGATAGTGTTCATAATAATGAAGTTTGTCACAGAACGACGCAATCCTATTGGGTAAACGTATTTGAGTTTTCCTCAAAAATATTTTAGTAGCTGTTTTTTAAAACTTGTGTTCATTCAAAATACATTTAATCGATTATCTGATCCGATCAACGATCCATCTAGATAACTTGGTCAGGTAATATAGGTTCAAGTCGATAAATAAGTCGAGATCAATAGCTTACCTAAATTGAAATAGTTATTACTTTTTTAACCACAATCGTAAGTCTAACACACTTTTCGTTACATAAAGACTGTGGATCCCTTTAACGTAACTGCACTTAATATAAAATTATTAAATACTTTATAAGTTTCCTGGTTTTAGAACCGCATACTGCGTAAGACTGCGGATTAGATTACAGCCAATATTTGCGGTTTAAAGAAGCCTTACAAAACACTCATTTAGAAAAACACTGAGCCAAACAACAAAATTCTGAGAACAAGAAATAAAATTCATAGTTTTTACTCAACAGTTACCTGTTTATGTAAAACGGTGTGCATACAAAAATTGCTTAGTATTTAGCGTTAGAATAAATTAAGCTTGACAGACATTGCTGTTAGCAAAAAGTTTGGTTATTAGTGGAAGGCAATTAACGAAGCAGCCAATGGTTGTTGGCCTGTGGTCGACCACGCGTAGCGCCGCCGGCGTCGGACAGTCATGATATCATCAAATTACAGTTTAATACACACAATTTACCATATTTTTAAGTATTCAGGGTTCAGCGTCTGTGCTATGAGTAAAAAAAAACAGCAACGTTTCTGGATTTTAGGAGTTTACAGTACACGCTGCAGTACTTTAAGTCATTAAATTATTTAAAAACAAATGAGTCTTTCAAATACGAATTGGAACAAAAAATGTCTTGTGAATTGAGACAAAAACAGTTGAACATCAGGATTTATATTATCATTTCCGTCAATTTTAATTTACATTCCGAGTTAAACGTAATTATCTAAATAATTTATTAAGACAACAATAAATCAAAGGTGTTTATTAAAACTAACCACAAACCATATACGTCATCTTTACACCTAGCATTTAACTTTACGAGTTTTATAATTAATACACGCGGATATTCTTCATCTAAATTAAGGTCATTACGTATTTATTTCGTGTCTATTGTTTATATTTTCTCATCTAAATCGTTTACGGTCACAGTCACTACCGGGTACCGTAGCCTTATTAGATTATTCGTGACCACGAGAGCCATCAACAGCAGTGTACACACGATGTTAATATCATCACTTGTAATTTATTAATATAATTTAGATAAGCTAAGATTTATAATTTTGTTTGGTATTGAAGTAGCTTTTAGCGTTTTGTTATGCAAGGAGGTTTGAAATTCACGATTAATGAATTTTAAACCTTCTTACTTATGTATCATGTTTTCTTCATTATGATATACACGCTTTTCTCGCAGCATGGCCAGCGTGGATGTCGGTTGCCTTTAAAAATAACTTGTCATAGTTCAAGTTATGTTTATACCAAAATCTATTAAGCATCTTCCCAGAAAAGACAGTAACAAATGAATATTCGCCTTCAATATATTTGGATATTCTACTCTCAATTTATAATTGAAAGGTTTGCCACAATACATCCTGCAGTAGATCGATAAGGTACTAGACTACAAAACACTGAAATAAGATATTCAAGTCACTAAGGATTGATCTACAAAGGACTTTTTTTACGAAGTCACAAATACCCTCCAGCATAATAGAATATTAATGACAATATTTAGTACAGAACCCGCTATAAACAAGTGAAGGCGCGTTATTGAGCATTATATTTTTTGTAGTTTGTAATGCTGTATCGCTCTAGTTTGCGGTTTAATTCTCGATTGTAAAAAAACTGACATTTACCACATTCAACACTGAATAGAAACATTTAACATTGCTTCAGCATAACTTAGCAAATATTTTAAACAACTAGCATTGTTCAGCTGCTTAAAGTTTGCTAGGCTTGTTGTGAACACTTTTGTTAAATGTGTTTTCACTGCATATTCTATTCGCAATTCGAATAACTGCAGTTTAATTAATAGACCCTTTGACTTTTATTCTCTTTGTATGTCTCAGCCTGGAGCACGACGACAATGGTATCTCCCAAAAATCTACTACAATTTCATTATAGACTCATGCTAAGAAAATGATTCTTGTCAAGATATTTTTTTTAATCTAATAGATATATCACATTTTTGAACTGGAAAAATGCGAATACCAGAAACACATGCCGTGAAAAAGTGAGTCCGTGAGTTGCATAATGAATTTGTTGAATTAAGTCCATATTGGGAACAGTTTCCATGAGTAACGGATGTGGGGCTCTGCATCCATTAGTTTATCGCGACCTTTGCCCACTCGGCCCCCCTCGGTACACGCTCCGTTTGCGCTACCATTGTCTCGTGGTCACTCACAAAGTGAGAAAACTGCTTTCCACACGCTTAAGTAACACTGTTTATAAATTTATTTATTCTTAAGCAAACCTTAACGAAATCGTCCTTATCTTTGAATTGCTAAAAAGATTTATATAGAACGCATAAATATCGAATATAAAAAAAAAACTTGCACCCATAAATTTCATTTAATCATTATTTATTACCGTTTATCTCTACAGAATCGATGAAAAAGATACGTTTTACATCGATGTGCAACAGTCATTAGATATTCGTAATGAGCGCGTTGGTGCTCAGCCACCATATACAGAACATAAATAGAAAGCCAATTATTTACATAATCCATAAAAAGTTCGGTTAACATACCTCAGAACCTTTTTGGATGTGTGTCGTAAATATTCAATCGACATATACTGGAGCATGAGATATCCTACATAATTCTTTAATCATTCAAAGATACAAATATTTCACTCGCTCGATCTTTATCTGATAAATACTTGCTTTAGGCAAAAATTAAGAGGTGGATTTCGTTCCTAATATATGTCTGTATTTAATTCAGTTATTTATGTTCAAGAATATCTGCGCTCTTACTTAAGTTATTAATGTAAATATTTATTGCTGAACATTTGTAAAATGTCGCCAGAAGCCAAATAAAATGTGTGTTAATTAATCAGGTAAATCGAAATAAAAAATGTACATTCTCGTGGAATTTGCACGTGCATTTCGTATTAGGATTTATTTTAAGAATATTTTCCGTATACCATTACCTAGTAGGAATCGTGTAGACAGGAGTTATGTTAAGAGCTTCATAAAAGTGAATTATATCCAAACACTGAGTAGTCAATCAGTTTGAAGTAGCTATTAAACTATGTATATGCTCTCTCTGACCCTTTTAGGCGTAAAGTCCAGACAGGTATACATTTAAGAACGTTTTAAAGATGTTTTGCATTTCGGTGTTAAGGGGTTCGTCAATTTATTGAATGTCGATCAAATTCCCTTGAGTCATTTCTGATATACTGGAAGATAAAAGCGCATTGAAATCCGAAACAATTAGTCCGAGAATCTAAATTCTATTATTTTTATGAAAACGAGGAGAATAATTGATAAGACTGTTTTAAAGCATTTGTTGTTTACCACAGAAATAGCTATTTGATGTTTTGGATTGAAAAAATTGACTATCACTTCAGAACGCTATAACAAATCGTTAATTATACAATTAATATACTTGTCAATGAATAGAGCCACATAATCACAACCTTAATTACTATACTTTTTGTCAAAAGAGCAAAATATTTTGTAGGTATGATGTACATGAATTCTGCAAGAACTTAGTGTAATACTTCGCAAATAGCAAATATTCGCGTTAAAAAAATCCTGCAAGTATATCCAACATTATAGAGTACGGCTTGTGATGCGTGTCACAGCGGCCAATGGCCTTTACGTGTATTGCGTATTCTTCGTATAAGCGTTTACTCTACCCAAGGTCCACTCATTAACAGCCTACCTCGAGTTCACGTATGATATAGCAAAAACCACGTTATATCATAATGTAAAGGTGCCAACACAACATACAAATGCTTTCTAAACGCATAATCGCGAGCTCGATTTAAACCTCTAAATGTCATGCGAATCACATCGCGTTGCTCAACTGAAATAGGTCTTTACGAACCTTCTTTCGTGTTGTGGTAGAGACTGCTAACCAAATTACGTCTCAGATAACAACTACTTAATTTCTTTTGATAGATAGATCTACACAAGCATATATAGTTGTAATTATTTAGAGAGTTTATATAAATGTTTTGAATAATATTTGGGTAACACCTAGTTTTGGCTTATGGGACAAACCGTAGACTACTGGTGTGGTGTTTTTACATCCCTCTTCATTACTTGAATATTATTAAATTTTTATCACAAAAGCGAGACACCAACATAACTTGGTCCTTTCGTCAAACAGTTATAAACCTAAGTCTAACCAAGCCGTCCTAATAAAAGCCTATTAATAAGAAATCCTTCGAACCGGTAATAACGATACTTCCTTTAACTAACAGTCATATTCCGGTTGATGTCAATTACATTTCAAAATGGGTATACATTATACACGTTTTTCGTTAATTTACCATTTTGAAAGCAATCTCAATCATTACCATAGGCGAACGTAGATTTGTATTTAAGGAATAATTATTATAAATGATGGTAATTTTAAACTGATTACCAGTACTAAGAAATGTATCGGAATATGATTTCGATAATTTAGGATAGGTACGTCTCTAATGACAGGATATTTTTGACAGTTAAAATAGTAGAGCTCATTCGATATCAATATATTATATGTGTAAATTTATTGAGATAATATTTTCAATTTATATATTTAGTAACCAAACAGTCTAATTTACTAAATTCAATATTAGTATTCAACGTAATTTTTTAAATACAATAAAAGTGTCGACAATTTTGACTCGATCTTTTGTTTTTTTCGGTATGTATTGAACATTCAATGATCGTTACTTGACATTCAAAGCGATAAAACACATAAACTCAAGTAGGTAGCCATCTATTGCCAAACCTAGAAAGTAATATCATAAATATTTTAATGGGATGTCACCTTATCATTCCATAAAAGCGTTTTGCGTCGCAGGTACTTGTGAAACGGTTAGGTAAGTCTTTAGTACCGCTTTTAATGACAGTTCTATAATCATTCAGCTCTCAAACTGACCCATAGAAATAAACAGACTTTAGACTATTGTGTTCTACACCATTAAGATCTGACGTCTTCATTATATCGTCACGTAGACCATTCATCATACATTCATTATCCTAACACTAGACGTTCTTATTCAAAACCTAGTCTAAAATAACGGTTCGAATATGGTTAGTACTTTGTCCCTGTGTTTCATATCTGTCATCTGCGTTTGGAACTTTGCAGTTGAATAACTTCCTTTATCCATGTACGGTTTGGGAAGCATTTCTCTAAACGTTGTGTTAGTGGGACTCGCTTGTTAGTCACAAATAGGATTTTCCTTTCGTATGTCAAGTGGACTCGCTTGGATTTAACGATAATGATGATTCAGTATCCGCGTTAGATGAATCTGGTTTTGGTAAAGGGCTAGTCCGATTGCGTTTTATTTTATGTTGCGGTTGTTACTTGGAATAGTTACATAGGTGCTACTTGGAAAATTTCCCGAGGTAAGGATAAAATGTACTTATTGATATGTTAAACTAACTACAAAAGAGTTTATTTTACTAATTTACGTTCATTAAACTAATTTAAATAAAATCCAGATAGAATTAGATCTGCCAAGAATTACTAAGTCAGAAAATACGGAAGCAACTGATCTTTTGAGCAATTGTAATTGTAACAAATACTTAAGATAAGTATGAAATAGCAGAACATTAAAATTTACGTTTTGCTAGTCAATGTAACTTGATCGTTTACGGCTATTAAGTTATCGGCAGAAATCCGAAGCGCTACTATTATTGAGGTGTCGTAATAATCGTTTGTAATATTATACCGTTTAACTTCTACCTTTTTATAGGCTTCTTGTAGAGAACCAAATTGGTCTATTAAGTTAATGAAATGAACGCTTGTCAAGGTAATTGGGCTTTAGTTTTAGCTCTTTAGAGCTGGTGTAAATTGGGTCTCCTTAGATATTAAACGATTATTCAACTTTGTATAGTCCCTTAATCGTTACTCGTTCCAATGTCCAAGATATATTCGTGTAAACTGTACCTCTGAATACTTTATCGCTCATCTTACGTCAGTTAACGCCTCGAGTGTCGATACCATCATAAACACAATTACGAGCAACACTTTCTCGAACCAGTCCAATAAAGCCATGAACACCGACATCAATATCAAATTCAATTAGTGCATCAATAAAATGGATCATTGTTGACAGCTCAATTTACAGCGGTCTTTAGTTCCCTGTTATTAGAAACGAGTAGCAATATGTACGCGTTTTAATCTTGTGCATTGGCCCCACGCGTTGCTTCATCAACGAGTACTTCTATCTTTACTTACGCGGGTAGACCTCTTACACCTAATTCAGTTTCATCACAGTCTCTTCCCGTGCGAACAAAATGTCTTCTAACTTTCGCAATGAACCGTTTGATACAATTATCAATGTTAGCGTTATCTCTGTCATCTGATATTGGCCAAACATATTGACCTTCGTACGTTTTTGTTTCATAATTCGATAGTTTGCATATCAAATTAAATTATTTGAATTTTAAGGTTTGATATGATATTTAATATAGCAACCTTATGTGTAAGAAATAGAATTGCTTGGTTGCTATTAAATTGTAAACATTAATGTGCAGGCATTGAATTTATGTAATGTGTTATTGAATTTTATTAATTATTCGATAGAGTAATTTATAATTATTTTGAATGTTTTACAATCATTAATTGATATATTGACATACATTACAACAATACAACAAATAAATCGTATGAAAGTTATAAAGTCCCAAATAGTCCCAATTATGAGAGACCATAAAATATAATTTGTTGTTCCGAATATTTACACGTTCAATAACCATTAATTACATCACACGAGTATCTATTGGAATGGTTATGAGTTTCATAAATTGGCAATAAAATCGCGAAAATAATTAAACGCTAAAATACTCAATCAATTAAAGTTTTGGTTCGTCTCGAGCACTTACTTATTGCGTGTGTGTCTACAAGTTACTAAATATACGTAATTATTGTGATTTAAAATCATAAAATAATAGATGCCAGTTCTGATTATAAGCACGTATTAATTTTCTTGTACACACTAATGATAGCTTCGCCGTTACTTAAATGATTTATGATATCGCATAAATGATCGACTTCCGTGCAGAATATTTGATGTTATTATTGATCAAGACATAATTGTCGCCTACGTAAGTAGCTAATACAGCAGTGGGCATTATTAATAATAATATTTATTTTATTAGTCTAAAAAAATAATAATTTATTCAAAGTTTATTTTCCTGCTTAGATTTAATCTTCGATGAAAATATGACACGAATGTGTATGAAGCTCAATTGAGTGTTTATTTATAAATTTAATATTCTCGTAAAATTGAGTATAATTTTCCGTTAATGACCGTTATTACACGATCCCACACAGGTCGTGTGTAATGATAATGACATTCCTCCGATACGAGTAATTTGATTGAATATTCTTGAACTTAAGACCTTTTTGCATGGTGACATCTAACGCTATCAAGTCCAAGGAGATCTTATTACGCGGGATTCTTCGCTAATATTACACTACAAATACATACAGTAGCTTTATTCGGCCATACCTTAAAAAAATAAATGTAACAGCGTTAGGGCGATTTGATTAGATGAAACAATTTGGGCTATTGATAGAATATGTTACATGTGTTTGTTTCACTGTAAAATTATGGTTAAACTGTAACTGTTGTATATGTTATTATACTGCGCTTACGTTAAGGACGATTAATTTTCAATCACTCGTACTTTACAGTAGAATCGGTTGAGTTCATATCAATGCTTTGTTAATGATGCTGAAAGTGTGGTAACTACATTAATACGGGCCATTGTGTATAAGATAACAAAGCCTAATAAAGAGCAAAAAAATAAATCACCCATCACTCTGTTCTGCTTGAAAGTTTTGCTTTTTTTGTCGCGTAACATTCTTGGGTAACGTACCGTTGGCATAGTTTCGGTAAATCAATGAATGAATCTATAAACAACTGTTACATAAGCAATATTGTAATTGAGTGCGATCGTAATTCAATTATTTCACGGCTAGGTGTTGTATTGCCATTGACCGTATTTTGTTGTTTCTGGTTTTAGAGTTTGTTTTGAAGGGCTTTAGGTTCACAGAGTATTATCTGTATCCTGTATTACTAATATGAAAACGATGCCCTATGATAATATTCCAAGTTATTACTGAGATATTTCTTTGTTTCATTCTATTTTGGTTTTCTAACATGTCTTTTGAAGGTTTTCTAAACAAAATTAATAAATGAATATTCCATCTGCATAATAAGTTTTTAAAACTGCAATCACGAGTTATAAATAACAGATATCCGTTATAATTGCATCTAATACGGCGTTTAATACCTCAGTTAGCGTCTAAATAGTCAAATTGACACAAAATAACCTTCGCAGTAATACCGAGTGCGTGTTAAAGTAATGAGGACGCAATTTATATTCGAAACTCATCGTTGCAGTAATAGGTATCTATCACATAATAAGGATGATAGCAACAATTGTTTTTAATGTCTGTCATATAGTTTAACGAATAATATTGGGGACTTATTTTTTTGTTTTGTTCCCTAAGCAAAAATTGACTAAAGTACAGTCAAGGAAAGTTACGCGTGACGTCACTTTTTCGTACAAATTTTGCGAATGCGTTAAGTCATAAGCCCCAACTCGCAAACTTTAAAGCAGTTTATTTTTGAAATTTTGTATTGTTCAGATAAACGCACAAAAACGTGTCTAATATTTATTAATTATCTATCTGAAGGACTTATTAGATTTTTACTTTTCGTACGTTATCATCATCTCTATAACAGTGCATACGATATTTCACAAACATTAAATAGATACCACGCTTTGAAATTCGTGACCGGAGTTTCAAATAAACATTCGACTTGAGAAAATCGCATCGACGCATGAGCATACAATAATTCCGAGCGTTATTTGTGAGGAATGTTTTCCAGGATACAATTATTTGCGCAATTGCCTGCAGAAATGGATGTTTTGTTGTTATATAGAGTTAGTGGGGTCCAAGGACGGTTGTGCGGATTTAGATGCTATCTGTAAGCTGTTGATGGCAGTTTAATTACGTGGCCTGCGCTTGAGGCGTGTAGTTTCCAATGCCCTGCGACTTTATCCTCCAACGATGCGTTCCTTTATAGGAACTTCTACGTGTCTGTGAGTCAGTTGTTGTTTGGAGACTCAAACACCGCAGTGGCTTGGTATTTATTAAGATAATTAGAATGAGGATGCTATTTCAAACAATATAATAAAATCTTTTTTTTATGTAATTAAAGCGCGTGAATAAAATTGAAATGAATTTAAAATAATCAATAATTCAAAAATAATTTTGACCACCTAGATTGGGCAAATAAATGTCGACCGTTTATCCACAAATCTTCATGACATTGCTCACTCATTGTTTGTAACACCAGATTACTTAACACTCGTAAATATGTAACAGGTGTTTTAATTCACTCGTTGCAGTGTCCGTCGCTCACCCATTATATGCTAATTGAGAGACAACACGCAAAATTGCTACAGACAGAAAGTACATTCACAATTTGACTATAACAATAAGATAAGAGACATTGTACTCTCATTAAATCTTAGTATGTCATAACGTGTTGAATTCACCTCCGATCTTTATTGTAATTGACCACTCAGTTCTAAACAATTATGATACATCTAAGAGATTAGACGAATATTACTCAAAGTTTACATAACTGAGTCTTTTGCGTGTAAACTGATGTACTGTCTTGTCTTGCGTCAATGGTGTAACTGTTCGGAACTAAGTTGAATGGTTTTGGCTGAAACAGATCGTTGCAAAAGTCAAAGGTTGCGTAAATGTTACGGTAAAATGAGGAATGAACGCGATGAGCATGTGAGTATTGCACGGAGCGGCGCACGCGGCGACCCGACGCGCAAACCGTGCTAAAAGGAAGCTCTTAATTCGGCTTATATCAAGCATTAGTGTTAATATTGATAGGTATTTAAATGCGTAATTGCCCATTTAAATTTTGAGTCGATTAGAATCGATTACAATGTGCAGATTAAGTATTCAACATTGGCCAATATAGGTAGCTCATTAACTTTTAAAAAAAGAAACGATTGTTTAGGCCCTTCTTTGCATTTTTGTTAGGTTTTATACCGCAATGCGAACGTCCGTTGATTAAATGAACAAAGCCCTTCTTTGCATTTTTGTTAAGTGTTATAACGCAATACGAAATCTTTCGTCCCGTGATTAAATGAACTCTAATCGCATAAATTTGATTTAACAGCCAGGTGAAAGTTCGATGTACGTAATATTTTAATTATGCGTTACCGTACAGTACTGGTTCTATAAATATGATAAATTGCGTTTAATTCTGCAATTCTATTACAGATGTAAATACTTCGGTGATTATGGACTATTAAGGACTATGATTAGTTAATTTTTAATACTTTAGCTGTTATACAACCTTGATACGGTTGCCTCCGTGTGAGAAATAAACATTCTATTAGTTAATATTCTTTTTGCAATAATATTTATGTTTTATACGCTGGTTAGTCTAGAGGTCACGACCAAGCGCCGTCTCTAATGACTTTATTTAGATGTTTTTGACTTCACTATAATTTGAGTTTTGAAATTAATATTCATTTTTTTTTACACATTTCATGGACCCACTGCCTGCTGTAGGTACTACAATTCATTTTACCTAGTAACACAGTAGGTATCTAATCATTATGATGCAATTCCACACGGAATGGTGGCGAGCTATGTGTTTTTAAAATACATTAATAAAGTTATTGCGTTGGTTCTTAATTAGTTAGTTGGATAACATGCATCCCTAGTTTAAACACAGCACAAGTAAGTGACTGAAAATCTTATTACGTAACACCAACGAACTTCTACCTACGATTTATTATGACAATACGACAACGCCTTGAAGCAATTTCTTTAATTAGGTGCTAGTTACAGTGACGAGCTGTCAGATCACGATTACCTATTGTTAATGATGCGACTGTCATGTCTACAAAGGTTGTAGTCTTGTCGACATTCACACGACACAACACATGGTATTTTTTTTCTTTATAGGCATCTAAAATATGTTCGTGTATTGTGCAAGTAGTAAAAGAAGTTAGGTATAAGATTCTATGATTGACAAGTTATTTGAATGCTTGCTCATCTTTGACCTTAGGCGGTTTGAAGAGACTAGAAAGGTTCCTTCGGTAGAATGAATCTTTATTTTTATTTCACATACATAAAGAACTGACATCACCGACGAATGTTTCAGTAACTCAAATAGGAATGTATAAAGATAAGAGATTTGATTCTTTAAGTGCATCTGTAAATTGATTTTCGATTTTAATTGCAATTAAACTCAACTTTTTAAATTACAAATTCCGGAATTTTAATTTCCGTTTTTAAGAATTGCTTTCTTCTTCAATTTTAATGAATTGTAATCGTAACGTAAATTCCTAAAATTTAATTTCAGTTGGTACCAATTACTTTCTTTCTCAATTTTAATGAATTACAATTGCAACATTTGCATTTTTTACAATTTATAGTTAGAAAAATTTTACTTTTAAAGCGATTTAGCTCATGCATTCGCAAAACAAATCGCAATTCCATCGGCCTACCTCAACGAAAATAATAAACATTCGTGAGACACACACGTAACTTACACTTTGACCTCCATCGAGTGTTGCGGCATCGATAAAACGATGAAGTTCCCATGTCAACGACACCGCTCACCTATTTACTGTGCTTATGTAACCGATGCGTATCGTGCCTAGAATATTTGAGATGTGTAAGGAGTCTTATCTTGTTTCCGTAGCATCTTGTGTCACTAGATAAGTTGTAATGCTGTTTAATATAAATACGTAGTGTTTGTGTAGTGTAGTGTGTTCCTGCATGAATTACTTTATGTATTTTAAACTACATTCTAGAAAATGTGTGCTTTGGTCATAATTATGGTTTATGAAAACGTATTAAGTAGGTATGATAAAAATGAGAGCATGGAGAATTTACTGATAAGAAAACAGGTGCATTGTTTGTTAAAGCAAATGCATTGTGAACTATTAAATTAAACTCATTGTTCGAGTTAAAACAACTTCAAAATAGAAACGTCTAAATAAGCGAGAAACATTAATTAAGTTTCTTAATTTTGCTCAACTAATCCACTAATTGATATCTCAAAAATTCACACACCACTATTTTGAAAGATAAATTAATTTATACTCGCGATTTCATAGGCCGTTACTAAAGCAGTTCCCACTAGTTGCCTACATTTTAACAGTTAGAATTCACAAGTACTTGCAAAATCTAACCTTCTAAAGATTTATGGTGTATCAAGATTTTTATCGGTTTTATTTGTTTTCTACTGCATCATTTGTTATGCAAGAGCGGGCTGACCGTGAACTCGCGCGTGTGGCGGCGGCCTAATAATTGTGTACCTGTTAATTATCTCCTTCCCGCAATTGTATGCAGATGTAACAACGTGCTAACATATATAATTCTAAAGACTTTTTACAACCACATTGTGTGTTATTTATGTTATTTACAATTGGAATTTACGCGTTTTTGCCGTGTGTGTAGACACTGTAGATAGGTGCGTAGATTACCAACCCAGCAATAAGGCGTGTGTGAATTTGGGCGTGGATTCTCATTTTGTAACGCACTTTTAAATGTGTCGTAATTAGATTTAGCAGGAAAAGTAGTATTGATCTGATGCAAAAAATATGCTAAATAGTCAAAAGACCTTCAGTGTTTCTATTGAATTTGACTTTTAACGATTTTTAATTTATTGATAAAGTATTTTTTTATAAACATCCTATGTATAATAAAATATAACGCAGCACAATGTCGTGTTTAAGTCATGCTTTAAGTATAGATTTCCTGTAATTAACCTATAGAGTAATACTTAAAATTTAACATGGAATGTATTAAATTGTTTTGAATTGTTAAATTGCTTATACATCCTGCCATGAGTATAATAATGGCTTACTTATAAGGAAGGACTAGTTCACAATGGTATTTCTAAAGCTCTATAAAAAAGAGTAACATACCATTAAACAAATCTGAAAACTGCATTAATAAAATGAACTTCTTTCAGACCCAAAAGTTCGTAATTTATTTGAAAAAGAAAATTCTCTTTAAAGTGTGTGAAAGAGAAACCTCTTCATTTTTGCGAGAGATCATATCGGTCAACTAACGATAAATCTCTTCACTTGAGCTCTGCACTTGACATTCTAATGAATGTCATAATTACATAATTAAATTAATAATTGATTTTTCTTGACTACCTATTGAATAAACACCCATTTTCCTTAACCACTAACTCACGCACCAAACAAAAGCTTTTCTTCGATTCTCAGTATTTACTCACACTAGTTTGTTTTTCTCTTAGTACATACAATTGAGGTTTTCCCATCTTTCCCATGCAATTACATTATACTAATAGTAATGAAATCACTGTTCTATTAACCTCCGCCTATTGTATTCTTGTTTATTAATTTATAGCAGTTTATACCGGTTTTCCCTTAATGTTAATGTGTATAGATTGTAGGAAATTGATTAGAGATAATTAAAGTTGCCCTTTTCACACCAGGTTGGTGTTACAAACAAATGAGCAACGTAGGTATTACGATCTGTAATCGTCTTTCGATGTTTACAATAATCTCGTAATATGTAAAACTGAAGACCAAACCAGTCTCGTGTCATACATTGGATACAATTTTGCCAATACGTAATGATTTTATCCTAAATTGTAGTATGGATAAAAAAGGCACAATGTTAGGTATATGCTCTCTCCTACTCAATCCACGACTTCCAAAACTTCGTTTATACGGAATCTCGCAACTTTGACTGCTGACTCTGAATATAGAAGATACGCGAATAGGTACAATAAGTACTTAATACCTCTGTAACTGGACACTATGATTATTTACATATTTTATCCAACAAAGACCTGTACTTACAGAAGATTATAGCATGCAAAATATACACCGTGTAACATAATTAACGCACATCCTGAAACTACTTTGTTCAGAATCGATAACAGAATCCATTTCATTAATAAAAATAAATATTTTTTTTTACCAAAAAATTATTTAGAAATAATTAAATTGTAGACACTATTTTCATAAAGCACTCGAAGTAAACGAAAATGAGCCTTAAGTCGATGCAATAAGGCTTTAGCAATTCACAGCGGTTCACACTTTCAAACACACGCGTTTTGCCAATTATTTGTACAAATTATTCTGACAATATGTAATAAAAACAAATATCTAAGAAAATGATAAAAATGTTTCAATACATTAATTGTGGATAAAAAAGGATATTCTTTTTGGGGTGTCTGTGGATGTGCGTTATTTCCGTTACACGTTGTATAAACAAAATAAACATAATACAGGATAGTTATGTTGTTGTTTGATAATTTAGATTTTATTGGGGAAAACCAACAATAAGAATAAGATACTTTTTTAAATAATGTGCCTAAACAATAACATGAATACTCAAATACGCACTGTATGCACACACAAATTCAACAACTGAATTCAAAAAGCTTATCACTCATCAATTGTTTAACCAATTCGCTCAAACCATTTCGAACATTCACATCGCAAGACTTGGCTCGTTCGCAAACAAGCATTGCATCATGAGTGGGACTAAATTGATCTTCATTTTCTTATATCAATATATCTAATGGTCCGTATAATTACATGGACTGTCTCAATTTATTTGCACGGAAGAGGTTTGTCTAGGTTTAGAAGGCTAAGAACATAATGTATATTGGTGTCCACTCGTGTGGGTGTAAAGTATAGTTACCTTACGCGGAAGTATTACAAATGCGTATCGTTTGCAATCTTGTAAGACGATGTTAAGTACAAAGATCAGAAATAGAGCGTAAATCGTTATAGGTTGCTAGTTCACCGCGCAGGCGCCGCTAACTCGTATGCCCGGGTTTTGTAATAAAAAATGATGTCTCTATGTTTACGCTGATTAGACGATGGTTGATTAACGGGAATTTTTGTTTGTCTAACAAACGATGTGTCGCTGTAGTTGTTCGTTTGGTTTCCAAAAAGCTTATCAATTTAATTTGTTGATATCTGCGCACTAACAATCGTGGTTGACCATAAGGTAATAGGCAGACATCTCTTGACAGGTTTCAGGGTTCAGAGTTCGAAGTCAGGATTGTCATTATCGACTCATCTGTTAGGTTCGATTCTCACCTAGGAAATTATCTCTATATGAGCGAGACCATTTGTTCTGTGCGTTATTTATCTGTAATATGTATGTATTTAGACGTATACAAGTATGTTTAACAGTTGTCCAATACTCATAATACAAGCTCTGCTAAGTTGGTTGGCTAGACTAGATGGCGTTGTGTGAATCACCAATTTTAATTAACTTTTCTGCTTCTAAAGCCCGAACTTTTTATTGATCTTCGATTTAATAAAAAGTTAATAATTCATAAACATCCACCCTAGAAAATATAGAACCGGGTTCTTGATGGTTTAAACTGCCATATTAGTTGTACTTCTAATTTCCAAACAAGTGCATTATCTGCTTACCGCAATACGTATTTGAACTTTAATTAAAGTCTGTTTATCCATTTCAGACTGGATTAGATACACAGTTGTCCACCATGGATACATCAAGTATATTCGTAAGAAATGTTAGACTAAACGATAAATAAAAAAATAATTACTTCCTGGCGTTGAATCTATGAACACGGCATTTATATACACTTGAGTTATAACAATGGCATGCTATAAGATATATCATTAAGTATCTCTTTAATGACAACTCTTAACATTAAATACGTGTTTACAAATAATAGTGTATTAAATTGTTTAAACGATACTGTTCTTATGTAAGTAATATTTTTCTATGATTATTTACTAACACCATTAAATTTATAAAGTTTGATTTATAAGGGTTTTGTCAAGCCCTAGTTATTTTTTTTGGATTTGTTTTAAAAGTTTATGTGCTTTTGTGTTGTTAAATTAACTTGATAATATCAATTTCGTAAATAAATTAAAAAAGGGAACTTAGCATTCGTTTTAAAAAAAGTGTTATTTCTTGCAAAAATATCAGTCATCTTTGTATTGCAAGCACAAAGGGATAATATTCTTTTTGTTTTTTATTCCGAAGTGAAAAACAAAATGCTTTTATAATACTCATGATACATGCCTTTTGCTAGAGCACGTGAGCAACAAGGTGGTCGTAAACTTAACGCGTGAAATGAGACGCGATTACATGCGCTTTACCTTCCTATATCTCTGACTAGAACGAATCTAGAAAATGATAATACGGGAAATCTTATGTCGTATATTTTCATACCGATCTTGTTATGTCTTGTACCTACCTTTGTCAAATCTGTTTCTTATGAGGTTGCAATAAAGAATATTCTATCTATAATACATAGATATATAATCTACGAATATGTAGATGTAGATCATATAACGGTGAAAATATGTACCTACTAAATTAAAACGAAAATAAACGTTATATTGGCTTGTAATAGGAACAGCTATGAGAATTTAAAAGGGCTTTTGAAAGTGTGACTCTGCCACGATGCTACTTCTGTGAAAACTATCTCCCTTTTACAATGCTCTTGTTTAAAGAACCTCATACAAACTACAGGCCGAGTAAAGAGTTGCCTACGAGAAAAAGAAAGGATTTTCTCATGTACTTGAATGACAAAACGGGTTTATTTACTATGTTTACCAGCAAAAAATTTTTAAGAGTCATTTTTAGTAGAACAACAATGTTCCAACTTAGTCAATAGTCATAAATTAACGTGAAGTTATCACTAGTCAAATAACCGATTAATATTATTAACAGATAATAATCAACAAACTTAGTTGTACAAACAACTTAATTCAATTACAAATATACCCTAGTCAGTCAAACAAAATAATTAATTAAACATTCAGCCATAAGTCTTAGTCCCTTACAAGTTGCGGGCATATAAATAAAATACCTATTAAGTTAACAACCCTTAACCGGCAATGTGTTGACTAGAATTACGATTAAATCTGCAATTATACATACATTAAAGGTAATGTTAAATATTTATGTACCTGCTTTAGCTAACGTACACATACATGCAAGGATAGTATGACCTTGGTGTAGATAAGGCTGGATGGCTGGTGATAAAGCCATTATGCTATTAACAAGTAACAGTGTTAAAAGTTTTTCCGCGACATAAATGACGCAATGAATTCGGTTATAATATAAAATAATTATTGTCGTGTGTATTTTGTTTTATTTGCGTATCAAACAGTCTCTCTATGGGTAATCGTATTCAACCTTACAGAGAATACCAAGAACCTTGTAATAAACATTCGGATCAAACACAAAACGTAGTCATTTGTACGAAGAATTGTGTTACAATTTTAAACCGAAAATTACTTTGTTGATAGTGTACGTGCGAGGGTCTCAGTGAAATTAATAATCATGTAGATACCACATAAGTACAATGTATTAAATATTGATATTCGATACCAAGAAAAACCACATTGTATCAAATATCAAAGCTCTGAACGCCTTCGTGACGCTGGATCATTTAATATCTGTACAAAAAATGTCGCTGGCTACGAGTTTTTTGTTCATGTCAATCATACAAAATATTTTTGTTGAGACGAAAGCCAAGTTGATGTGACATTGAGAGGTCAAGAGCCTTTATAATTATTACATTTATGTTGTTGTTTTTTGTCATTTTTATTCGTATCAATTAAGTAAAATGCGGTTTCTTCAACTGTTTTCGATTCGAGTTTCCTATTTAGATGCTTAGGTTGTATCTATTTTGAAAGTAAATACTTGATGCATAAATGTCAATCTCAAAAAAATAAAAGTTAAATTCCTCAACAGGAAAATTAGAAAGGAAGAATTTTCAAACCGGCCTTTCAATTCTTTACACCTAAGCAAGTCTATTGATTGACTAAAACTAAAGACTACAAGTTTTACATACAGATTAGGTTCGTATCAGATTCATGGGGTGCCACGCATTGATTGCGATGTACTCATTTAAATATCTGATTATCCTTCGTTACACCTGTTCATTATGTAAACGATGCACGCATGAGACGCCGATACCGCAACTATTTCAAGTATGTCGGTCTTTGTAAGGATGACAAGGTTGGACCTGTGGACTAGATTTTTTATGATCCTCTTTGTATGGCATTTAAGCCATAAACTGTGAGTGAAGTTGACATCGTTTTTAATGTTTCTTGAACCGAAAGAAAAGAAAAAACAGTTTTTTTACTGATTTTTTTTGTTAGACCATAACTATTTATCCTACTTATAAAACTTCTTTGTGCAGATTTGTTTGTCTTTAGCTTATTTTTCCACGGACATTGTAGCTGAAATATTAATCGTATAAATATTAGTAGAACCTATTATAAAATAAGTAATGTTATTGTAACCGATCTCGTTTACTTATTAGATGTAATAAAATAGTTTATTTCTGCAATTGCGTTGGAATTCGGCATTTAAAAATTTTACGCATCATCTAAAGTTACATCAGTATTATCATAATATTTAAGCCTACAAAATTTTAGGAAACAAATTAGTATACATTGCCGTAATAGTTAATACGATTATCATTTATTAGATCAATGGTATAAAACGGCATATTATAATCCTTCATAATCTGATTTTGAAATGTTTTTTTCCTTGTTTTGGAATATGTAACGAATTGATTATTTTTTAAGTAATCTTTAATGTGTCCAGATAATAACAAAATAGGCTAGAAGTTCATGAGGATGAGTTTTCAAAAAAAAATATTTTTATTCCAACTTATTGTACAATACTAATTATGTCTACTTCTAGAAAAAAAAAAACAATTACTGCTACATAGCAATATATTTCCTTATCTTTTGGGTTTTCATTACCTAATGACGATACTTAGAACTAAACTCTAGGCTTAATAGAAACGGTGATAGATAAGCTACATTAGGCTTCGCTGCGTGACCTAGGCGTAAAGTATCCTATTAGTTACGCCTATGTTGTCATGAAGTTTCTAACGCCTGTCAAAAAGATAATATAATGTACAGTGTGTTGATGTCATAATGTTTCTCTTGAATGGTGAGGTTATGAAAATTAATTAAAGTTTGTAATAGGTATATCATTAAATTATCATTCTTTAAGTATTGTATTAAAAGGACATGTAGGTGGTGTATTATTTCGAGATTCTATAGTTGTTACATCTAGCGTGTACGATTTCGTTTCTGTGCAAAAGTTTTCACCATTTCTTAGACTAAGAACTCACGGAGCGATTTTTTCCCGCGCCCGCCGCGGTGGCGGGCCCGCAGACTCTGTAGAGTGCAGATTTACATATAAGAAATTAAAGCACAACTCACGACGCGGTTTACGCCCGCAGTCTGTGCGATAGTTTGCGGCTCCCGCGGCACCGGCGGGCAACTTGTAGAATCGTGCGGGCCGCGGTCGCCCGCAAGCTCTGCGGTTTGCGCCCGCAACCTCTACGGTTTGCGCCCGCGCGCTCTGCGGTCGATTGGCGGGCGATCGTAGTGGCGCAGAGGCGGCGCGCGCGGGGAGGAGGTACAGAAAGCTGCGGTACCGCTGCGGTTGCGATAGTCGCCCGCAAACGTGGCGGGCGATGATCGCAACCGCAGCGGCTGCGGGACCGCGCGAATAACCGGTCTCGTGAGTTTGAAAATAAATTCGCGGTTCCGCAACCGCTGCGGGTGCGGTAAGAAATCGCTCCGTGAGTTCTTAGCGTTAGAGTAATCCCAGTACGCTGCTTTTTCTTATATTCAACTGTTTCTTGATTTTCATATAAGAAGATCTTTAGTTTATTTTAACATTTATTTCGTGAGCTCTACCTAGTGTCCATTGGTCCTTAAAGTTCGGAAACCCAGTTGAACTCAGTTGAAAATTTGACAAAATAATCATGTTCTAATCCTTTTAATATATTTATGAGTAGGCTTTTAAACCAGGCTCATAGTGTGTTATAAAATATCACTTTGAACTCAGCTCTAATTTACTGTGACACATAGTTTCAAGTAAAACCAACCTGACAGAATTGACGAGCTAGCCTTGTCCTGAGTGACGTCACCTGACAAATTGACGGACTATTTACATGCATTAAGTGCAGATGGCTTACTACTACTATTTAAAGTTATAATATCGTAGGTGTGGAGGAGAGATGCCGCTCTACATCGCGTAGAGTTCTGTCACGCTTCCACATATCGGTAGGATTTAAGATATCAAAAGCACATACTAAATATTGTGTTTATTTTAAGTTAATCGAACGCAGGTGGGATGTTTGAGACGTTTATTGTTAGGTTTGGTACTGCAGGTGTATTAGGTGCGTATTAAATAGAGATTAACCTAATATGAATAAATGAGAAATAATGAATGAGGTTACACTGTCGTTTACAGCAATGAAAACTCTTTATTAGTACATAATAATATACTACTTATTTCTTAGTAGTGGTTTAGATATATAGCAAACAGACTAGTTCACTATATGTAAAGATTTAAGACTGAATTCGGAAAAATCAATCGAGTATTTGTTTTTCTTTCATTATCTTTTCACTAGTATTTGTTTTTCTTGACCGGAGTACTAAAACACATCTTAAATGTCTATCCGTCGTTACTTCACGGTTCAAATTGAAATAGACTACACAAGTAAGTTCTACAAGCATTTCAGTAGGTATACATGGATAAATGCAGTTAAATTTTGTAACATTCTTTGAACAAAAAAAAAAGGTTCAAAACAATCTCTAAGCAATGTTAGTGTAATATAACCTCACAATCAAAATGCAATTACAAAAGGCTTACGCATTTTAATATCAAATGACTAAGTGCTGTCATGGTACAATAAATATGAAACGCGAACAGAGAAAGGGCGTATCGTGTGGACATACCCTTCCTAGTTCTACTTGTTAGTTACGTTATGTTACGTCTCGTGTAAACTTGTCACATTCACGGAGTATAATAATAATTAATAGCTAATGAAGAATTAAAGTGATAAATTAGTAGTTTTTTCGTACACAAATTTGAAATTGAATAAAGTAAAACCAAGACAAGAGGACTTGGCCAGAATGTATAATTTCACAATTGATTCGAAAATCGATGTAGTGTTTTATGATAAAAAATAATAGCTACCATATTGGTAACATACCTCTGCTGTTTAACTACAACTTCACAAATTATTTAAGTTATCTATTTAACATAAATATTTTATCAAGAACTTATCCAAAAATCTGTCACCGTCTTTTGTTTTAAAACAAAAGACGGTGACAGACAGACAGACGGTTGCTTTTTAGCAATACATTTTATACTCTCTTTACGAACAATTTCCAACAATGTTTACCATTCCGCGTCAACATATCATATTATATGTATATGAAGGCTTTCATATTTACTGTGTACAATCCGACCGCCAATTAATTTTGTTAACGAGTTTCCGACATTAGCTGTTAAATGTTATACCTTGAAATGCGTTTCGAGTTATTTATTGGAATACGCCTCTGAGCGTTCAGAGGATAAGAGTTATGTTTAGTTTACAGACAAATTGTTTTTGACTTAGTGTTATATAAATCATGAGATGATTAAAAAGATTAGGCATGTGTATGTAGTTTTAAATTATTTTGTTCTCAGTTTCTCTTCAGTTTCAGTTCTCTAAAAAGTTTGAAAAAGGGCGGGTTTGAAATAACATGAAGATGTTTTTACTTGGAACATGATAGGCAGAAGTTTTCTGTTTGATGTGTAGTACTGGAGAAGCGAAAACAGTCGAAGTGGTCTTCTCCTCTCTAGATCTGAATAATGGTTTATTAAGGTTACAATCTAATAAAAAACTTGGAGTGATAGGAATTCTTGTGTTTCTTTGGAGTTCTTTGGAGACCTTAATTTGGTTTTCTTTGTAGTTTTGAAGTCTGAGACCCTTTCCAAACGTGGCAATTGGTTCTAAACAGAGTTTAATCCAAGCTATCATTAGTAACTAATTTGTCAATCTACTCTACAAATACTTTCATATTGAAAACTTTGAAAGGGCAAAATACACCAGAGAGAAAGTATAATTATTTGTACTAAATCAAAAGCGAAGCATAATTGGCCTATTCCCTTGGCTCGTGCCTTGGCAATGCGTCAAATAACAAAGAGCAGACATTAGTCACAACAGGTAATGTAAATCTGTTCCTCCCACGTTGGTACAGTCAGCAATAGAAGTAGGCTAACATAATGACATTTATAAAGTGCCAAAAACCTTCGATGAAATGAAAGAATTGGTGCTTAGTACAAAATAATAGGTTAGCTAGAGTAGATGTTCAGCGTATTTTGTTACCTTATAACTGCAGAACAGCAACTCATTGAATTTGTGTGTGAATAGCTGTTTTGAAAATGTGACTTTTTATTTATTTGTTTTGTAATTTATAACAATTTCACCTTATTTTTTTTTTTATAAAATAAGAGAATCTTCTAATACAAGATTAATACAAGAATCTTAACTTACTTAATAATTGTGTTACGACTTCTGTCGCTGATCGTACGTTACCCAATAGTTTTGAATAGTGCAACTGTCACCAGCTAACTAGTTTCACACCGCATCGAATTAATGTGATGTGAATATCTGTCAATCATTCATAAAGAAGCTGTGTTTGTTATTATCGAAGTACGAGTAATGAAGACGTCTTAGTAATTTGATAAATTACTTTATTTGCGAGTATTAAGAAGATGTAACACCTAGTTATGTTGACAGCTCGAAATTGTTGAGAGATTGTTAAGTTAATGAAGACATTTGTAAGTTCGTGTGTAATCAAGTTATTTTATTTGGCAAGTCTGAAGAGGAGTTTTTTATTTGCTTTTTATTTTTTGTTTTTTATTTTTAAGTTTTTTATTGTGGTATGTGACTGTCGCTATTAAAATATTGAGTGACCGTAAGCTAGTGAACGTTGATAAGTTTAATTTATTTGTCGGAGAGGTGGTATATGTCGAAGAGTTCGTATACCTATCCAACCTGCGTGGTGTAACGCCGATGCCAGTGACAATAATTATGATGATTATTTGTGGAACGTCAAGTATGACAGTTGGAGTCTAGCGACTGAATTACTTGGGTGTGGTCTGTACTGCGGAGCCGTGGAGTCTTGGAAGATGAACCCAGAAGGCGAACGGACGGAAGTGCAGAACTCGCCAGCGTTTCACAATATAATCTGTTATCATCTTCCACGTGTTTGTAAAACCAATCATGTAATTGTAATAAACGATAATCAAGCGATGTAACGAAGACTTTATTTCAACAAGACATTCAATATGGTTGATGAAGACTATCTAAACGCTCTGCCAATATATATCCTGTCCGTCTCATCCTACATCAGAAGTGGGATGAGCCCGCTGCCCACAGAGAAGTAATGAGATTCGCCCGCCCCGTACATAGAAGCAACGATGATATTCAACGAAATTTGTTGAAGCTGCAAAATCGAAACATTTTGACAAGTTATAGAAGCCATGAAAACAAAAGAAGAACTGAGCGTCACAATGTTAAACGAGCACATCGAAGGAGTCAACCTACAAGGAGTCCGGCTTTCGTCTGCTGCAGTCGCCGTGCCGCGCCGCGCCGCAGCGCCGCGCCGAGGAGCACTACACGAGAAGCTACGACGGGAATGGAGAAGTCGACGAGTGTTGCAGTCACAGCGGCTGCCGAGAGGAGGGTCGACGTGTGATACTTTACCAACACCTGCGTACATTGATGCATCCGGTGAGCAGTTTTCAGTTTGTTATGTTAGCACCGTAAAAAAAACGGAATGACCGTGACGGCGTCAGATTGTGTGATGCGATTTGGTAGAAATGGCGGTGTTGCCCGGTTCTTATGCTGTAAGTTCGAAGGGGCGCACTTGTCCAGTCCAAATGCGTTGAAGGGTCGAAGGGGCGGTGTCATCCGGTCTGCAGTAGGCAGTCGAAGGGATGCACTTGCTCGGTCCCGTTGTGGTTATGATTCGGGTGCTGAGGGCTTACTAATGAGAAGAGTCATCGAGTAATGTGGTGTGTGGAAGGTGGTCGAAACGATAATGTCGTCCGGGCCATGCAGCTGATAGCGGCTGGTTGAAGGGACACATTCATCCGGTACAACCTTAAGTGTTCATTGGTCGAAAGGACAGTGTCGTCCGGGCCATGCACGTGTGGCTGGTCGAAAGGACACACCCGTCCGGTCCAAATTGATACTGTGTGAAAAATTGTTGTTAAGTGATCAGAAAAAGGTGACGTCCGGTCCATGAGTGGTCGAAAGGACACACGCTTTTTCTATTCTGAGACAGTTATAGTTGTATGATTGATGACAGTAACATTACGACTACTAGTCATAGCTTGTCAGGTTGGGCGAGCGGGTAGATTGATTCTGCCCATGTCAGATTGAGGAGGACGCCTGAAGCTCTTAATGTTGTAAACATATTGGTTGATCAAGATAATGATCAGGTATCTGACACATCGCGCGATTGAGTTTGGTGGCCAGAGGCAGCTGGCCTGAGGCGAGGTGGCCAAAGGCAGCTGGCCCGAGGCGAGGTGGCCAAAGGCAGCTGGCCTGAGGCGAGGTGGCCGGAGGCAAGAAGGCCAAAGGCGAGATGAATGAGGTCGCGAATGAATATGTGTTGAGATGTGATAATGATGAGTTAAAAATTGTGAGAGAGAGCTTCAGAAATCCCTCTAAGTTAATTGATTACAAGTCAGTAAAAGAAAATTGTTTCTGGTATAAGTTGGATTAGTACTCGTGATTGTCTTAAAGCGATGTTTTGTTGGTCAGAGATGACCGAGCGGTGGTAAATACTACTTGTGGTATTTTCCTTTACAGATTCACACGAGGACGTGTGATGCGTCAGGAAGGCCGTGTCGGAGAGGTGGTATATGTCGAAGAGTTCGTATACCTATCCAACCTGCGTGGTGTAACGCCGATGCCAGTGACAATAATTATGATGATTATTTGTGGAACGTCAAGTATGACAGTTGGAGTCTAGCGACTGAATTACTTGGGTGTGGTCTGTACTGCGGAGCCGTGGAGTCTTGGAAGATGAACCCAGAAGGCGAACGGACGGAAGTGCAGAACTCGCCAGCGTTTCACAATATAATCTGTTATCATCTTCCACGTGTTTGTAAAACCAATCATGTAATTGTAATAAACGATAATCAAGCGATGTAACGAAGACTTTATTTCAACAAGACATTCAATATGGTTGATGAAGACTATCTAAACGCTCTGCCAATATATATCCTGTCCGTCTCATCCTACATATTATTTCAAACTGACCATAATATATTTGTAGAGTCTAGACGTAATTTACACACAATAACGTTAGCTTTTGGATTAGCATTTATCATAATAACGTTAAACGACAAATTATGATTAAATTTGTTGTTTCTATGGTCAATATAATACTGACTAAAAATTATGTGTAAATGTTTAGTTTTCTTAAAAGTATTTTCCACAGTATAATTTAAACCTTATTGAAATAAAAATAGGGTTGTATTTTAATAGTCTACCTGGACGTTGGTTAACAAATAAATGTTTGTGCAATTCTTAAAGGAATGTCACATAAAAAACAATTGAATAGCTATGCATATTGATGGGTAATTCAATTAATTCATTTAAATGTCACTGTACTTCATTGACATATATTTGTAATTGCGACCCGTTTTCTTGCATCGGATTGCATTTAAAACGTTTTATTTTCCATTGTTTTCTGACAGTTACAGTGTCTGTTGAATGTATAAGTAAGACTGACATTATGAAATAAAAACTATTAATCAATCATAATTAATATCCTTTTTTGAAATGAAATTGCTGAAGATCTTGATAAAATTGTTATTAATTGCCTTAAGAAGCTTTCTAATATACTATACTGCCTGCTATGACAAATAGACGATAACAATAGAATTAATATAACATTTGCGGTAACAAAACGTTATAGAAAATCGACGGATAACCACAGACAGTTTCTCCACACCGCAGTGTAAATGGCACGCGTCGAATATCGGATTAACACAAGCAATTGTAAATTAACTAGAGACTTGGCAGCAAAAACCGTTTCACAACTAACAAGACCAAGAACATACAAGGAGACTGCCTCGGAGCCTCCTGATTTATAGATCTAAAGACGCCGTTTACAAATAAAGTAGGTAAATGTAAAATTTATGACAAATTCCTCAAGACATTTAGGGCATTTACGGTAATAGAGTAATACCAGTCCCTCTGTTTTTGGTAACTAAACATGGCAATGCCTACTAAATTAATTTAATTTATCTCATCTCGCCGACCGATTGACGTTGGACATCGACGCGCCGGTATCTAGTAACGCGTAAACTGTGATCGAATCGTTAATGATACGTACTCATAAATCTCGTCGGCAAATTCTTGTGATTAGGCGTTGTGAATATAAATGGATATTACACGCTTTGATTGGATGAAGTGGCTAATTTAACAGATTAGTAATATTTTGTGCTGTGGGAATCGGGAAAAACTTCGTACAAAAGGATGATGTGGGAATTAAAAGGATCATTGTAAGGTGACGTCAAGCTGGTATAAGAATTTGTGGATATGGTGTTCTATTGTTTTTACTTATTAAACACAAAAAGCTCAATATGTAATGGCGAAGTTAACTTTTTTCAAACTGCCAAAATTCAATTTTAAACGTACGGGCATCATTTCAAAGTCAAGATTTTTCAACTGTATCTAATTATGTTATAAGTCCGCTTGAAATGTTTTCAAACATCATAATAATGCAAGGTCTATTTATTTTTATTGATTACGATAATCAAACTCGTGACCAGCCTACAAATTGCAGAACTAATTACATATTAACTGCTTTATGTTTGTAATTTCTACTGGTCTTGAGCAAATCTTGCGGTTGTTGTAAGGCGATAAACGACCATACATTTAAATGAGTAACATCTCAAATTAAAGTAGGTAACGAAATTATTAGAGGTTCATATTTTGCAAACAGTACTTGGAATGTTACAAGTCTAATTCTACGTTTACTCGAATTCATAACATCAGACAATAAAAATGCAAATTACGAGCTCACACACGAAATATTTTAAAATACGAACAATTTACTGTGACCTTACTTAAGTAAACAGCGTTGAACAAGTACCATTTTTGCAACAAACCTTTCTTTAAACACATTACTGTCAATTACGTTGATTAAAGATTTTAAAAGAAATTACGAGTAAGTATCATTGGAGTGTAATCGGCTTAATATTTCAAAAACCTGACATGGAATCGCTGACCTTTTGAGTAATAAAATTTATTTGTCGATTCTCCTTTTCAAGAGCGTTTAATGTATTAAACATTATTATTCAATGCTAAATGTAGGTCTTAATATGGCCAGCGGTTGCTAAAGCCAGAAATAGTGTCAACAATTCAATGTGTATGAGAAATTGAAGACGATAATGTGTATTCTTGGCACGAATATTCGTCGTGCGCCGAAATGCGGGCGTTTGTACTCAATACTTAATACATCAAAATGCTAAAACATTATGGTGCAACTCACGCGAATGTTAATAAATTACCGCTAAGTTACCGCATCAGAAACTGTGTCAATATGGATTTATTATGTCGGCTACATCAACTTATGCGTGCATTTGTCTTTCGGCAACACTTTATCTGTTTTATTCTTTTTTAAGGGAAATTTAATGGCGACCTTACTTATCGCTTCGATTTCTTGAAAATTGGAGAATTACATTCACTCTTTTTGTTTTCATATTTAATGGGTGTTACAAAAGATTAGCTAACTTACATAAATCTGCGAAGTTCTTATATCTTTCGTAACATGTTTGCAAATAGTGTTAGGACTTTGGTCACCTTTTTGAAAGCTTATCGTCACTGTTACCGATCTTATCAGATCCTAGCTTGTTATTAACCGTGTCATCGCTAAGTTTTAATGTAACAGTTGCGCCACGGTCCACTAAGCCTGTTACCAGGCTGCAACAAATGCCAAGCTCTATTTACTGGTAGCATTGTGATGCGTACGAGATACGCCAACTTGTTCACCTTTCTTCCTTCAATATTTCATAACAACTTATACAATAAATCTTGTACTTAGCTTAATGTACTTGTCTTGCACCTTGCGATGTCCTCATTTTATTCAGGCACTTTTATTTGCATCGTAAATTTGAATGCCCAATTGCTCATGAATGCTCATCAGACAAATTATACTCATTTATTTTAACGTTGTTACAGGGAGCAGTGACGAATGTCAAGGTAGATAACCAGTCATAAGCAGTCATGAGATTCTCCGCGAGGTTACAGGTATGTAAAACGATTTCATAGATTAACATTAATATCGACACATTATTATCTACTACATTTAAATTACGATTGTCGGACAGAATGCGAACCAATTTGCTTGATAACAAACATCAATTTAGTTCAATTTATTTGATGTTCAAATTGAATTAAATTGTCCAGATGTTTTGATAACGTACTTCGTTTAAGTTTGGAAACTCAACAAGGTTGCGTTACTTAATGTGCTAATGTTTTAGACAATGGCGACCATTACTGAAAAATGCGCAATTTGACGAGTATTTAATATAAATGTTGTTGAAAAGAACTAGGATTTAATGCAACAGGTTTTACAAGTTTGTAAGTTTGTGATGTTCACGTGGGAAAGATAAGCATTAAGCTGAATGAGTCAAGGCTGTGAGATGAAGATGTAAGATTTTGGTGCTTTAATTGATAAAGTCGCTTGGCGGAAAGTAATGGGAACTGTGTTATCGTCACTTTAAACTAGACTATCTCATCTGATACGCTTTAAAGATTAAAATTAAATTAATAGCGTAATTAGTAGGAATAAAACAATTGCATTATTAAGTGACTCATTTTTTGTAACTATATGACTCAAAACAGTAAGCTACTGACAGACAACTAATGCATAATATAGTTTAATTCTTAATTGGCAAATTATTAACAAAATGTTTAAATTCTTTGAAAGCGATGCGTAATATTTTATTAATGCGTACAGACCATTGATACAAAATTTAAAAAATATGTACTGTCCCATCTGTGCTTCTGTATGTGTACACCGTTTATTATTTTTAACGTGTTTTCAAATATCCCTTTCAAATGCGATTTAAAATCAATGCAAGAAACGTACTGCATTGAGGCGGATATTTTTTTACTATTAGATACTTAAAGGGATAGTCATATATACAAAATAGACTTCCTTACTTATTTCACTACTAATGAATGTTATTATTGATTTTCCTTCACCGTATAAATACATACATACCCTTATAATAAAAGTGTCACTACGACGGTAGTGCGCGATACTGGTGTAATTCCACCATAATATTGGTTATTACTTCTGATTCGATAAGTACGGTAATCGATGCTGCATAGCGAAAACTGGTTTGAACACCTTTGACTGCCGAACCACAGAGTAAATGCCTCACAGAGGGAATACTGCAAAAAGTTGTGTAGATAAACGAGCACTCTCTACTATTAGTTACACACAGTTTTGGAGTAGATACGTTAGTATGACATGTATTTCAAGTAATTTAAGTTTAACTTTGGCTTTTTGTATTTAACCAGATTGGATAAAAAAATTGTTTAGTTAAGTAGATTCGTATATTTATTGAAAACCTAGCGGGACAGTATAGCGAGATAAAAATTGGATTAGGTTCACATTTTAGGTTCCGTTCCAGACTAATTAGACTAATTATGAAATATTTTTGTATTTATTTCCTGGCCAAGATGGATTTTTAAATATGTCTGGTAACAGCTATATAAATATGCACAATGCACAATAATAACAGGATAATTATGGAGAAATCAAATAATTTTGTGCGGCCGTATAAAGCTTTCCCTCTATAGGCTCTACTCTTTGCCCAAACGACATTATTCAATGTCAATGAGAAGAAAACATATCATTAAATACTGTATTCGCAGTAGTATATTAAGCAGAGTAATTTTATTGAAAACGCCGATATTAAATGTTAGTTTTATTAGCTACCTTGACCATCTTAAAGAGAAAATGTTCTGTATATTATACTAGTGTAGCAAACGTAGTCGTAAAATATTATATGTCTTCATTACATTAAAATTGGCTATTCAAAACCGCCTATTAAAATTAAAGTGGTTATCATCTCTGACCTTTATAAGTATCGAATCGATGCGAAACATGTGGTCTTCTATTTATATCAAATCAACTGCTCGCCTTTTCAGCATTCATACGTTTCTTCTCATAAAATGCATTTTTCTACAACAAAAAAATATGCCCCTTCATATTAAATTAAGTAACTGTCTATCTACTAATGCTATTATTATTAAGTACTTAGGCTAAGTTTATGTTTTGAAATGTACAAACAGAAGTACAATCAAACTGACACCAAAAAACAATTTATACGAATTAGCATACACTTTAAGAGACATATATCATAGACCTATATACAACTTAACTGGTGAACAACAGGAAACATACAGTAAAACACACAATGTACTTAACATCTTGATAGCATGATGATATAATTAAAACAAGTTTTTAATATCATACAAAAAATATGAAGGACACAACATCTATTCTGAGGTCTTCCTTAAATAAATTTAGTAAGAAGGCCACCAAAATAGTTTTAATCTAATTTTTATTCATTTATTTTTTATGCATATTTCTAGCTACTTAGGATACAGTGATTTGTAGTGTTTTAAGCAAATGACCAATGATTAATATCGTCCTAATTCTGTTAATGTTTTTAATTTGTCCGATTGTGTATTTAAATGAGTTATTAACGGAAAAATGTGTAATGGTTTTTGAGTAGGCATATGTTTATTACTACACCGTAGATGATGAAGGTAGCTGACTTGTTATATGGTTGGAATGCAAATAAAACTGTCGAAGTATTGACAAGAGTAATTATAAAACCAATGTTGTATTCCTTCATAAATAGTAAACCAGTTGAGGCATTTGTATTTAATTGCATATATTATAAAGAACACTAATGACAAACTTCTATGACAAATTAATTCAGCTATCGTCAAACCGCCGCTCTTTTATTATACAAGTTACTGAAAGCGCTTCTACGCAAAGCCATTGGTCCTGTGCAAACACTAGGAAATATTAGGCAAGAGACACTTAAGCTAATGCTAAAACATTTGCATAAATGTCGCTAATAAGTTGAGTAACGTCTCAAACGTCAACAAACCTCGTAGATATGATGGCACTTGGCCATTACATTTAATGTTGGCAAAATGGTCTCAAAAGCTGTTAAAATTTCAAGACAGAGTTACTATTGAAATACACACATGTTTTCGACCTAGATGTGAAACATCACCATGCATCTTGGAGAGCATTGTGTCTCTTTTACAATGGCCAAAGTCCTGGAGCTCAATGCTTGTGCATTTTCTTTATGACTAAGAAATACAATATAGCATTCAAAAGGCCTTTAATTAAAAATAAGTTTTGAATAAACCCACTACGGTTCCGAAACCCGACCATTTAGTCCACCACAAAGGCTTTACCTGAAGGCCATGTCGTTGAAATCCTTAACGCCCTAGCGAAAAATAGTACAGGACAGAATGTTAAAAATCGAGCCATGTTTTGGAATATATCGTAGCCTAGTCATTCCAAAACCAGTCTAAATACTCCATTTCTCCACAGTTCCTAACATGCCTGATGCTGTACGCATCAAGCGCACAAGCAATCATGGTGAAGTTCGGCACCAAGGACGGTCCCATCGAGCCGCCGGCGCCGGAACCGTCGCCACCGGTCCCGTTGCCGTACCGGATTCCAGCGCCGGTATGGGAAGAACGCTCCAACGATACACCTGACCCTAATGCTCAATGGTAAATATCTAATAGACATTCTTTTTATAGTACAAAAAACCTTTATGTTTTGCGTTTACCACATCTTTTAGGTTCAAAAATCCAGAACAATCAAGAACTACTCAGACTTATTTTTAGCAATTTTCATAATAATAAACTCATTCTGCTTTTTTCAAGCTTTTTTCCTTTTCTAAGATAAGATATTGAACTAATTAAAACTTTTTTAGTCCATTACTAAAACATTTCAATTTTCTCCACAGGCGACTCCCTATGTTCATACCTCAGCAAAGATATACCAACGTGATCTACAGCTCTCCCCAATCTACCCAAGCGCCACTAAACAACGCGCAACGCTTCGTCAATTCTTACCTGCCAGTCCTACCTCTCCAGCCCAATGTGCCCAGTGGCAAGCCAGCCATCCTCGGCTCTCAAAGCTTGCCTGGCATCGGTCTTCGGTACTTCTTCCCTGCTTATACGAATGAGCAGAAGGGTGCCAAGCAGGACGATGCCAAGCTCAACCATTTGGAGGGTAATGTTTTGGGAGTGGCAAACCTGGACTCTGCCAGTGACTTCCAATGGAAATACGAGAAGGAATCCACGAGACGGAACATCAGGAATTCTCGGGAAGTGAGTATGATACAGTTTCTCTAATAGTGCCAGAAAAATAATATATTATATATGTAACTAGTGTTAGCAATCCATGTCTTTAAAATTTGACTTGATTATTTTTTACTTTAAATTATTTCAACCTTGATCTTGCTCTTCGTGTTATGTGCCCATAATAACATGTCTTGGTATAATAATAATGTTTGTAATAAATCTTGACAAAAACTTAGTGAGGTTGAAGAACTGACGCTATAAAACATAATTATGACTTAGCGAAAATAAGTTCGCTGGTTGTCATAGTTTTTGTTTCATTGTCGGTGTATAACGACTTATAAAATGTAATTACTTAGTAACATCTTGATTATACAATAATGATTCAAGGTTTTATGCATGTTTATAGACGACAGTGATGCTAACCAGTGCCTTAGTATTTGCGTTGTGACTGTATTATAAAATAAATGTTATTCTCCGATCTATAACAAACATTTTGAGGTACCACTTATCCTTTCATCTAAATAATGGTAATAATACCTTTTATATTGGTCGACACTATCTGATACCAATTATTGGCGAAGATAAAAGTTCTGTATATTATGACCAGAGGTGTATCGCAAAAAGCTGAGTGATTGATTGTACACGAATAGTTTTTAAATAGTTCGCCAAATGCCCTCACAAAAACATCGTTGGCAAGCAAACTATGTTACTTGTTGTATATTTTAAGCATAACTTTAAATCCAACATAGTTGTTTATGTGTAATAGCCGTCTTAAAACTATTTTATTAGCAATTGCGATACAAGCTAGCCCATGTTGAACCATCTCATTTTAATATTAAGTGTTCATACGCATATTTTGTTCAATGTTCGCAGTCAATTACGCTTGCTTAATCATAATAATTTAAGGACATCGACTCGGTTTTCTGTTTTGTTGCCATTTGCTTGTTAGTTTGTTGTACCTATTTTAAATTAAAGGGGGATTTGATTCCTTCATTTTTAATTCAGCAAATCCTCGTTCAGTTAAATTTAAATGACTTTATTCCCTACACCTAATTCGAGAAAACAGGGTGAAAATAGTCGATATATAAATATTTTGTTGTTACGTCATTATTTTTGCAGCTTCATGTCCCCTTGGTTTTCCATATGATACCAAATAATACTTAGACATTTTTGTAGAAATTAAGCTGTAACAATGTTTTCTTTTTATACTAACACTGTTTTTGTTTCCAGGGCACGGTACGAGGGCCAGTATATGAATGGCCAGTCTACGTCCCCCCACAGCATCGCTAACGTTACTTAGTTCTTAAAGACATGTCCCGCATGTCGACCAATGAACGTCGAAGTAACTGTGATGTATTAATAGTTAGTATTACTATAAGACAAAAGTGCCAGATGATATATCTATGTTTATACGATACTAAAACCTTCGGAGCTGTTCCGCAGTAACAGGCTTTTTGATGTGATAGAAGATTCGATATTTATTGAACAGTTAATTAGGAGACGGATTCTTATGTATATGTGCGTAGAGTTCATTTTTGCGCATCATCACACAGTTTGTATTGTATTTTGGATTGATTCAAATTTTTCAGTACATTGTTAAAGTTGAGTTGATTTGCCTTAATTGTCAGTTTTTGAATTGAGCTACGTTGTTTTATTTTGCCTAATAAGAAATTATCTATTTGTACAATTTGTGAGATTTCTGAATAGGTTATGTGTAAAGAGAAAATATTTTTGAATAACGCAAATTTTACATGAAAACACACTATTCTTTCTAAACACTATGCCATCGCCGTCATAATCGGCATACGCAAGAAATCAGATGGCATTCATACTAGGGCTAGCATCAATATGTTTACAAAGTATTCGTAACTGAATTGCCACAATTTGTATGTGACAAGACACCACGCTCACACACAAATTATGACGATTTCACATAAATACTTATTCGATACTATTCGTGCTAGAGTATCATATCAGTTCCTTTAAAAAAAACACGGCATTCAACGTCATCAAGATATTTGTAAATAAGTTAAACAATACATAATATCTATACATCTTAGACAATAATATTGCCATGATGTAATTTGTACGCGCTGACATATTTTACGTGTCGTTACTCTAAGGAATTTTGTCATCTAACGACTAGAACATAGAGAAATAAATACAAAAATAGTTTTTAAAATCTGACGTAACCATTACAGACCAGAGAGTGTGACGGAAGTTCATTGTTCATAGGAATTAATGTCCATTGGTATAATTTAAAAAAGTAATTGTTCTTTCCCTTAATGTTTCCTAAGATCCATTTAATGAGATCTATTCCAGTTTTGCATTATTGTTATTCATTTAAAACTCGTATTATGTAAAATGAAAGTAGCTTTCGTTTCGTTTTGTTATTACATTTATTAAGATAAGTTACTGTATTGTTTTTGCATATGTATCTTAGCTGTAATTATGCTTGTAAATATGTAAAATATAGAAATATAAAATTTTATTTTTTGTTTAATTTGTGTACCTGATTACATATTGCAGTACCAGTGTAACTTTTGCAAAAAAAAATGTACTTTCTTAATGACTTTGAGACAAACTGTGAAAAAGAACACCGAGAGGAAACCTGGATTCCAAATGTTGAAATCTGCGCGTCGAGATCAATACTCAAACCATCCCTATATCCCAGAGGATCTCAGTAGTGGGACGTCTAGAGGCTGATATTATTAATATTGATTAATGTCCATGTTTACATAACAGACTTATATTGATCCTTAGGAATGATATTACATAAAACTGCAATGAAATTACAAAACAATAGAATACAGAGAGATACAAAAGATAAAATAACGAAGCGTAAAAGGTGAGGTACTTGTCTCTACATAATAACACATACTGTCACTTATATTGCAATTGCTTTTAAGAACTTGCAGTAAGATTATACTTTTGTTTTTTTATTAGTCTGTATACGTCTGCTAAACTGTTCATTTTAGCTCTACGTTGACACTAGTGTAATAAAGATAGTATCTAATGCGGAATTAAACAGGGTTTTCTATTTCTTAGACTAAAGAGATATTAATAATCAGAGGCCTCTGATATCTGTAACAGGTAATTGAAACAGCGACCGTGTTAATTTATTTGGTTTTGGCGCTTACGCTGGTGGCTAACTGTTGAGGAAATTAAAAAAAATATGTGATTTAAACTTTTCCTCTCCAACATCCATCGATTTGACTCATAAAATTTTGGTAGTGTTTTTGCAATTAGTACGATAATTAAATACGAGTGCAGTTCAATTGCTTAAAAATCAAATTAAGACGGCGAAGTTCCGAAATAAATAAATGACTGTATTTTAATTAGTGTAACCTTTTATTAAAACCACAGATAATTTACCAGTGGATGATTTTCGTCCATAAACCTCACATGCTATCACAACATGTGGTTTTAACCACAGAGTAGAAAGTATTTGGAACTGTAGAATAATCAGTATAAATATGAAACCAAACCCTTCACTATAATATTTTAAGAGAAATACAACAGTGATTATACAGAGTACATATTTATTGGAAGATACTATACTAAACGTTCCATTAGTTTACTAATCTGTGTCTTTATAGTACGAGTAGTTAACCGGGTATTGTACTAAATCGTTGTCACATTTACCTTCGCTGTCTTAGGGAAAGGCAAAATGTAAGCAATTCAAATGAAATTATTGCTTGAGTTTTAACTAACGTCTTGTTGAAAGAATAATGTTTACTTTAGAGGCACAGTCGAGAAACCTTTCAAGCTAGTAGTTTAAATAACCCAAGTTAACTTATTTTTACGAGAGATAGTTTTATGAAATACTTAGTTTTCATACAGTTGCAGTTTTAAAATTATAAATAAATTGTCATTGTTACTTAACTATTTTTCTTAATTCGAAGATCAGACTTAAACGTGAAAGGCGTGAAAGGACTGTAACATATTGATAATGCAATTATACAAGGAAAAATGTATACCTTTACAGTTAGGAGCAAAAAAATATGAAATTTGTCATAATTTTAACTGATATCCGAATAATGCACTGCAAAAAGTGGGCTATTCTTAATACGAGTTACATTTTCCGCTTACCAGAAAAGCATTACCCTCTCAAAATTGAAATACAATTATAACAAAAAAAGTACTTAATGCAATTCTCACAAATTATCCATTACATATACCATTCATAACTCGATTGGATAACGGATTGCAGAATAAGACAGTAAAGTTTCAACAAAGTGCCGAAACTTTCGACTGCAATTATATGGAGTTGGAATTGATGAGCCATCAGTCTTCGTGACTGCATGACACGTGGAGTCAGTTTCGTGAACATCGCAGTTCGTGACGGATAGAATTTCCTGGTCACATTTGATGATTTGCGTTAAGGATAAGAGATTTATGTTAGACTCACTTTTGTTGCAGAAACATCATAAAGTTAAAGGAAAAGATATGGAAATATTTTTTTTAACATGGCATAGAGACAATTAAAACGAACAATAAACTGCAAGAAATATCGTAAGGAAACAACAGAACATTTATATTGTTGAAAAACTTTTATATGATCTTTTCAACTGTACTCGTATTGCCCTATACTTCTTCGAGATCGACTATACCGATATATTTATGTTGGCTCTCAAATTGAAATGCACCAAAATCATTTTATGAAACAAAATCGCAAATTATGTTTACGCAAAAAGCTCTCACATTCATGATTTTTGTACAGCTGGTACTGAGGTTCAAAGTTGGATAATAGTATTCCAGCCATTTATTTAAATAGGACGATAAATGTTTGTAAATGCGTAGCGCAAAGTGCATTTACATCAATTTACTTTAATTTAGTAACCTTACGTTATTTTTAGAAACTAAATTGTTTTAAATTAGGCCAGATTAGCAGGTGATGAAAATATTTAAAAATAAATTTTGGTTTAATTAAGTAAGCGTCTGAGAACTTCATTATCAGCACATTTATCACAAATGCAAGAAAATAGTTCAATTAAGATTAAAAGATTACGACTAGTCTGGGAATATGAAAACGAATGCAGTTTATCAATTATAGTCATTGTTGGGATCATTAGATTTTAAATTTCGTGATTTGCATAAGCGTTGCTACTTCGCAAGCTAGAATTATTGTTTGTGAAGAAGATACTTTATCCCATTTAGCTAAGCTTTATGGTTTATAGACGTCGTTAGGGACACGATCTTTCTTAAACCCAGCTCTTTTCTACCTGTGGGGTCTTCATGACTCTGGGTGGTCATTTGATTCCTACTAAGCAACCTTTGATTTATGCTTACCCTATGTGACTAAGGAGGTCAATGTCACTAACCTTTTTTGTATTTTGGTGAAATTACTCAATAACTTTCGTTGCTCTGGGGAAGGCAAGGGTGTGTGCTGGACTCTGACTGGCTAAAACCACCGGAATACTTCCCCGTTCCCTATTGTTGGAGACATCCATTAAAAACCTTATCGTATCGTGGGTTAAGGAGTTAACGTTACTTTATTAGATAAAGAAGTTACGCGATGACACTATTTACTACGATTATGGGTTCAAATGCTTGTGATAAAATACTACTGAGACGTGCAACCATACGGAAAAATCATTTTAAATCGGCCTTTTCCCATACATGTTTGATAATGAATCTGTTTGAAATATTGAATATTATATTGAGGAAAAGCTGTTTCACTTACTACATTTAGACTCAAATATGAACTCACGAACTGTCAATCATTTTAGTTCTAAAATTATGATTGTACACTTTCCTTTGTTATTATTTTCTTATCCGTTACAGTGAGTTACCGAGCAATTATTTATTTGATTGTGGGACATCAAGCACGTTTTTGCTTCTAAACATCATTTTATGTGTAATTTTCCAAAGCTTACTACGAGATTTTAATTATCTTTTCACGGCTACATTGATTTGACACAGACTACTTTTCATTGTAGGCAGGCATTGGTCACAATGAATTGTCAAAATTACCTTTGTATAACCATAATTTAATCATGTGATATAATTAATTCTTTCTCTTAATTGACAAAAAGATTTCAATAGATTGTAACAGGGTTGTTGCAGTCGTTAAAAAGAGACGACTCTACAAGTCTGCACTCAGTGTTGAGTGCCGTCCGGCTTTCAGTTTCCCCAGTGCAAACAATCCTACTTATAGCATAGAGACAGTTATCATCACGAATACTCTAATAAGGAGTTAGCACAAACAAACGCAGTTAACGTTACCATGGTGACATTTAGGTTTAGTCAGTAAGAGTGTGACACTAACCGCTACTGCCCCGAAGGAGGTGACCATGAAGAGGGTCTTCAAATAAATATAATTATACAGTTGCGTACTTCTTAATTCCATACGATTTAATAAATCCCACTAATCACGACATCTGAATTATGTACCTACTGTATAATAAATACATAATTTATAATCACCAGTTAGCTTCCTCAACAGAATTCAAGCTGTCAAATAAATAAAGCAATAAATCGTGTGACATTTATACTAAACAGAACCAATAACTCAACTCTAACTGCTGTAAGACTGTAACTAACCTTTGATCTTCTTACCAAGCCCCGAAACAATACTAATATTACCTGTTATTTTCACTAAACACCTTTAATAACTTGTCCTGGTTTCAAGTGATTATCGGCAACGGTTAGGCCCTCTTAGACTAATTTGTTTTACGATTTCGTAAGAGAAACACGAATGTCAGTGCAAAGGTGCTCCCTTTAAGTAGTTCTGACAAATCGCCCTGTGAACGTCTACAGGTCCTTGGAGTATTTGTAATTGAGTATATTTGTACAAAATATACTGTATTGAAAATTGGACTGGGCAAGTAGCTGGGTGGGGTGATAGGTCACCACGGTTACTACTGAACACCGTGGTAAGGTGAGATATCTACACGGGATAAATGTATTTTGAGGATTTACGAACTCTTGCTGTTTTCATCATTCCGCAAGTGACTTATTTTTTTTGTCGATTACCGCAATAAAAATGAATAAACAAGACAAAAGTAAAATCTAACATTTTGGATCTCACTTAAACAGGTAAAGGAGCAGTCACAGTAAGCACAACTGAAGTTTAATGAGAAATCCATAATTCTCTTTTCAGAGTCGTGTGTTTATAATTCATGAAGAAATAAATTAACATTCATCCACATAATGTGCTTGAACGTTATTAAAATTGTGTCTATTTAAACATCTGTCTCAATCACAATACGTACTCGTATCTTTCAACCCACAATAAAAGAGACCACTTCACACCACTTGTGACCTGTCAGTGATCAAGCCTCACCTTGTAACGTCACATATAAAAGGCATCAGTATCTTTTCCTCGTTTAAACACGTGTAAGGTTACCATTTAGCATCGACAAAAACGGTAATCGACATTATGTGGTTGGTATTTACATTTTGACTTTATCGGAGAATGATTTTTCAATATATAAAGTACACATTTTAATCATCCTTCGTGTTTAATTGAAGATATTAATCATTTTTACTGCCTTTTAATATGTAGTTGTGTTGGCAAATACTGTTGTTAGCGCCGTCAAGGAATTTATATTTACAAAGTAACAGTAACAGGTATGTAAAGGATCAGTTTGGAAATAAATAAGAGATGCAAGAATGATAAGCCTTGATAAAAAAGTTGCGAATTTCTGGAGAGACTCCTAGTCAAATAACCTACTTTTAGAATTTATACCTATTTCATTTATTTTTGTTACCTATTTCAGAATGAGACCTAGGACGAGTAATGCTTTAAATGTAATTTATGATTTTTTGAATATAAAAAATATAATAAAACGAAGATGTATAAGTCAACTAAAAAAATGGCTACTTACAATTTAAGTAATCAAGGTTTAAGGACGTTAACAAAAATCTTTCTTTTCAAAATATCCGCCTAAACCACTTTTTCTCATCTAACATCTACGTCAATTAAAAAACACGCATGCTCAGAAAACATATTCCTCCTATCTACATACTAAATGACACACACAGCTTTTACAATCTTCACCGCGACGCAATTATGACAATTAGTGCAGTTAACATTTTCATTACTCGTTAAAGTGGTTCTCGTAAGTTATTCCGCATTGCAAGATGTAGATTATGCGACCGTATGATGCATAATACTTGGCTTTTAACCAGTGTAAAAGAAATACGGGAAGTACGAGAGTGAATAAATGTAGCATTTAGCAAATGAGACAGTTGGATGTAGATCAAGTAACTTTGTAGCCATGAGTAATATTATGTTTGTGTGCAGATTATTCGATAGTTAGTTTTATCAAGATTTACGGAATTTAGGAAGAAGTAAGAACCAGTACATGGAGAAACATGGGGAAAAGAGAAGCGACAAATTAAAATCAAATGATTTTTTTGGACCAAGAAGAGGAAAGCCCTTTGTTTTGTAGTCGAAAAAAAATAGATTACTAAAAGTTCCAAGTTTTAGACACACGTTCACGTTCTTATCTGAGATTGTTAAATTAGTAAGAAAAATGACAGTATAAAATGATCGATTTGTCCATTGAGATGGGACGAGGTCCTTACTAATTGCATGCACTTATAAAGATGAAAATAACTAGGAAAAAATCCTCCACATACTTTATCCCTCAATGTAAACCAATACATTATTAGCACAACTATTAAGTTAGGTATTGCAAGAACTCTGCAGTTGGTTGCACAGCCATTATAACATTTTACTTTGCAATTAGAAATGACCTATAATTGCATGGCTTTATAAGCATTTCTTGTTTCTAAACCCAGTGAATTAGCGGTAACAATGATTACCCACGAAATGTGAGGTAAAGTCTTTTAATTGGTGGCTGGCGATTGGTTATTATAAGTTAAATGGTTCAATCGTTCGTTTATAAAGCTCTGTCGATACAGCTAATGAGCTGAGCGGAGAATTAGACGATAAATGACTTAGGTTTTAACTAAAAATAATTAATGTTAAAGTACAGAACTCATGATGAACTTGAAAGCTCATTTGAATTTATTTTTTACAAACTTTACCATACAAAATCTGGTGATCAAAATTTGTAGCGGAAGATCAAAATCTTTTTCAAACAAGACCATAGATTGCTTGGAGAAAGTTGTTTATGTCCATGTATAAAAGTGTTATTCAAAACATAGTCTGACCTGCCTACAATAAATAATTGAAATTATCGGTATTTATGTTTGGTGGAATATGCAAGGTATAATAATAGTAAGTTTAAACGCTAAATAAAATAAAAATAGAGCGTTATGGTTTAAGCAATAACCGCTACCACATAACAAGTACACAGCCCTCCAAAACATATCAAACCTTAAACTCAGTAGGAATTCGAGATTTATTATCGAACTTCTTAGAATTACTAGCGGTGCGATGCAGCTTATTTTATATTATTACGTCTCATTAAAGTCATACGGTCAACTGCTTAATTGGCCTACATTTCCGAGATAATCATCGGCTATCCCATATCTTTACACGCGAGTTATGTGAGAAACTTGTCATGAATCGGTCTTGATGACGTGATATTTATAGCCGTTTATTGGCTATTATTATAGTCATTTTTATTGATATGATGTTAAATGATAATGACATGTTGTGACCTGTCATTATGATATTAATATTGATAGCTCGTTATTGGTTTCAGGGTGGTATTAACGTTCTTCTTTCCTCTGGTTTTCGCAATACCATATAACTAATAAATTGTGTTACACTTAACCATCATCTTTTTCATCTATAGGTAATATCTAAATTGTTTTGAAGAAACCCGGTTCTTTTTATAGGCTTACATGGATACACAGGTTCAACCCCCTGAGGCCTTGTTGAGAACTTTAATCTAAAATGTATGGGGGGGCCTATCTATCAAGGGCCATCCACCCCTGCTATATGGGATAACAGACATGGACGGCCCAAGGTAACAATGTATTTATTAATTGCAGTAAAATAGTGGCTGTCAATACTAAAGTTAACAAAGTTCACCTTTGACAGTACGTCAAGGAGATATTCTTCATGCGCAAAGTGGGACGTAGCGGTGATTAATTATCTTCATACTTTTTATAGACTTTTTGATACTTGACATACTTGGTTTGTATGTAGTATTTCTTTATGAAGCCAAGTGTGGTTGAGTGCTAGGTAAATAATATGTTAAATAATCGCATAGGAAACTTTCTTTTGGCATGTATATTATAATAATACCGTATTTATTTACCATGTAACTTTTGAACGTAGTAAACATTTTGAACGGGACATACCTATTATTATTGACAAAATAAAATTATAATGTTAAAAAAAAATCATGTCCATCATAAAAATAGATGCCTGATCAAGAACTGCCAATAATAAGGCAAATAAGAAACTATTAATTATTATTATACGTCATACCACACTGTCAAACCTATTAAACCATTAGACCGACCGACCACAAACTCTGACGTCAAACGCCATCGACGTCAAACCGCCGAAAAATCGAATTTACTTTCGCCGTTTCACTTTCATCGAGAGTGCAAGTGTATCATGATCTACCTCAACACTGTGACGCATGACGCGAATGACGCGGGTGACGCGAAACACGTCAGACGCGTCACGCCGACGAAAGGAAGAGTGAATCGAAACAATGTAACCTAGTAGCATACTTTTACTTTACTTTTATTTTCGTTGGAGTAGAAATGTATGAACTGTTGCTGTTATAGTTGCTTTTTAGAGTTTGTCCTGTTTAAAAAGGAGAGAGGCATGATGACATATACTACTTGCACGTCAAGTAGGTGCGTACGTTATTGTTTGTTAATGAACAAAATTAATTTCAAATTAAACACAGTGAACTTATGGGCTGTTATTGGAGTCAATTGTAGTTTGATCGTACATATTGTTGGAACTAACAGATGCTTGACCTACTTAAGTATTGAACCCCGTACGTAAGAAAACTGTGTAATAAAAAAAAATACAGTAGGGATAATGATATTTTTTTTGTGTCTGGCATGTACCTACTTTTATGTACATACAATATAAGATATTATTCATCCCTCAAACTAAAATTGACCAAAGTACAACCAATATTCATTAAATGGTTTCTTTAAACAAAAATAAAATGTAGTAGCAGTTTTATCACTATTTATAGAAATAAAGAAACAAAAACACATTTATTCAAATTTAAAATGTCCTTATATAGCCTTACACTGTCCACTTAACGATACTTTATCTTAAGAATACGGAATGGTATAATAAAAACAAGTTTCGTCCTCACTGACTCATCTTTATGCAATAATCATCCTTGACCTGGTAACATGACATTTAATATACAAGTAGGCACATGTTTATTATATTAAATGTGTTTTATTTATTTAAAATAATTCAGTAATCTGGTTCAGGTATAGACAGGTAATTTATTGTCTACTTTGATGTTTACCGCGGAAGGTCAAAGTACCTACCTACTTATGAAGCCCTTGTGTCTGTGTCTTCCTAGAGTAAATCATGTGAAGGTCATTAGGGTAATGGGTACAGATCTTTTGACCCCAAAAGCCTAAATGTATATGTTATGGACCAAGTGATTAATGCGGGCATTATTTATAATGCTTGGGCATTATGAATAATGCCTAGCATTATTGGGCTAAGTGATTAATTACTATCTTAACTTCATTATTATCATATCGCTAGGTCATTATTATATTGCTAAATGATAGTTGGGCAATTTGATACTAATGCTATATTTAAGTTGTATCAAGCGCTAAATAAACCTTGGCTGCAATTGGGGACACCGTAAGAGTTCGAGTTCCGATGTTGATTGCGGTCGTAATGTTGGAAGAAATAAAAAAAAACCTAACCTAACCTAACCTAAATTAGGTGAGGTTAGGTTTTTTTTTTTATTTGTCAAAATCTATATTTATTGAGGTGAAAATATCATCTTATGTTATTTTAATTGTTAAAATAATCTTTATGCTATGTACGCTTAAGGCAAATTAAAATACAAATTAATTCTGAAACGAATATCTACTTGTTTTATTACTTTATCTAATTCTTCGAAGATATTATATATAATTAGCTAAACAGTATCTATAATATCCAGATTGATCACTTTGGCTGTAACATTTGTATTACTTTGCCCAAAAGGTGATAGGCCATATGTATAGTGCCCGGTCAATTTGATTATTTGAATAATTATTATCAAAGTGCACTCTCATATTGGGCATTTTTCATAGTGCCCGGACATTATGTATACTGCTCAATTTATCACTTGGTCCATAACATATATAATATATCATTGACGGAAGAGGTTTGTCAAGGCTCGCTTCTTATTTTATAACGATGATACTTTTTGATGATGGTCCCTGTAATATTTGTGTTTAAGAAGATTTTAGTTGTATTTTCAATACCACTCATACGTTTTAATTAATTTTTGATACTTCTCTAATAAAGCCGCCTATTCTAAAAAAAAAATACCGCCACACAAATGACGTTTAGCAAATGACAATTTTGTTTAAGAGGATCAAAGGGTATCTGAGTTTCGTAGTAATGTATTTCTTTACGCTTACGGTATTAAAGTATGGGCGAAAGATTTTTAAACACGCTGTTTAGCTGAAGTCTTATATGCAGGTGCAGATTTAAAAGCTGTTGAAGAATTATATGCATCTAAATTTACCGCTGTAGTCAATACCGAACAGTCAAGATTTATAGGTTTGTTTTGCGCATAATTATACACTTTTAAATAGGTTACACATATAATTTGTAGTCAGTATTCATAGTTTTATGATATATTATTATTCTAACTATCATTTTTTTATAAAATTAATAGACCTAAACATGATTGACGTAAATCCATATTGTGTATGTATTATGGATAGCTGATGTTTTATTATTGATCAGGTGCTCATGTATTATTTATTTTAATTAATAAGCTTATTTGATTAAACTTATATGAAAAAATATCCCAGTTATTAGAATGCTAAAGCTTATATGAATTATTGGAATGTTAATTTGAGAGAGATGAAAAAAGGTTTAGACAGCGGAGGAAAACTAAGTCGTGGAAGGACACTACAAACTAGGAAAACAAAAGAAGGAAAAGAAAAAATAAACAAATATGTATACTTATCAAAACGATTTGTAAAGCAGTATTTTGTAGTTATAACAACTTTTACAGAAGAGACTAAAATAAATAAATCTGCATATATGAATATTAACTTGACTAAAATTAATATCTATATATATAAAACTCTTCCGTTACTGACTGACTGACTGACTGACTGACTGACTGACTGACTGACTGATCGACAACGCACAGCCGAAACTACTGGCCGTAGAAAGCTGAAATTTGGCATGTAGGTTCCTTGAGATATGTAGGGGTGCACTAAGAAAGGATTTTTGGAAATTCAACCCCTAAGGGGGTAAAAAGGGGTCATAACGTTTCTATGAAAAATCTTATTCCTTGGGTTTATAAACTTGAAACTTAGCACAAACACGTATATGGTCAAGTAAATAAGTTTGGCATTACATTTTTTTCCAAACTACCCTCCAATCGTGATTTAGGGGGTTGTGATTGGGTGACTGATTGATTTCGCGCAGCCATAACCGCTCGGTGTAGGAGTTTAATATTTTGAACAAAGCTTCCTTTACTGACGAAAGTGAGCATTAAAAAAAGATTTTTGGAAATTGTACCCCCAAGGGGGCGAAAAGGGGTAAAAACGTTTCTATGAAAAATGTTATTCCTTAGGTTTATAAACTTGAAAATTGGCACGAAAACGTACATAGGCAAGTAAATAAGTTTGATAATGTAAGTTTTTCCTCCAAACTACCCTCCAATAGTGATTTCGCGGGTGCGATTTGGTGACTGATTGATTAACTTACAGCCGAAACCTCTCGGTATAGAAGTCTGATATTTGGAGTAGCAAGCCCTTAGGTAGCGGGCGGGGGGCGGGGGGAGAGATCAACTGATACTTATAATTTTTCTAGACGATGTTTTTGTCTCGCTTTACTTTTTGTTACATAACGTAATCGTCAAACTCCAAAACTACTTATCGTTTTCAAATATTCACCATTAGAAAGCTACATCATCCCTGAGTAACTCAAGCTGTATAATATAATTCAAATTGTAAAAATTTTTTAGCCTATGAAAGAAAGTCCTGTCGAGATCTTTAAAAAACGCCACAATCCTAAATTACACGTGGGTGAAGCCGCGAGCGGAAAGCTAGTCTAGTATATATTTCTCTTATCTGATCTTATCAAAACCACGAAGAGCTATCAACACCTGCCAGTGAGTGACGAAGTGTGGTGTGGTGTGCCGGAGGCTATTAAAAAGAGTTGATTGTAAATTATAACAGTTAATACGAACTGTAACAAAGATCTATATGATTTAAAATATTACACTTTGTGCAGTCACGAGCAAATACATAATTAAGCAATTGAACCTTAAGTCCTAGTTAAGTGATGTACGTAATTGTGAAATTTTCTTTCAAATTAATATTTTTTTGTTTAGCTTACAATATCGAGAATATTTTATAGAAGCTTCAGGAATTTTGCATAAGAAATCTACGCCTAGTGGTTGGTTGTATATGAATGTTTTTGCTCGTGACTGTACTTACTGTACTGTTAACAAAATACATTTAATGTATCTAGCTTTGTATTATGAAAAATCACTTCATTCCTCAATTGCCGTTTGTATCCTGTAAGTTTGTGTTATGTTAAAAAATAATTTATGTGTGTACACTTCATACTAAGTCAATGATTTCTCTATTGTATCTAAAAGCTTCTAAGCACCTTTTAATTAAACAATAACCAGGATAACCACTAGATAATTGATGTGAATCCTCGTTTGTGGTCAATGTGATGTAAAACGTAAACGTTTCCGGGGCCTTGTGGTGTGTAAGGTTAAATTAGCCATGGTTGAAAACGACGGACATTACAATAAAGAAAAAACGTTTAGACGTTTGTTGTACCGTTCCGCTTTGGCGATCATGGAACCGCAGAATATACTTGTAAGGTATATAATTGTGTGGAATATTGACCTTCTAGTTATGGAGATCAATCGGGCTTTTGTAGTTCTAGTTGTAGCTTTTCGGTATTTTTTTAATTTTCCCGTTCAAAATTGTAATTAGCTATGCTGATTCAAAATTTTAATACTAAACTATAGCTAGTAAAAGTAGTTAATTTCAATGTATGGAAGGAATATTTAAATTATTATTGGGGTCTATTATCAGAGCTGTAAACATAATTATGTTACTTACGTATGTCAGTTGCAGTGATCGTCAGCTAATCAATGTTATCCTAAGCGTGAAGAATAAAATACTATATCATCAATAAGCAATTTATTTTAATTATTCAATTACCATACTGATCAACTCAAAGCAGATTAATAACAATACGACACTATTAAGTCGCATCTACTGTTAATAACTAATGTTAATGTCCTAAAGGCCGTACCACCATATCTTAATGGAGTTAGTCACAGCTGCAAAAAAGAGACGCCGCTCTACGCTGTATAGCGCGCTATCTCGCTTTCACAACTACAAAAATCTTACTTATAGGTGTAGAAGTAAGTCCCTTGATCATCTCGCGACAAGTCTAGGTACAATAGAAAATGGCCCAAGGCCTCTTTGTGGCGACTCTTGCATAACTACGCGACGTTATAAAAGGCGTACTGATGGGCAGTAATGCTCTAGGTCGGGGGTCACCAGGTTTTATAAGAACAATGGACACGGTTTTGAAATTAAGAATCGGGACGGTGGACTCTTGATTGGTTTGTGAGGTTAGGATAGGTTACAAAATGTGTTCTGTAATTAAAGTAAGTCAGTTTTGTTGTGTTGAAATACTGTGATGTTGTGATTTATTGATATGACATGTGGCAATGAGACAAATAGCTTTGTCGACATCATTGGTGAAATCTATTACGAAGTTTGCAATCTAAAGGTTAAATAAAAAAAAAATTGTAATCAAATTTTAATGACAATGCTTTAAGATTAATTAAAGCTTTAAGAGTCGACTTTCGTCTTAAGAGCCGACTACGGAACTAATAGCAAACAAAGTATGTGTAGAAGCAATCGAACAAAAATATAGTTATATTTTATTTTACTACACTGATTTTCTCATTACAACAACTTAATCATTTGCATATAATGACAACATCATTTAGCAGATCAACACAATCTGTGTAGGTGTTCGCACATAAATAAGCCAGGCCCAGTGTCCTACATTACCGTGGATATTGGTCACCGAACGATGCACGGGCCGAAGCGCCAAGCGCCAGCGTCACTGAACCGGTCGGATTACACAGCAATTTTATTTATAGATTGGTTGAAGCTTTTTGCAGTATTTCATGTCAAGATGCTATAGGACACCAATATTTTTTTAACTGAAGTACGTATCTGCTGAAAACCCGTAAACCCCACTCCCCAGGAAAGAGGTAACTGGAGCCCGACGCGTCCTCAGGTCGTAGATACGGGAATATTGGACAGATATTTGCGGTACTGGGTCTACTCTTTCGGTCTAAACGTTCTTTAAATACATTAAATCAAAGTCTATTAAATATTAATGAAATTGAACCCCGATTTAGTTAACTTTAAATAAATTACCTAATCCTTATCAATAATTAATTTTATTTGCCATACATGATATGAATTTTGGCCAAAAGTCAACTACAATTTAGATAGAAAACCTCGTTAAAATACTACACACATAATAAATCCGCAGTAATATTACACACAGACGATAAAATGACCAAACATTTGTAGAACAGATAACCATTTACCCAAGAAAATAATCGGACATTAGTCGTGAATTACTTCATACAACTGAGTTCGGAGCAAAGACTAATAGTATACAATCTGCATTGGCTTTTAATACAAATATTGTAGACTCGAATAGGCATTGCTACCGGGCTACTGTAGATACACTGAGCACTGGGCATTAATAATGGTGATCTTTGACGTAAGGCTTGGTCTCCTGTTAATGCTATAGGTGGCTTACAGCGTCATGTTGTATGCTGCGTCTTGATGTTCAACTATTAAAATCCTGATATCGGTACGTTAAAGAGATTACAATCATGGGAATCACAAAAGAAGCTGTCGTTGCTCTACATTTCAAAGATTTTTTTTGTGTATCCTATATAAGATCCCACTGCTAGGCAAAGGCCTCTCCTTTCTCCTTCCAAACCTCCCGATCTATTGCAATTTCAAAGAATAGCTAGGGATAACTTTTAATAAAACGATGGAAATAAGAGAGCGAACAATTTCTAAGATTAACATCTCTTAGTAGTATCGTACTCGCGCCTTGCCCAGATACCACATCTTTCAGTCACAAAAGAAGGTATATTTCTCGACTAGCTTCTGCCCGCGGCTTCGCCCGCGTGGTAAAGGGACAAAAAAACCAAGGTCTTTTCTTAATATTTTTTTCCGTAAGAACCTTCTCCTAATAATAACAAATACAATAAAAAAAGAATTAGTGAAATCGGTCCAGCCATTCACGCGTGATGCCGTGACCAAGGAAAACGGGTTTCATTTTTATATATATAGATTATGTAAAGTATGAAGTGAGACATATTATTATGGCATACACTTTAGGCAGCTTGTGGTGTTTTAGGCGACTACGGCCAGGCCTTAATTTTGTAGGCGCTCCTTTCCATCCGTCGCGTTTAAAATGACCTATTCCTCGATATATTGCAAGAATTCTCCGCATAATTGACTTTATCGTAATCATTTATCTTGATAATACTAGACACTTTGTAATTGACATAGGCGTGAATATTTGAATTGTCGGTGTGGATACACCTACCTGACTGTGCCCTCTGATCCTAATGGTCAAATTAATATAATAAAACCTATTTTTCGATAATTGTGCCTGTCCATACCAATATTTTTAAACCAGAGGAATTTATATCAAACGAATATACTTATTTTCCATTAATTTTCGACGATAATTATTTTTTCTTGAATGTTTTTTTGGTACTTTTGTCGTTTGCAGCAATCACGAAGAAAACTTTTTGATAATACGTATAAGGTGCCACTTTCTACAAATAACACTTCATCAAAAACAAGAAAGAATCACATAACTCATGCGTGGGAATTATTGACAGATTGACCAGAAGACGAATAGTATAGTATTCATTATAATTACAGTATACAAACACCAATAAATAACGTATTCGCACGTGAAGTGCACCTCGGGGATATGCTTTCGTGTTTTTAATGGCCTTACATCATAGTTACTAAGTGGAAACGAGTAATGCTTGAAGATGCTTTTACTTACATTGAAGATACTTTAATCGTTCAATTATCTTTAAAGTTTGGGTGTTTGTAGTTTTTATAGTACTCAGTTTGAGTGATCGCACTTGAATATTTAGATGAAGAATGTTATGTAAGGACTAAGCAGTACCTTTGTAATCTACTGATCTGATGATGTGTTCTTTACAAAATTCTGTATCTGCATAAATTATAAATAAATAAATCGTTTCATGAAACGTGATCGTTAAACACATCATTATTAAAAAAAGTTGCTATAAAATAGCTCTTTAAATATCCAAGCAGCATTTCTAAAATTCAGAGCTTTCAAATTAATTTTTCATGTTCCTTTAAAGGTTTAAAATAAACCACCGAAGAATTATTATAACATTGTCTCTTCTTTCAAACAAAAAATAATATAATGGTTTGATGCAGAATGATTAAAGTTAATTTTATGCAAGCAATTTGTTTGGCATTCTTTCGTGCCATCAAAAGAACGTGTACTTACATTAATTGTAATTATTGAACATGACCGCTCATTGCAACACCTTCAAAAATACAATCTTAACACATCTTTAACTGGGGCCAAGGATCTTAAGTTTTTTAAAGGTTTTGCAATGAACTTACTAAGATTGTACAGTTTAATTACTATAATCGTTTCAGAGCGGCTTTCAATGAATCAATCTCGGTTCTCGACGTCGTCGTATACTTTTTGTAATGTCAACAAACGATTAGTTAACTACATGATTGTACCGGACTCATTTGTAATGGAAATTATAGCTGGCTTCAATGCAACGTGCAATTATATGACTTTAAAAATGTTCCGAGGCTTTTTATTTTAATTATAATTCTTAAAGAAAATGTCTTTATGAGGCGTGGAGAAAATTGAGGGTCTGTGGCGTTAAGTTTATTTTTAAAGTTCTCGGAGATTATTTCAGTTATAATTATTTAATTTAAAAAAATATAATTGGTGATTGGAGAAAGTAAAGTTTAATATGACAATAAGGCTTGACGGCAAAATAAATATCGTGCTAGTAACATTACATTACCTCTTATTTTTCTGTACTTATAAAAACATACCTACTCGTTTCTATAGCGATAGTTAGGTATATCGAAATTATTAGAATCCATGGTACTAAATCTCTTTAGCTTAGTGTCCACAGATCCGTCGACTTGAATATTAATTGCTTAGTCAATAATTGTATGTTTAAAGTATTTTGATTTGGTAACTTACCGCCTTTGGCTCGATATTAAATTATAATGTTTACGAATTTGAAACAACTGTAAATAAATCTTAGCCTTTCGTGTTTGATACCTTTGCTCTTTTAAAATTGCTTTTAAATTACGGTGCTTTACGAAAAGTGTTCGTTCATACTCTTTAAGGCCTTTGCGTAAGACCCTATCGTTTATCGCTTTTTCCCAAAGACAGTCTTTGTTTTATTTTAATTAGCAATGTATTTATGACATCAAATCGGAAAAAAATGCTTCTAAAAATAAATTAAGATGACTTTATACTCTCAAATGAATTGTTAATATTGTAGCAGTGTGTAGCATTAATACATCAAAATTGTTTCCACCATGACGACACCACAATCACAATTTAATCAAAACAATCAGCCAAAAGGACACACAAGTGCTAAATAAATCTCAATTTAATACAAACTGACATCCATAAATCGATCAAGATCGTCAAATGTGGACGTATGATCTAGGAATCTATTGAAGGACTGTGCGAGATTGAAACACCGATGCCAGTTGTCACTGACTTAGTAAGGAGTGTGCGAGCAAATTCTCAATTCACTGCTTACTGCATAGGCATTGATGTATCTAGCTATACCACCTACTTAGAATAAGCCCTGATTCACACTGTATTGTGAATTGGTGTAAGGTTATTTGGAGTGATAATGTGGAAAACATTGTTCGACATGATGTGACGGTTTGTGTTTATTATTATGAAGGACTAAAATGCAAGAATTGAATCAAAAAAAATCGAGTGATAGTTTGCGAGTGGGATTTTTCTTTCTTTGATTATCACCAAATCATTGTCATTGACTTTTAATTTTAATACGTCAGAACGATTCAATCAGTATTAAAACCTTAAAAAAAAAGACATAGAACCTGATGAGTTGTATAGTTAAAAGATATTGTCTGAATTTTTTCATCATCAACATCTCTGGGGGAATAAGAACGTATTTAAATTCGGACGAATTCGTGAAACCTCACTGAATTTACAATGTATCGAAATGTAGGCAAGACGCCAAAGTGGGATCTAATAAAATCGATAGCAATCGAATCATGCGCCAGCGATGCAATCAAATTCCATATCTGCATCAATCCAAATCGATAGATTCCGACGTTCGAATTTCAAATTTCTTAAGCTCAACACACCGTTTACGGTCATTCACGATTCAACCAGAAATATTCTTCGTGACAGATTGGTCTTTGACCATAATCAAAACTGACCAAATGATATATCTGGTTCTTGTAGAGTCTGACGTAAACCTACTCAATAATTGATTATAGAGGAGAATTATGCACAGCAGTAGGTAAATAAATAATAATAACGACAAATACACATTATCATTTTTAATAGGCTTTTAGGCACAGCAAATTTTTACCTTCAGACCGCTTTGCTTTTGTAGATTCTCAGCTACTTCCGTATATTACGGAATACTTCGTTCAATTTTCCAAATTCCACCGCCACACCACGCCCTTACAATTTGCAAAAGGTATTATAACTTACCTATAAACTTCATAATTGAAAAACCCAACCTTACCCAGACATCCAGTCAATGTGACATCCAATGTAATGGTATCCGGTTAACGAGTACCCTCGTCTGTCAATCAGTTCATGGAAAGTCCCCATGACCTTATTATTCACATGCATTGCATGAGCAGTAATATAGATCAATTTAAACAAGATCCTGTTGGGGCCCGCTAGTACTGTAAGAGAATAAAGAGTCGGTATCAATTGTAACACTTTTAGTGCAAGTTAACTCAACAAAATTGGCCATTATTCAATTGTGATATAAGTGAGAGATTTGATCAAGTCGAGATTGTAATTTCCAAGTGATGGGTATAAAAAAGTGCAGTGATTGTGACCTAATAGTCTGTGAATAGTTATGTAAAGAGAAGGTATATTCATTTTGAACTATTATGGAGTATTACTGTTTTAAACTTTATTATCTTTGAGGAAGTTGAGAAGATGACTGTAGATAAAGTCACTTAAAGTCAGTCAGTTAAAAAGTTTTTGACACATTCGATCTCGAATACGCTTTCTTTGTTGGACAATAAACATCTATTGAAAATCGAAAGTCTATTTTAAAGCAACACTTTGCTATTAATATTACACTTCACATTAACAATTTTGTGGGATCTTTAATTTATCAACCCGAATGACTCAATAGCCATGGGTCTCCATTTGTTTTCCACATTCGCCTCCGTCGGATTTTACTAAGTCTTAGCAAAAGAATGCCTTTTTGCAAAAAAAACTCTTGTGCAAGCAAATATTTTTTGCATCTATCTAGGTATAATTATAGCAAAATTTAAGACTAGAAGAAGAGTTACCTTCTCGCAAGTATGAATCAGGTTTTACGCAAGTGTTGGTATAAACATAGGCACCTAGATGTGCTCAGACGACCGCTGACCTGCATTGTTGAATATAAAACACTAAGCTTTATTTGGGTAATAGATTCGAACGATCCCAATCCAGATAGCGATGCTCACTACATAAATAATTTGTACGAACACTGTCTAGCTATGAGATAATGATTTCAAAAGAACTTAGCTTTTAATTAACAGACGATTTTTTTTGTCGATACCATATAGATACAGTAAGTGCAATGGTAAAACAGAATCCATTTAGTACTGATATTTAAAATGTTAATCCAAGTATATTTTGGATAAAAACTATTAAAGTCTGTAGGTGTATTGTGAAGACCCACGACAAAATATTAGGTAGGTGTAATATGTATTTTCGTCAGTGTTATTTAGCACATCTAAATTTGTTGGACTTACACTGACTAAAACAGCCTTGCTCTCTGAGCGGTTTGGCATCTTTTTAGTAGTGAATTTTATGCACATCATTAGCTTAAACTTTTAAAAAAGCTTAAATTTTAATACTGTTTGCATTAAGAGCTTGTCTGAAAACATGTGCATTTAATCTAATAAAGCCGAACAAAATCATACAAAACATTACACCTGCCAGCATCCAATTCAATTAACAAATAATTTAGTTTTAGTTTCCACAGCAATACGCCAATAAATAACATAATTTATTAAGTAATGCGAAATTTTATTTAGGGAGCGCGCTAACCGAGCTTCGTTTTGTAATCCAATAAATAGCTTATGGTTCAGTGAGGCAAACATTTATTATATGAATAGCTATATTGGATTATAGACTGGTAATTTGTATTGCATGAAATTTAAGTACTATAGCGGCTAATGTTGTGGTAATTGCTGAAATATTAGCAAAGTTGTTTTCGATTATCTGGCAAATAACCGAAAATATATTGAGGATTTTTTTGCTCAGTTTGTAGGGTCTTTAAACGTGGTTTTGTTGCCAGGCCCTGCAAATTAAGCGAAATAATAATAGTATTTATAGCAGATTAATTTGGCTTTTAAACTTCAATGTTTCCATGGAGATATAATGTTTTATAGGCATGAATAGTTATTTACTTATTCCATTGAAACTGAATACATATTATGTACATAATGTCAATGTGATAATAATTGAATGCCTATGTTATTAGCACAGTTATTATCTTGTCAATTCAATAATAAATGCGACTTTGTTGTATTTTTTTCAGACATATTCGTCGTGACTGTTTTACAAGATTTTTTAAAATAAATACTTGATAATATTAGTTATTCATATCAGTTAGTTGTGTTATCGTGTAGGTACAGGATATGAATAAACTAATATTAGGTATTATGTATTGTATTGTAAGTAGCTGCTTACAAAAATAAATGAATTTAAATGTAATACCAATATAATTATTTACAATAGCAAGCCGACTGGCCAAAAAAACATAAAACTTACAATACTATTTTGCTGCGGCCAAAGGTCTACCACACCTTTTAATTAAAGTATAACTGATGCAACGGTTGAATAGAGTCGGCACTCTACATAGAGTAGAACGGCGTCTCTTTTGCACAACTGCAAAATCCTTACTTTAAAAGGCGATGGTAGGCTTTAGGTATAACACAAGTCTCATCAAGATGACCCCTGTGAACCAAAGAAGATTTATTTTATGCATACAACCTCACAGACTGTCAATATTATACCAACATACAGAAATTACTGCGCCTATCGAAGCTAATATATTCAACGCTCAGTATATACAAACACAACTGATTCGTTTCAGATAACACACTACCTATCATCATGGGTAAATTTATGCACACGAATTTATACGACCGCAAGTACAGTGCAGTTTACCCAAGAGGTGATAAATATAAATTTATATGCACTTAATTTAATTTAAAATTATATTTACAATTATGCAAAGTAATCTCTACAATCTGACATGAAATGAAGTTGGACTGATCGAAAGATACCTATGTAGATTGAAATAGCTGAGAAAGGAATTTTATCATAAATATGAAATCTTAAAAAGTATGTTCTTGTATGTGTGTATATTTATTTAAACACGTTTTGCTTTCTTAACCTGTTGCTGGTCATTTCAAATGGACAGCAATGTAAAGGAATTTTGTCGCTAAATATTGAAATGTATGGATATGCTACATAGCTTTGAGAAAAGAAATACGCCCTTTTAGTCTCAGATTTCAAATATTTCGTATACATAGGTAAATAATAATAAACGAGAGAAACCCAAAAAATAAAACTGAAATATTTGAAAATATTTTTCATGAACATCGAATAAATGGACCAATGTTAAAAAAAAATATTGGTCCAGTGCGAGTCTGACTCATTACTCAAATCTGAATACTTTTTTAATATCTAATGATAATGATCTAACCAAAAAATTATTATATCCGCAATTTTTCCTTCATCTGTGCTATAAGACGTTGCTTCGTACCTAAAGAATCCGAATTCACGGTAACTATCCTTTAGGTTTTTCCATTACAATTACGATTTTTTCACATCTCCAAAGGTCAGTGAACTAAATGTTTATTATAAATTCTAGATTGCACACACCTTCCAGAGAAAATACAGCGACCATACGAGTATTAGGGTTTCGTTTTTTTTCATATTGAGGTTGAGATTTTTGAAAAACGGTTTAAAACATGTAAACTGTTTACCATTTTGTATTTTATCCATATGCTTCCCTTAATTAAAAAAAAAACATCATCAATGTCTGTTTAAAGAGTCTGATTGCCCTAAAATAAGGGGATATGCGACATTCAATGGTAAACAACAATGAGGCAATTTGCTGACGATGTTGCATCATCAGGTTGTTATACTTGCCATCTTAGAATGTGATCACATACTAATTATGTTTTATTCACTATTCATGTAAAGTAGCAAAAACGCCTATATAGCACGAGGTCTCAAGTTGAAACCCCGTTTTGGGTAAAAAAATAAAGTGATTTTTTCTTTAAGAAATACTTTTGGAAACTGTCAAAATTCTGAACTTGCGTTCTAGCCATCATTTCTCTATCAGGCAGTGCAGTTGCTATTTTATTGAACAGAACTATAAAAAAATCTTGAACAATTGATGAGAATGAAAATATTACAGTGTTTTTTTTGACATAACAGTTTTCTTAATGTAAAGTCAAATCCAAGATGTCTATCCCGCAGTAGTAAGTTCATTCTGAACAAAATTAAATGAAATATTGCCTCGCCGGCTACCCTTGCGACATTTATGTGTAGATTTAAACACGAATGACATGATTTTAAAGGGCGCTGGAATACGCAAATAATATTAGGGTAATTGTGATGAAAATCAGCACTTTGTAAAACTACTTTAGATAAAAACGACTAGAGACCTTAGCACAAATATTATCGACGACAATTTGTATGAAAATCTGCAGAACACCATATTCCATGCAAATTATGATTCTTCGATTAGAGCACTATATTACGAGACAAAAAGGGCAAAACTGCACTACAAAAATAATAATTATACTGTACTACAAGAATTAATAGTGTTATGATCTAAGCTTTACGAATCAATAAAATTTTCAAAAAATATCTCATGGATGGAGGGTCAATTTTTTATTTTCAGGTTAAAGTTATTTTGAAGAAAAATATTCATTTTTTATCAATAAACAGAATTGATCTCTTGTCCGTATCATGAGCTGGTACTATAAATCTTTGAGCTTTTAAAGTGCTTTACAAATATAGATATACTCTAAAGTGAAAGGTCCATCTTCAGAAGTAATATTACCACACACGTTGAATATTAAACAGCTGGCTATTGATATTAGCCTTATCAATTTTCACAATTTGAATTTGTAATTTGGCATCTTCAAATCTATTGCAAATATATGATCTCCAACTGTTTTTATCTCATTTTAATATTTAATAGCCAGAGGCCTACCATGCACACCATACCACCGCATAAAGATAAAATACTGTTGTCGTTGTTTTAAATGAGATAGTGCTTTACACGGCTTGAAGAAGCGTTTCTCTTCTATAACTTGAAGGAGTAGACTTTATGAGTTGTTGCTAGGTCCCAGTTGTACATCTTGACGCGACATAAAACAGTTGAACATGTCTAATGGCTATAACCACGAAGGTTTTCTCAATTTCAAGGTAAGTGTGAAATCGCACTCATCAACATTTAACCTACTTTCAGTGCAAAACATTCTAATCGTGAATTTATTAAATAAGTAGGTGTATATACTTTACATATTTTTTGCTGTTGCTAAGAAGAATTAGAGTACCTACTTCCTTATCCTTATTGACGTTAAAATTAATCTAAATGGAACCAACTTTTGACAACATTGACTTTATGTGTCAACCTACGTCTATTTGTGAGTATGAATGCTCAATGTTTTAAAAGTTGTCAAGCTCATTTATCCAATTTACTCACTGCATTGGATCAAATTAATGACAACCTGTGTTTTTTATTTATAAGATATTTCGCTGCAACTTTGTTGCATCGCTGTCAGCAAAATCATTGTATTCATAAAGTACAATGAGTCCATTACCCACTGTACTTTGTAAATACAATGTTGTCCTCAAATAAATATGTGTATTGCATTGTGAAAAATCTTGGCTCTGTATGTGAATACGTGTAAAGCTTTATGAATTAAATAGCATGGGATGGGAACTGTGCCATAGCCACAGTGAAGTCTGAGAAGAGAAGAGTTATTGAAACTCTTCTTAATTTGAATGAACCTTAGTAACTTCCCATAATTTTACTGTCGATCTAGTGTTTAAAACATGTGAAAAATTTATAAATAAACAATCAATTATTATACCACAAATACACTTATCTGAAAACAAGAGTGACGCATTTTGATCCCGATTTCAGCTAAATAGAGAAGGAGCAAGTAACCTCACTACAATCATTTAAAATTAGACTGTTGATGTATTACTTAAATAGGTAGAAGTTAAAGGTCTCCTGAGCGTGATGGGCGTTGAGGCCAAACACCAAATATGACCATTGACTATAGCAATATTTTGATGATCCAGAAATTGTTGCATCTTAGGGATTCTTGGTTATTTTATTTGTCAATTTATTTTTTTAAACAAACAATACCAAGAGTTTCTACGTTTTAAGTTTTAACTACAATGTAGATCTCATCAATAAATTTCCTGTGCCCTTACTTCTCTCGAACACACATAAACGCCAAACAGATAAATCATCTATAAGTAATAATGCAATATACACACACTTCCTTCCTGAGTTTAGCAATAAATATTCGGCTATCTGCTATAGCAAATCATAATTATCCTTGATATTAAAGACGTTTATATACAGCTACTTTACAATTCACATCGTGTGCCCGTTCTTTCTATTAAATATTTGCATACCAGTCGTTAACAGATATGGCAGTCCAAGTGCATAAGTATAATTAGTTCACATCTCTCGCTTGGGACTTAAGATTTCTATCTTAAATAGTTGTCCGACCTTTAAGTAATGTGTTAATAGAATTAATTGAATTAACATGAAAACTATAATGCTTTTGTAATAATATCGATCTATGAGGTCATATCATTGTTACTGTGAACTTAGAGCCTTCCACCATATCCAAAAGGATGAATAAATATTGTTGAAGTAGAGAGAGAGAGAGAGAGTACACACACGCCTCAGTTTGGCATATCCCTTTCATAATGACTTACTTTAAGGGTTGGTGTCACCCCCTAAATCTACTTATACACCTCAAGGAACCCTTTATAAATTGGTTGGATGTAAATTAGTATTTAATAAATAAAATAACTAATTATAATAATTATTAACCATCTGAGTCTAAGTCTGAATTTGTTCAGAAAGTATTCTGTACGTCTAGAGCTAAAAATATTGATATAATTTGATCTGTTGGGTACCAATAATATATTTTAAGATACAGTATCGAGCGCCATCTTGCGTCAATGCTCGAAATCATTTCGTGTTGCTATGCTGTAAGTTGTCAGACTGTGTCATTTGAAAGTGCTACGCTACTAAATTGTTCAAGTTGTGCGTTTGCGCCGTTAAAACTATGTAGTTTATGAAAACGCCACAAGATGTCTCTGTTAATACAATTTAGAAATACAATGTTCAACATAATATATTATTATGGCTACCACTTGTGATTAATGGGAAATATATTTTTGAGGTAAGTATCCATAACTGTTTGGTAATAAAGGTTTATATAGATACTGCTACTGCAGGTAGAATTTGCGTTATTAGATATAAATAAATGAAAAATAATACAATACTATGTATGGTAATCACACATATTGATCATAAATTAAGCTTCTCAGAAGACGACACATGAGCGAAATTGGGCATTTGATTTTTCAAAATAGCATTTTCTTAGTTGTGACATGCTCTTCATTTTGTTAAAACACAAAACTTGACTCCTGAAATAGTAATTCTACTGCTGAGGAGTAGTCTGTAGAGCGACAATTTTACGAGCTACGCAAAAACTGAAAAAAGTAAGTTATTTATTTTTATTATCAACCAACAATTCAATTTCCTGATTCTATAACCGCAGTCTTAGACGTGCAAGCAAAAATCCAAAAACCAAAATAAATCATAATAAATTATTGTCAAGCCAAGATACCGATGAATCAGCACCTATTCGCCATCGTCATTATATCAACAAGGCTGAACAAGGTTGTTCTTGGTCTCTCCGTGGGAACTGATCTGGCCACGTCACGCCCTACTTTTCATTTCATAGTGCTAATAACAAGTACGTAATACTAGTATGTAGTCAATAGTAACACTGTTTAACTGGAAAGTAATTAGAACATTTCAAACAAGGTTCTGATTTTGCAAAAAAACTTGTTTCATATATCAACCATCAGGATTTTTTTTTCGACAAAAGAAAAGGATTTAAGGTCTGTTCTTTGGTTGGGTAAAAAGTTTTTAAGTTTCACTTTTCACACATTGCCTCGTTTTTGCTGAGTAAGCACCAATAGGCCTGTTTTAAAAGAAACTATGATGATTCGATAATATTTGTATACTAGATATGGTTGAATATTCCCAACGTCAATTACGTTTTCACCTGCATTGAAACAAGATAAACGAGGAAACTGTTTATCATCGGTATTTTATGCAGTATTCATAATCATATAATATCCTTAATTCTTATTAGACTACTGTTCGACGACAGCAGTAATTTTTTATTCAAAACAAGCACGCGTCAGTTTTTATACCAAACAATGAACCTAACAATTATCAAATTATGAATTTGTATAAAAACCGACATATTCATGTGAGCGTAACGTACAATCAATTCATGTAAAATCATTGCCAATAACACAATAAAATTGTATGTATATGTGCAAGAAACACCCGCATAATACTTTACAATTGTACGCGTGTAGTGTACAATTCAAAGGAATTTTGTCACAGAATAGCCCTAGCATGCATTACACAACATCCTATCAGACATCTATGAAATACTTTTTTGCTATAATTCTGATGTAAACACATCGATCAACGTTTGTCACGCTAATTCATATTTGGCCAACCTTGGCGACCAAGTACGTGTGTCGTTTAGTTTCATAGCTTTTCCTTGGCCGACTGGCACGTACCAATGTGGTACATTTTTTTCAGTGGGATCTTGAATTTCGCAATTATTGATTGAATAGTGCTTAATGATCTGTAAGTGAATCAGTTTTTGTTGTTCAACGCCGATCTACTATTTGTTGCGGGTAAAGGTACATAGTACCTAATCTTGCTTAACAAGCGAACCAATCTATCTAGCCATATCGGCGCTAATAACATAGTTAACGTAAATTAAGCCGTAATTTGTTCATGAATATTATGCTTCTATTAAAAGCTTAGATACTTACGAGTATTCTGTTAGCAATATTGGCTCGTAAGGTTTTTGTCTGAGGAGAGGCGAGGGAACGACTTAAAATAACTTCTATCTTAGCTGAATTTTCAAGAAATGTCTGACAATCGGTTGCACTAGCCATTTGATCATCGAAGATTGATATCAGACTTATTATTGCTAAAGAAACTATCAAATTATGTTCAGAATTCCTACATTAATTTCCTAATTAATCTTAAATTATTCTCAATTATTTTAATGTGTGACAGAAACCATACCAAACAAAAAATATCTACATTTAAAACTAAGCTTATATATTTTTAAGTCAAAAATGTGTCGCCATCTCCGTCAAGGGCGGGAAATGTGCCCAGAAAACTGGTAGCATTTCCACGTTGAATAGCTATGCCAATTCTTTGTACAAGATACTGCCCAGCCTATCAAACTACTTTGTCAATAATGAGCTATAGTTATTTTGGTAATTGGGGCCGTAGGTAATTCAGTTCTCTCAAAATGGCTAACCAAAAAGGAGTTCATACGATAACTGGATTACTCATATCCACCATCGATACAAATCGATTGCCTTTTAATTCGATGCACCGATTTGTAATTATGGTAGCTTTGTTCTTATCAACGGTTGCTCTAATGGAGGGTTTGGGTTCGAAGCGGCGCTGTGCCGCAATCGAAGCCTTGTTCTAATTCCGCAACCGGAATATTGGCGATTTTTATCGAATCTTCCATAGCTGATTGACGGACTGAGTTGTTGTTAATCTATACTCCTATTATTGGCAAGCTTTAGAATTAACTTAAAATTTGAAACATAGTAGTAGTATCTACTTGGATAAGAATTCCATAGGCATAAGTACAAAAACACGTTGTATTATCAAGACTGGAAAAATATACCTAACAAATAATTATGTGCAGTGAATCTAAAAATTTGATTGTTATACTTACTCTTTTACACGTTATTATGTCGATACTAGGGGTGGTTACATTTTAGCGATCTACAAATAACAGTCATCTCTATTTTCATAACCATTAATTTACATTAAATTTCTGTAATCCATAATTTTGAATCAAAAAACCGCCTCTACATTCTAAAGAACTTCATCCTACGAGAACAATAGAATGTGTTAAAACAAGTATATTATAGTTAGTACATATTAGCCCAGTTTTAGATAGGCATCGGTTTCCTATACCCAATAGGCAATAGGTATTGTAACTAAGTTTCGACACATCTGACTCAGACCAAGACGTTTACTGAGAAATGCGCTTAAAACTGATCGCTTTAATTAAAGAACGTAAATTACTCAAAGGAATAAAGATAGGAGTATAATACTTGAATGGTCAAATTAGTTTTATTACATTTCCGAATCATTATTAATTTATCAAAAGTTTACAAGTAATTTAGATTGTCGAAGGACCTTCTAAACATTTACATTGGCAGGATATGGTTTTTGTTTTATGACTAGACTATAAAAGTAGATAATTAAACTTTGTGACGTGACGAATATATCCGAATAACCCGCAAGATGAATGGTTGTTGCCAATCGCGGTAGATTTGGCATTTAGGCTCTACCTGTAAATTACCGTTATATAGCAATTATGCTATATTGTAAAAAATGATACAGTTTCAACCTTCAGGGTCAACATCCTCCTACGTATGTTATGTATTTATTAATAATAAATACGCAAAATAATCGCACACACGCAACCAGTGTCGTTATCGCCAATTGTGCGCATAATAACACGAAATCACACAACGCATATGCATAACGCAACCCAGCTAATGCGAACGGCATACTATTTCATTAATTATCTGTTTTACAAACTTCGCTTTGTGTCTACCGAAATATGTGGCTCATACGAAATTAGCAATAATTACTTTAAATTGCTGTCTTTTATTGGACACACCCATTTAAACATGCAACTCCTTCTATCAAGTACCTGTAAATAGACGTACCTGACGTACACCTGGCAAGTTTTATGACAAGCCTGTCATAGTTCTCATTGTCTGCTTTATTTATTTACTAGCTGTGCCCGCGACTTCGTCCGCGTGGAATAATTATTTTGGGAATAATTTTTTTTTTTTGAAATTTGAAATAAAAACTATCCTATGTCCTTTCTCAAGTTCCAAACTATGTCTGTATCAAATTTCACACAAATCGGTTCAGTAGTTTAAGCGTGAAGAAAAGACAGACAGAGTTACTTTCGCATTTATAATATTAGTTTGGATTACTAGAAAAATAATTTCCACTAAGGTAAAGGGACAACATTGGGAGTATATTTAAGAATTTGGTCAATGTAAAAAAAAATATATATTTTTAGTCTAAAATGTGCCGTTACTAGGTAAAGTTTAAAAAGTGCTTATAAGCCGAAGTGAAAGAGAGAAACAAAGAGTCAAATGTCCAAGTCTTAAAGTAATGTCACTTTGGCTGTGGAAGTTCGACGGCTTAGCGCGACGTCTTTTTCCACACCTGCTATAATATTAGTTTAAGAGGTGATGGAAGGCTCATCAAACCTTAACAGAGTATCTTACAGCATTATTTACATTACAGGCCTGAGTTTAAAAGTTTTCCAAACCATAATTAACATAATTACATGACATTTGGCTATTAAGACCTCATTATACTAATTTATAAGGATGTGACTAAGCACAGGATATAATTAGCAAGCATTATATCACAGGATGGAAATAACGTCCTGTTACACATAATTTAATAATCCTCAATCAGATTTAATTTTTAACCGACTTTAAAAGAAGAAGGGTGTTCCTAATTCGTTTGTATTTTTTTTTAATACTTGTTACCACATAATTTTTGACTGGGTGAACCGGGAAATCAGGGTCTGCTGTTGGTAATCCAGATAATATATCGAAAGGGAATTTCCAAAATTCGTTGGAGCAGCCAGTGCGTTTGTAAGTTTTTTTATTGAGTGTTTTAAACTACTATAATTTAGTAAAAGTCTGGAATAGATCTGATAATGGAGCCGAGAAGCAGTCGAGGAAACTCCTTATCGAATCACAGCAGTAACCTTGTGTTTGAGCTTCTATAGCTTATTAATTTTTATTGATAACACCTTTACACTTTTGGTGAGTTGTGACTGTCTATAGGAGTCTGGTGCAGAAGACAAAGCATAACGAAGAGAACTCTTCAACGGTTAGGAGTTAAGCAAAATCCTAATACCTTTAACTTTAATATGGACTGTTAGTTACATTCTTTTAAAGGCTGCTCTAACATTCAGAATGACAATCTTAACAGTAAAAAAAAATTAAATGGGAATAATTCAACCTGGTGGTTTGACACCGACCTTGCGGAAAATTTTGGATTTTTTTCCCGATCAATGAACATTTGATTATATTTGATATTTTTTCAAAAGAGCCACGTTCCAGCATTACCGGACTCCATCTAGTCTTTAACGTAGAACGATGGCTTATATGACCCAACCCTTGCGCGTTTGAAATCGATGGGTCTACAAATCAATCTTCGTAAGTATTTAAGGCACATATAAAAAAAATGTAATTGAAGCAACGTAATATTGAAATTACTTTCATAACAAATGTGATACCACGTTTTTTTACTGTGCATCAATCAGTAATGAAACACTGATCGATTTCTGCCAATAGGTCAAACTTCTATGATACCGCTTAGCAAATTGATTAGTGATTGCACTTTGCCAGTATTAGCCCAGTTAGGCTTGATGTTAGAAATGTACTTCATCATCATTATAAGCCCTACATCACTCTCAGCTGAGTATTTAATTGTTCCCTCTCTTTTTGCTGCCTCATTTTTCTTTTCTGCTCTCCTCCAGAAATTGGCTAAACAAGATAGGGCTCATGACAGATCTTTAAGTTTTGTTTTTATGTTCTTTTATTCTGCTTGTTGTCTCTAATAGCAAACCGAATTATTTTATGGGGAGATTATTTTTTTTGAGTTATCAGCTTAGTCACAATACTTCCTCTTATCTATCCTATGATGATGAGCCGCCTGATGACACTTTTATTAAATGAATTAGGTAAAATTAATACATTGACAGACAACTTAAACCCATTGCTATCTCATTAGTGAACGCACTCTAGATAAATGCGTACCCTAGTAACAAGTAGGTACCAATACGGGCCGTCATGTTAACTTCGAAACAAACAATTTTAATTATTACACATTGTTGTTGATATTCACTCCATAACCTCATTGAATATTAGTACAAACAATTCTATCTCGATACAATGAGCTGAGGCCCAACCACCAACTCTTAAAGTTATAATGATTGAATTTGTGGGAGCGTAACAGCGCAATACACGGCGTATAATGGCGTCTCTCTTTGACAACTAATATCACTTTTGAGACGTGTTTGTAGGCCCACTGTACGCAACGCAGCTTTATAATTATTTACTGCAATAAATAGCGCACTAAATAAACTATGTATGTAGATCAATTTGTTTGATAGTCGTTGCACGTAACAATGTAATGCTGTGATCAACGCTTGCGGCCAAGGGATTTCGAAAAAATTCAATTATTATAATATGGTGGTTTTTAGTACTTGTCCGTCTGTTAACTGTGGAGAGGGTTTACCAAATTCGAGATTGGTAAAAATGTTTTATTAGATTATGGCTATGGTTTATTTTATTACTTCACCGTAAGACTGATCGCTTTTAAAATTAAGTTAAAATATTTTTAGTTTAATATTTATGCAGAGGCAACATATTTAATATGGTGGGGTTATTAAATCATATTCAGTATTTTCAAGTAACTGATCATCAGGGTATTTTTGTTGTTTAGAATTTAAATAAGAATATTAATAGAAAGTATGACTCATGTAATAAAGTCAGTCATAAAGTCATGACCCTTTTTATTTCATTTTCCGTTCCTTGAAAATAAACGCCTGGTGAATTTTGCGTATTATTGCGTACTTTGTACGTTGCTCTCAGGCAAGTTGAAGTTCTCAAAAGGATCTGTAAAATCCTTAACAGTAATTTACTTAATATTTTTAAGTAATACATTAGAAATGTGAGGGGGTGATTACTCGAACATTATTAAAGTGTTCCTTTTGTTATTGCGACATTTTATTGCTTATTTCTTAATCATTCTGAAGTATAAACTGTAGCTGTAGCTATTATCACAACAGACTTTTTATCTAAAATTTCTCTGAGGTATCTACCATCAAAAAATCCATTTTTATTTTAAAATGTTTTTTTAGGTTATGTAGGTAGTATTTTTTTACATAAAATAAGCCACCTTCTAAATAATAAATAAACGCCTTGTTATCAACACACGTCGAACCTACGTACGTTACAAGGCACGCAGCGGCTGTGGTGCAACAAAGGTGCTTGTTATAAATACAGTGGGCTGCTGGGGCCAGCATCAGTGTCAGTTCAGCTCCTGTCGCCACCGAAGAGGACGAAAGTGACTTGACAGTGAAAATGCGTGCCTTCCAAGTAAGTGTGGTGATTGTTTTGGAATATAACTCTTCGTTAGGTTCTCTCTCGCTAGGTATAGGGTTTTAGAGGTACAAAGGGTTAATTTTGATTTACGTTATTTCAGAATTTTTAATTTAAATCCAGTGATTTTAAATAGAGCGATGAATAGAGATTTTAAACGTATTATGCAGGTGTTATATTGATTTAATGCTTTTTATACAAAAAGGCTTAATAGCGTTGGTCAAAATGAGTTTTTATTTATGTACGAACAATAATTTTGTCTCGAAAAAAAATAATTTTGATAATGCTGCTAAAGCTGTATACAACAAACAAGAGACAAAACAAAAGACAACATAGAAGGGAAGAGCTCATAGAATCCTCATACGTATCTTCCCTTGACTAAAACAAGCTTGGATATATGATTTTGACTATACTCCTTTCGGTCAACTAACCTAAACTAATTAATTTCCATTGCCATATAAAATCCGTTCAAACGCAATTTGCCTGTCTTAAAAGGTTTGCAAAAAAAAATAATTAAGGACAGAATTAAACAGAACAAGAATATTGCGTTTCACAAATGCTTCTCCTGGGTCTGAGTGTTTTCGTACACGTGAATTGAATGCCTGTGAAAACCCTCGCGACACAAAAATAATCAATATTTTAGGTTTCGTTAAGTGTGTGTCTCACCCAAATAAACCGAATACGAAATAGAGTAATTCACAGAAATAAATAAATTACTAGTAAATCTCTATATAAATTTGGTTCTTTGGCATAAAAATCTTGATTGAATGATTATCACAAATCAATCATCTAAGCTCGTAAAACAAAGGTTGAATGTCATGTTCGTTCCAAATTAAGTTGAAAACCGAATTTAAAAAGCAAATGCTTTACTTACAGATTCATTTATTATTCGATTTCAAATCCTAATAGACATAACCGTTACACGTACCGTACGTACCTATTCAAATCTATCACAACTCTACAAAAAGCTTCAAAACCAAAATAAAACAAAACAACATCAATCACTAATATAGTCATCAAGCATCGAGGTGTCAAGACGCGTGCGAATTACGTCACCCACAAAAAGCACGTATTGTCACCGTCATGGTGTTAACGACAAACATATAAACAGATCACGTAAACTTATGGGAAATATCGATGGTATAATGTAACACGTAACGCATTACGTCTCTATATTGGAAAAGTTAATTTTTCACAGTTTTCTTTTACTATACGTAATGTAGTATTGTGTAATTAAGTTTTTTATTGTGTTGTTAGATTGAGTTTACTTCCGAAGTTATGATCTTTACTTTACTCATCTTGCTTGCGTGTATCTAAGTAAGCCTGTTAACTTTTTTTACAGAAACTCAATTTTAATACACACGTCGTTTGTTTTTATCTGAAACGAATGTTCCCTCCCTATCTTATATTTTTCAATTGATTTTATTTTATTTCATAAAATAGAAATATTTAGTTAAACCTATAGAATAGCACAGTTGTCGTCGTTTAAGGACTTTCGATTAGTTTAAAATGTTTATTAGATAACAAACGTGTAATATATTTAAAAGTTAAAAACTCCTATAAATTCTGTACAGTATTGACTATTCCTTGAATCGTATTGATATCTACTATGACTACTACGATGTATTATAACTTGCAAAAAGAAAACAATGAAGCTGTTGTCTTTTATTTTTGTTGCTACTGAGGTAACATAGTATTGCTATTCTGCGTATTGCAGGCGCGTACAAAATTAAAGGATAAGCTTCTCAAAGTGTATATTATAACTTATGTTTGATTAGCGTACCAGAAAACTAAAGGAGGTTAACAGAAAACAGACAAATGTTATGTGACTCATTATTCACTATAAAAAAAAACATAATAAAAAAATGTACATGACATTTAATATCAATTCCTGACAATACAACTGATGGAACTACAAAGCCTACCTACTTCGAAAAAAATACTATAGATTCTTTCCTTTTCTAGTAATGAGTTATCATCTTCAATTGCCATTGCTCATAATATTCTTTTACGGTGACATCATAAAATCATTAGCCATGTTTGTGTTCTAAATTCCTAGTAATCGTAAACACTGACATAACATCCACCATAACATATATTTTCTTCATACTTCCTGCGTTTGTTTTTGCTTGTTCTATTGTTCTAGATAATAGTATTCTCGCGTATGATCGTGTAACAATATCGTTCCCTCCTGTTATGAATGAAATGATTAAAGACTAGAACACTGACCTTAGGTATTTTAATTGTGTGAACTTATTTGATGTTTTAATTCTTTTGTGCAGTGTCGTTTGATGTATAGTGTCAGGTTTTGACCTTAATGGTTTTCTTATAAGCAATGGCGGTTTGTTTGATATTAGTTTTGTGTTGTTTCATTGAAAAGTGCTAACTTGGCAGGTTTAATTATGGAAAAATGTCTCTCCTACCTCTGAAACAATAGTGGTTTCCTTTACAAAGAGATACTTAAATTAATACAAATAAACCGTTATTGATGGATGATGTCATGATTTTTTTACGACTTCCACTCTAAGGAATTGAATCCTTGTATTCGCCGGGATTTTCACAGACATTAAATTTTACAAGAACAAAGACACCCAAACTCAGAACAAGCATCCGTGGATCGCACAAGTTCTTGTCCTACGCGCGCGCGCGGTTCGAAACCGCGACATGTCGCGAACTATGGTAATTGGCTTGATGTCCCATACGACTCAGCTTCTCAACGGATACTCAGTCAACTGTGTCAGTTTGGAAGATACACATCTAACTTTATAGTAACTTAACTAATGTCTTACGTTCTCCAGGTAATGATCTTTGTCGCGGCGTGTGCTGCAGCTAACGCCGGCTACCTAGGTGGTTATGGTGCTGCCTACGTTGGCGACTACGGCGGCGGTCTCTCCGGCTATGGTAGCTATGGTGGCTACCCTGCACAAGACTACGGCCATAATCAGGACTACTACGTAAGTCCTAATTATCAAACTACAGAGACAAGTACCCCATAATTAATACGAGGTACTTGTCAGTTCAGTGTTTCACATATTTTTCGATCTTGTGTCTTTTTAATTTACTTTACTTAAATGTATGGCATTAAGAAAGTTGTTAGGAATAGTTTCTTATAAATATAACGTTATTTATACTGTACTCTGATTACCTTGGAGATACGGAGAGGCCAAGTATTAAATCAATCATATTTTTTTTATTTAAAGAAATATTTACACACATTGAAAGACATTATTATTTGAAAAATATTAACTCTATTTTTGACGAGGTAACTATCAAGGTATAGTTTCTGCAAATACAAAATATTAAATATAAAAATCTATTTTGTAATAATAAATTTGCGTATTCTCATATTTAAAACCAATAAAGAAAAACTAAGGCAATGCGAAGTAGGTAATCTAAGTATTACCACAAAACGATTTCCGTATTTCAATAAAAAGGCTGTATTAAATAATGTGAAATTTGAGTAAAAAATACAATAACACAATATGCTTGCTCTGATAAACGTACTGAAAAGTTTAAATGCAATAAATAAAGGATCTAAAGTCATGATTTTATTAAAGCTTTTTATCTATCTTTCCACTTAGAAATATATCTTAGTGCTTCAAAGTTAAAGTTCAAAATTGCTTACCAAAATGTTTACTGTTAGTTATGGTGCTCAAACACCATGACGTGGTTTACTTGCGTTATGAATTTCGTCACTGAGTGTCATTTGTATTGTGCATACAAAGATGGGGGAAAATTGGACATGAGACGCCTCATTACACTGGGTAATGTCTGGACCCAAAATATGTTCTTACGAAATGACAGATGACCATTTCGTGCACTGCTTGCAGTTGTTTGTAAATCAGGATGACTTACTAGCATGCGCTTACATTTAACATGAAGAATTTATAATCCTACAGATTTTTATCATTTCGCTCTAATTTATATCTGAACAGAAAACCAAAATGAAACTGTTTAGGTATGTATTTATCACTCATGTTGTACTACATAATAGTGACGATGACGTCATAAAATTTGTAAAACGAGAAATACCTATTAATTGACCAATAATATCTGAGTGCGTTACATTTTAAAGGTGCTGCGCGTTGATGTCTTTTGCTCTGCGTAAATTATAAGTGACGAATCTGTGGTGACAAGTTATGTAAAACTCATTGGATCGATTTACTATAAACCAATTCCCATTTTATATAATTATGATGCCACACCATTACGATACCAAAATGATTGATATTCATTATTTCTATCATATTTTAAAATTTACTTTATCGTTTACCTCCTTATAAAATTACCCTTAATTTAGCTCGATGTAGTTTGATTGCATATAGGTTATGGTAAATTTATTTTGCAATTAAACAAAACACTACGTGTGATTTGGTCATTAGAAGCCAAGTTTAAATTTTAATCCTTATTTTTTATCCTGCTGTGTTAAGTATTTATTTAGTGAATTATTGAAGACTCTTCTTTTGAAATCATAAACATACAAAACATTAAATGCTGTTCAATGTAATAAATTCTCGTATTTTATTTCAGTCTTACCCAAAATATTCATATGACTACGCTGTAGCTGATCCTCACACCGGTGACCACAAGACGCAATGGGAGACTCGGGATGGTGACGTTGTCAAAGGTATGTCATAATCTCGTAAAATCTGACTCTATCTCTGATTAAATTTACTACTGTTCATATTGCCTGAATCAACACATTGACCGCAGATAGACGGTCATTGAACTTAAGCAATACCCTAATAATGTGCTCTACATTCCAGTGTCGATCAATAGTTACTTAAGCAACGTTGTTGCTTTAAAGGATAATTATTATTATGTAACCAACAATCATTCATACTGACACAATTCGTTACCCCAGGTGCGTATTCCCTCGCTGAGCCCGATGGCACCACTCGCATCGTTGAGTACACAGCCGACAAATACAACGGATTCAACGCTATCGTGAAACGTATCGGCCACGCCAAACACCCACAACCACACTTCAGCGGTCACAGTGCTTCTGGTTACCACCCCCACTACTAGATGGCGCTCAAATCAAGCTAGCTGCAAAGTTCCGACATTGCCCGATAGATGGCACTGTTTTCAGTTTGATCAATAACTCGAAAACATTCTGGAAACCAGTGTCAGACTGTGATATTATCCTCGATCTATTATTTATATAGCTTCTTAAATAAGCTTCACAACTTAGTTATCTCAAAGATAATTATTATAATAGTTTGTAAGGTTTATTATAACTTAATGACAAATAGTTGATTGTTTTGATACTGTGAGATGTGAAATAAAGAAAATATTTCTCAGGTCTTGGTTTTTTACTCGCTCATAAAAGAAAGTGATAAATAGATCAACTTTTCCTGATCAAATTCATCATCGTTACAGAAGGAGTCCAAGCATGAAACATTGTAAAGCGTCCATTAATAAATGTAACAGGGCCGTTCACACGTAAATTGAAAGACGCGACGATTATGAATACATGCTAAAACTCAACGCTTTGAAGTCATTTGTGTAAAGAACATTTGTTTCTGCCTAGCTAACTGAATCTGCGTGACAATGATAAAATTATTTGACGGTTCTTCGTGCGTTCTCAGTTTTTTGAACACGAGATTTGTTTCATAATTTTCAGCTGATAGTTTGAGTACTGACATAGTCAATGTCGCTAATTCTCAGAAAGTTATGTGGGGACACTTTTACTTATTGACTGATGGCGCCAGTCAATGTCACCGCATCGCAGTTACGCTTCAACAGACCAAACACTGGCAATCAGGATATTAGTCTAAAACGGTGTTAAAGAAACAGCTAAACGTCAATGCTTGAAATAAATTACTTTCTTTTGACTATTGTTTGGACTACAATGATAGATGTACGCGATAAACGCAGTTTTTCAATCTACCGTTAGCTGTTATTGTGAGTTAACAATGTTATTAATCTTGTTGTAACATCGCTTGTTCTTTGCAGTACGTTGTCGCTACTTATCTTTACAGTCATTCCGGGGTTTACCGGAAAATGGTTCAGGAAAGATTTGGTTCGTGTATTATGCCTCCAAGTATCTTTGTATCTACATTTTCTAGAAAATGTATGTAAATTATGTGTAGAGCGTAATCTTTTTGCTTGGTTTTCAGGTAATGTTTCTAATTCTAGATGCATTGCAAACTCTTTATTACCTGAAACATTGTGCTTTCCTTTGACACTTTCAAACTTTGTTTTACACTTATATCTCTTAAACAAAGGTATACCTACCTAACCAATTTTGTCGTTCACCATAAAAACAAGCATCCAAATATCACAACCAGTAATTAAGGCCCTAAAGTGTCTTACCACATGACAATTCAGCCACAAAAGGTATAGTACAAAAACGTTATGTAGTGCCTACTTGCTTTCGTTAGCCGACATGTCAAGGCTTACCATTCCATTTAGTTCTGAATATCGAAATATTGTTACAAAATGCTACAGATAACAATTATTGCAATTTACGACAAATGCGTTATGCGTAGCGACAATTGCTGGCATGCTATTATATCTGAAAGCGTTCACTTTCCTTGATTTGCATGCTCAGTTGATTATGAAACCAACTCGTCTTTTATTGCATTTTCTGTCACATATTTTATGATTCTTTTTATAAACAGACTTTTGGTTGAATTTTCAGAGCACTGACTTGTTTAAGTGCACCTTTTTTTCTTACTAAATTTCTAACATATTTTCAATTAAAATAACGCGAAAATATGTGTATTTATGGCTTGACATTTATTAGCCTGTTAAACCTCGTCGATTGGTTTTTATTGGTTTTTGTATTTACTTTACTTTTATTATTTTAAATTTTAAATTTCTGCTTATATAATTGCGGGTGTATATTTTCTATGTATAAATCATCTGGCTAGAAAGAATGATTTTTTTACTCCTTTTTTTGTTTTTGTTTCTGAGAAGTATAAAAAGAGTAGGGAGGGATTTACCCAGCAGTGGGATATTTCAGGCTAGTAATAAGAATAATAATATTTCTTCTGAAAAACTTCTGATTTTTTTGGTGTAAATCCTAATTGACTTAAAACTTAGATTTAAAACACTGTCGATTTCTTGATGGACGATGAAAATTTATGACAAATAAATCTAGTACTTGTCTACAGTATAAGTGTAAGGTACAATTATCAGATTGTTACCGGTAGCTGATCTACAATTAAATGTATCGCATCCTAGTTGAGTAATTGTCATGTGTATGTGTGTGGTGGTGTTAATGTACGCACGCTTGGGGGTGTTCCTGTGTGCGTTTATAAATAGGTAAGTGGTGGACGACGCGACTCGTCTTCATCTAGCCTCAACCTTCAAATGGACAAGCTTGTTGTTTTTGTTTAATTTTTTTAAGTGTGTTTCGGGTTGTATTGTGACGTGACTATATGTGGTGTTAGATAATAAACATGGATAAAGCGCTGGCTATATTGGTAAGTACATTTAATTTTAAAATTAAAGAAATAATAATAGTGTCATTTTAACTTCAAGTATCAAGTTAACTGTAAAATATTAGTAGATTAATTAACTTGTTGTATGAGAATTTGATCATATTGAATTTGAAATAGTTACACTATATAACAACTGGATTACATTATTAATTATAGTAATTTGATTTACAAGATGTTTTACATTTTCTTATAGGACAACATTATAACAAGATTTAATGAATTATTTAGTTAATTTTTTGTTATCAACTGTAAAAGTTATAACAGTACATTTTATTAATATGATAAATGTAGAATAGACATGACAATGTTGTAACTCAATTATATTTTACTAATTATTTTGCTTTATTAATTTCAGATCCTCTTGGCAAATTTGTTATCAACCAATTGTCAAGAAGGGAAATTTTTGGAAGATAATATAGAAGACACGACGGATACCGTAAGTTGCAAGAGCTAAATATATTATATTTTTTGATTCATCAGTTTCATAAGTTGGATATAGTTAAGTACTAATTGCAGAGAATAATTCCTTAGCGACTCTATAAAATATTACAAAAATACTACACAGTACACTTCTCAACTAACAAGGGTGTTTTCTTAACACTATTTTCTCATTATGTGCGTAGCACTTTGTATCATTTATAACGTTTTATAAGCACTTGACTGGGGAATAGCTTTGTAGGCGACCAAACACTCAGGTTAGGTCATTAGGTGACAAGAATAAGAAGTTTTGTCTAATCAGTAAAAATGTACATTGATTGGTCCTTACACATGTAAAAGGGTTTAAGTGCGGAAGTTTTACCCTACGCGTTATTCCATGTGTATTATCAATGTGTGTATTAAAAAAATATTGAGTATCGTTACTAATTAAATACCAAACAATCCATCAATTCTTAACATAAAAAAAAAATTAGAAATAATTATATTCATAACACCCAGCAGAGCATAAACGAATAATTAAAGACAGTTTACAGTAGAATATGACTTTCGCACATTATTCTAACAACATCGTGTCTACTACATACTGATATTGATACTATACCTGGTATAAAATATATTTATTGCGTTCATAAACACGACACGCAATTTTCACTAACAAATGCTTGAGTGACTGTCGCACACGCACGGCCCCTACTCGTACGACCAGTAGGCGTCGAAATTGTAATTATACGATTAATTGCTAAAATTGATAACTAATTTACTTCGCTAATTAATCAAAACCATGTATGCGCATATTTTTGTTTCTTTGTAACAATATGATTGGCTCCTATTAAACGGTCAAGAAACCGTGAAGAGTGATTTAGTTCCTTTATGCTTTGACAATGAAATTTGTTAATAAAATGTCAGACTTGTTACATGTTTTTTTAAATCAGGTTTCATTATGACTTGAGACTAGTAGGCGTTAGTAATAAGGATGAACTATTGCTCGGGGCTAATAAAACTTACTGAGTTAGTTTGAGTACACAACTTTCATAACATGAACCATAGGTACCACATAGGTTCGTTTTAAGACCCCATATGATCAATATACAGGACTTTGTTTAATTCTTTCTAAACTAGGTAGTATATCTCTGTAAGTCTATATTTATCTAAGTAAACCGTTAAGTATATAATTATCAAGAATAAAAACTAGACTCTAATGCATCTTCAAATAAGTTTTATTAAATTTGAACAAGAGTCATTGTAGAGAAATGCATTTCTAATAAATTCAGTTATCTTTATAATTAACGTCTACTCACTACGTTCTGCAGTTACTCGACGCTTTCTAAGTATTCTGATCGTATAACATTGAAGATATAAAACAGTAACTACTTACGGTTTATGTCTGCTGTCATTTCCTGACATTGTTTATATGATGTCAATTATTTTGTATAGTTTTGTTACGATTATGAAAAGTTTCATTTATGACGTTAAATATACTCGAGGGTAAAAAATGTTATTGTTTTCATGTGCTCTATTCCCGTCTATTTGTCATTCGATATTCAATCAGCCACTCCAATAATTGAATTCAAACTATATCAATGAAATTCTAGTTCGACCGAACAGGATATTTTTTGCTCTAGAAACTTGGTAACCCAACGCTTATCAGTGACGAGGCTTGCAACATGTCAGCACATACAAACACTGCCTATCGAAAGTGGTCATTGAATGTCGAAACCAATGCGGCCGCGGTTGTCTTGTTCACCCACTTTTCTCAACGCAGTAGAGCTGTGACACTGCTCCAATTGAACGCATTTTATTTTTTATATTATGCAAATGATAATTTTAATTGCAGGAGTAGAGCACGAACGTCAAGTAATTAGTATGTTGGCACATGAGTTTTTTAAGAGTAAAAGTCTCGATACTTTCAAGTTTTTTTTTATAATTATACGCTTCAATTAGTTTTTCAATAGCATATATCGATAACAGTTTTTATAACGAAAGTAAAATGTAAATAAATAGATTTTTGTGTAACGAAATAAAATATCGGACGTTAATATCTTTATCAAGCAAAAATGACAGCTAACAATTATCGAAAATTTGGATTAGGTATCTAAAAAAAAGGTAACTAAATTGAGTGAATCGAAGCGGAAACAAACGAAAGTGAACGATTTGTCATTGACATTGAGTAACGGTGCGATGCGCGCGCGCACTCGTCTGGCTCGTCTTGAACTTGACGAAGATGGCCGCCAACAAGTGACATTTAATACCGAGTCTGTTTACTAACAATCCCTTATAAGGGGATCGCTGCAGTGGTTAATGACACGAAGTATTTTCTGTGAACTTCTCGAGAACTTAAAGATAAATAAAAATAGTTTTGTTGTTGAGAAATTTTGATGTCATATTTAATAAATTACCCATATTAAGCCTAGGACTAACACCCCGATTGGTGCATGATTAAGCCATTATATTTCAATGAACTGATCTCAAATAATTTTGAACGATCTAACCTCTCGCTTGAGAAACAATAGTCGTGATCAACAATGATAAATGCGACCAATGATACGCCTAACGATTTGACAGACAGTCTGACATTACACTCACTCTACCTGATTGTAATTACCCGCATACCTACGTTATGGAAACGATTAAAGCCCTCATTACTTATTCAGAATATTAAACTCAAATCGCTGAGCATGCAATCAATTGTCATAATGAGTAAAATACCGAATTATTACACGCAAGCTATCGCTTCACACATTCCCCAGGTTTTTTTTATCTAACATCACGATGTAATTGTGTTATGAGCAAAAAATTGAGCGCTGCATTTATGAGCGAGTGTACTGACATTTTTTTGTTGTCAGGGAAAATCAAGATACTCGTTCAGCTATGGAGTTACCGATGGCAAAACTGGAGACGTTAAGAGCGTGTGGGAGTCAAGAGATGGTGACACTGTTAAAGGTAATAATATACATCTTAAAATGAATACTCGAAGGGATCAGGTTACTAAGAATTTCGTGACACAATTTAGCATGAACCATGAAACATAATCCATTTCCGTCGCAATTTCGGTTTTGTAATATTAGAATGAAACCTTACAACCAAGGGTTCGACGATAAATCCAAACTTAAAATAGTTTAATTACCTATTTTTGTTTTCAGGTCACTACAGTGTAGTAGAACCAGATGGCTCCACAAGAACCGTTCAATACTCTGCAGGTCCAAATACAGGATTCCAAGCTGTTGTTAACACTGACGTTCCAGAATTTGAGGACGAAAAACTTGGAAGAAGCATTATAGAAGAAAAAGCCATGAGAGACTATGACAGGTATTATGATTTCTCAGAAGATGCAGAAGAAGATTATTATGAAAGGAAAAGAACAAAAAGACCGCAAGAGTCAGTGCGCAAAGAATACTCAAGTAAGAAAAGAACAAAATATCCGTCGTATGCCGATCAGCCGCTAGATTCAGAACCAAGTGAATACACTCATAGCATTTCAATTAAACATCCGCGGGAGGATCCCTCCGAATTTGAGCCTCATAGTCACGTCGGGTACAGTTTCGACCCGAATTGCAAAACTAAAACTAGAAAAGAAAGTCATGACAGTAGAGACAATTTGTATTCAAATATCGTCGATCTTGAATTAAATAAGAAGTACCCAACCTACTCCCAAGATTCCTACAGAGATAGTTACGATAAATTTGCTGAACCAAGTTCCGATATGGACAGATACGTAAAATATTATGGAAATGGAAACTTTAAAGGGCACAAGTATGACGATGTCAGCACGCACAGCAAACCTCCATTGAAATATACGTTCCCAGTAATACCAGATGACCCTCTGGCTGAGAAATATTATCCTGACGAAGTTCCTACTAGACCTAAAAAGAAGAGGCCTTACAAACCTAGGGAACCAGAACATCGTTATCCTAATGACGATGGTAACGAATACGTTTTAGTTCCTAAGAGAAAGTTGAAGAATCCTAAGCCCCCTGTCGAAACCTACGATTACAGATTAACTGAGGATGATTACGAACGTCCCCAGTTTTCTAGCAATTACGACGATACTTCACAAGACGATAGGTACCCCCCTCGGGGAACCGGCCCGAAAGAGGTCGTACGAAAAATCGTGAAGAAACGAAAACCTGTTGTCAACCTTTTAGATATATTCGATATTTAAGTTATTTGTTTTAAATACAAATTAGATTACTTGTAATTGTGACTATTCAGACCTAAGAATTAAGACTGTATTTGTAAGTAAGATAAGTGTTGATAGGATAAATAAATACTAATTTAAACTTTAAAAAATCTTAAGAAAACTGACTGAAGTGAATTTATTAACCAAATTATTTATTATTATAACTTATGATTAATTTCGGTAATGAGAAAAGACTCCGTAGAATCAACGTTAGGATAAACAAAAATGATTTTGTAAATAAAAGTGCATTTTTTACATTTGTTTATACTTTTTACCTGCTACACAAAATAAAATGTCTTTTGGATATTTATATTACAAATCATAAATCAATGCCTTTTTGTCACACTTAGACTTAATTTCTAAAAATTTAAAATTTTACCACATCTCTGAAATAATAATAGCCCTTAAATGTCTCGCTGGGCAAAGGCCTATTATAATATGAAGAAAGTCACGGCATTGATCACCACACTCAAATCTGGATTAGATATTCCAGCTTCTAATATTTATAATCCCAGTTTCCTCACGACAAAAAAATAAAAAAATATACATTGCTAGCACTTGAAATAGCAGGTTACATGTATGCAGTGTGCGTTGCGCAAAATGGTCTCACAATGATAGTGAAAGTGTAAAGCCTCGGAAACTGGAGCGAGTGGGAGTGTCGGCCTCTTATTACATCACAAGGACGTTGAAGATACTTTTTAAGCCTCAATACACAATATTTAGGGAGTTCTACTTTCAGCAGTAAATGGCCATAGGCTAATACGATACAATGTGCCTATATTATGTAGTGTAGAATAGGTCAGTTGTTAATCAACAATGGACTAAGGGTTTTCATTCATGTCTCTAGTTTACTTATCATTTAGACCTTTTGTAAGTATGGTTACAATAATTTGGTACGCAATCTTGTCCTACACGGATTCGATCCCCGCGTAGGACAAGAATTTGTGCGTTCCACGAATGTTTTTTCCTGAGACTAGGTGTAACTGTGCATGTGAATTGAATGACTGTAAAACTCCCTGCGATACAAGGATTAAAGTCCTTAGTGCGGCAGTTTATCAATTTATTAATGTACCTCGTTCTACCAATGGCATCATTTTTACAAGTTATAATGTTAATGAGTTAACTTGGATCGTTTACGTGCTAAATCTTAGTTTCCAGTCACCATCGAGATGAAAGGAGTTTTAATTCTAGAAATAATTTAATTTGATGATAATGAAAAATTGATAAGCGTTTGTTTGATGTAATTTCGAACTTTCATATTGTAAATCATAATTAATCTTCTATGACAATTAGGCATTAAGTCACTAAACTTGTTAACAACTAATAGTGAAAGTATACGCTAACTCCCCTGTCATTATTCATAGAGCTTTCGACTTCTTTTGGCAAATTAATATCATAGAAAGATATCTAACTACATAAGTAAATATTAGAAACTAAAATGGATATTAAGAGTTGAGCTCCAGAAATTTTACACAAAACAGGTGTTATTTCAATGTTTTATATAAAAAATGGGAGTTTAAAAAAGAGGAGGGGAATAAAAATACTCTTAGATATAAAATTGTGAGCTGATCAGTGCACAAGTACCGGTATCGACATAAATTTTGACTGAGTAGAGCATATTCAATTTCAGAAATAGAAACCGAATTAGGGGCTTTACGGAATTTTTATTTCTATAACACGGACTGTATAAAAACTATTATAGAAATAAAAAAAATATGTTAGAACATCGACTGTAACAGTGTCGGCCGATCATCAAATTGGTCTATGGCCTGCGCCCAGTTGCACAAAACCTACCACCAAACATGATCAGACTCGTAGTGCCAGTGCTAATGCCCGCGACTTACGCGTTTTATTAAGTTTTATTTTACCCGCCATACGTTCACCGGTGGGGGCGGCCATGACACCACGCGCCGGTATTGTCGCAACGTGCCACGCGCCGCTAGCTCACGCGCAACAGAGAAAGGTTTCCGCTATGTTAATTGTAATGTCATTTAAGATGTTGATATGTAAATTAGACTTGATATCATGATAAGGCTTAATCTGAATGTGTTTGTATACGATGTTTTAGTGTGATTCTCGTAGTCTAGTATTGTTTAGATGTAATGTAATTTCGGTTAATGAAGTACGTTCGCGTTGCATTTACTGGGAAATGACGGAATTATATAAAAATAATTAACTAAATAGATAATGTTTGTTCCCATAATAATAAACTACGAATTGAACGATAAATTACTCATACTTTATTACAAGTTTTAATGAATAAGTAAGTAAGTAGGTAAGTATGAAACAGAGGAAATTGTAAATGAAATGAGTCCACTATAAAATTCTTTTACAAATCGTTACATAAAAGTGTTCACAATTAAGCGAGCATTTAACGACAAGAACTCGGTACATTTAATAATTTACACATACCGACTGGTAATAATATGAACTTCGAGTAATAAAAGCTGTGCCAAGTTACCTAACTGAGCTATAAAGACCAACACACAGACCTTAATATTTATTATCTAAAATTATGGCAATCATTGATAACTGATCTATTAAATCCCTATTATGATGCCTTTATATCAAACGTTTGACCAAATATTGAAAATTATTGCATATCTGGCCTACATCATAGATACGAAATTGATTTTGAATCGTGAGAAAATCGTTAAATCGTTCATGATTTATCTATTGATATTATTTAGTTGTTCTGACAAATACTATTGGATCAATGCTTAGTGAATACCTAAATATAGAAAAAATTGGCTTGTTATTTTATAACGGTACGCCAAAAAGGTGGGTGTCTAAGAAATCAAAAATCGGCTGAGAAAACAAAGCAATATGAATAAAGTGAAGCATGCATGATATTTGCAATACAAGTTATTAATTTATTTTATTTATTTACTCAAGTACATCCGATTTACAGAGAGGATAAGATGATACATATGAATACAATAGGTACAAAGGTACTGAAGATTTCTTAACACATTTATACGATACTAATATTATCGTATAAATTATTATTTATTCATGCAAAATTAAATACATACGGGGTAGGAATAGTAGATAAGTTATATGAATTAAATAGTTTAATCGGATATAAATCCTCATATCCTTTATGTCGACAGCCACACACACATACCTGGTTTAAACTAAATACATAAATTTTGGTTAATTTAAGGCTTTATCAATATTTCAATATTAACTGGAATGTGGACACTAATTGCCACGTATGAACTAAAAGACGTAGGTTATAAGGTAGTATTACTTGAAATAATGTCACAAAATCATTCGCTTTATCGCTACCTGATAAAAACCTGCCATTTTTAATTAATGCCTTCACTTTTTATTGATTTAATGTATTCTATAAATAGTGTACGGATATATTTTTAATCGATAAATAATCGAAATAAATTGATACAACAATGAATAATGAACAAATTAGTAGATAGTATTTGGAAGCATATAGTCAGGAACAACAGATTTTATTACTTATGTGAGTATGAACTTATATGAGAGACTAGAATCCGACTCCTGCCCTCTTTTACAATGTTACCTCTTAAGAAGAAATGACGAGTAGAAAAAACGGTAGGAGTCAGTTTTTAGTCATTACCGGATTCAACCAAATACCGCATTTTACATTAAGGACATGAGATACAACCTTATTTATATAATTATAACTATCAGGTACGCGAAAAAATATATTTAACTGTACTATTATGAATGAGTTACTTAATAATATGATCCACTTAGTCTTTAACTTTCTAGTTTATTATAACATTGCCTATTATGTAACAGACATTATTAGTCAGCACTGTTACAGAATTGACAAGTAATACTAGCATTGATCTGTTTTATGATTACTGACTTCCATTTAAGGTGATCACAGCTATTGAACGTTTTGTCGGCCTACTATCAAATCCTAAAGTAAGACTTGCAGTTGTGGAAAAGAGATACTACTCTATCTGTGGAGAGCGCTGTCGCTTTCACATAAGCAAGAGTCTTAAATTAAGAGCAATGATAGGTCTCTTGTAGACCTCAATATTAAGTTATAAAATAAAGTTTCTGCCAGTAAAAGTATGTAATAAAATAAAAATGTAATGTGATACTAAAACTACTCTTGTTTTTCCTTAAGCATAGAATGGTCTACGTAGGCTAAATTTAATATGTGAAATATTGCAAGAATTTTAATAGTACCCGTTTTCACACACGTTTGAGCAAATTACGCCTTCAAGATATTATTTCCAACTTTATGTACATGTTAAGATTTAAATTGACAAGTCTTAAACTTCCTCTTTCATTAAGAAAATGTTTTGTGCAATTATCTTAATTGCATGTTAAATAATGATGAAATGTTACAAAAATGAAAGTTACTGTATTTCTTTAAATAAATTATCTTGTTATAGTTGAGTTATGTATATTTTTAGTTCCGTTGAAATCTGAATACATATATTTTGTTAATTTAGAGTCAAAAAAGATACATCGAGTATTTTGGCAGTACAAAAAATATGTTATAACCGTTCATCTCCGGAATTAGCTAGCTCACTTAATTGCTCTATGTACCTGTAGTTCATCATCATCATTCCCCTGCCCTTATCCCAATTATTATTATTTGGGGTCGGCGCAGCATGTCTTATCCATGCTGCTGAGGTTTTGGCTGTATATTTTTACGGCCAGCCGCCTGCCTGACGCCAACCCTCCTTGGGAATGCTGTTGCTGGTGGTTTACTCCCCACCAGGAGGTTGACCCGAAGTGCTAGGTGGTATGCACCGGGTCGTAGTATACCTTAGTCGCCTCTTACGACACCCATTGGTGGATATGGGTCAGCCTTATTCGCATCGGGAACTGCACGGTAATGTAAAGTACCTGTAGTTCATCATAACAAGAATACTACCAATCAATACCATTCATTAAACGAGTGTTAGATTGCACCATTTGTAGCAGTAGCAAAATTATGGCAATCATAAACACAGTGTGAAAGTACCTAAAATGAACAAGATTTCATATTCGCATGACAACTATGTTGCATAAATTCTAGAAGCAATTAAATTTACATACATGTATCTATTAAATGTTTCACTTAATATCGTCAACATTGAGGTAGGTCATGGAGGTCAGTTATACTATATGCTTTGGGATTCCGGTTTGACGCTACTTTGCAATTCGTAAATGCGTTTAAATTTGGTATTCTGGAAATGGAAAGAAAGATAAATGTATTACATTTCGATGACATGAGCTCGGCTTACAACTACTTAGTTATATCCTTCTTGTCATTCGAAGTCAAGAAGATTTCTGCCAGAAAGAAAAGAAAACTGTAAATGTGATACAAAAAGAAATTATTTATCTCATTTTTTTGCAGGCGAATCATCAAGGAAAGAAATCTATTATTGTTCATCTTTAGAAATACAACTCCTAGTACAAATCCTGACAGAGAAGTGTAATCATGTCTTTGTAGAGATAGGAGTTCTAAATGAAGAGTTTCCAAATTATTTAATAAGGATAAAGTAAAATAGTATTCGGTCTGTCATTTAGTAGAAAAAAAATGGCTAGTGTATGCGTTTAATATTTTTCGTAAATTTACATGACAGATAATCAAAAAAAATATGCTAATATGTCCGTTTACTTTACAAAATAATATTTTGCCGGTAGTTGTCAGATAGTATCCGATATGGTTTTTCTTTCAACAGGAAAAACCGATAAACAATTGATGCATAACGTATGAACATCTGCTTAGCTTCATAAATATGTCGAAACGTTCCTATCTGTGAAATATTGGAAAGAAAGTGATCGTTAAAAATTTAATTACCTTATTTTTTTGATCCAATTTATTACTGTACATTCCAGACGTATACTATAGAAAGAGTTTCATTTACATTTCCTTATTACAAACTTAATTAGTAGATAGAGTTAATACTACTTGGCACTTTTATGATATGAGTCAATATTTATACTAGAAAATTAACGTTACAACTTATTTTTTTTTATTAGTTGACGCTTTTTTTTATAAAGTCTTTTCGTGTTAAACGATAGTTACAGTTTAACACCTATTCTATTATTCAATATCAAATTCAGCATTATTTTAACACCTGGCATGTAAAACATACCGTTACAATTACAAAGTGATCAATTTCACACTTGAAATTTTTAGTACAGTTTACATCAAAAGTCGTTAACACACCCAGTATTACAAGAAACGAAACCACAAAAATGCATTTGACCAATGTTAGAGGTGTGATATTTTTAAAAAACCTACTTGTAGCTTAATTATAATAAGTTGCAAGTAAGGTACGATACGATACAATAATGACTAGGTTTGATAAAAATACTAAGTTAATGGTTTCGAGTTCGATCCCCGGGTTTGCACCGACTTTTCGAATGTTTGGGAGTAAAGGAACGGAAAGGGCATCTGAGTTTGCGCACACATTTGGGCACAATAAAAATAGTAAAAATGTCCTTTTTATTTTTCCAAAACTCCATACAAATTTTCATCGAATTGGTCAAGCTGTTTGTTTTTGAAGGAGCAACAAGCATGCATATTATTATAAATCCTCACAAACTCCCTTAATAATATCAGTGTGCCAATGTCAAGGTAATTTGTAAATCTTAATGTGCTAAAAACCTTTTGTCGCCGACTCTACCAATATGTAACTATACCGTCTATAAACCTTAATATGCTAATGCACCTTGTAATTAATCATTTATTCTGTATCAACGCTAAAGGTGATAAATTGAAATGTCTCGAAGGGAATTTAAATAACATGCATTTGTTATGCATGTATGTTAAGGACGGTATTCCAATTACAACTTTAGTTAGGTTCTAAATGTTAATAGATATTATTATACGATAGTTGTCAAAAGACGATACTTAACATGTTTTTTTTAGTACATGTAGTGAATAAGCCTCTTTGACAATGGTAGCACCTAAATTTTGACAGTGTAATTGACAGCATCCTATTTTCTTATTTTTAGTACGTCGTCTTATAATATACTAGCTACAAGTCACATAGTTAATGAAATGCTCAATCGTATGGATGACGGCTAATTGTCTCTACATTCTACGTGACAATGAAAAAAACCACATGACACTTCATAAAATTTGCCGATTATTATTCTCTAAATAAGACTCTGCAGATTTAGATACTTACTTGGCTTAGATACAATGCATAATTCTAGTACTTACCATAGAATTCTACAACATACTCGTAGCCTAGTTTCGATTTCACAAACAAGCACAATGAACAATAATTGCCTGTTTTGCGTATAACAATTGCGCAATGAAAGCTCATACATAAATTCCTTCATAATAATCGGTTTCTTAGCAGATAAGGTCGAAAATTGCTTGCAGTTAGTTATTGATTTAAGAATATTTCTCTAGTTATTCAATATTACTCTCGTTGGAATCCAGTTGCATACTCGTGGGTGTGAATGCTCCCATATATGATGTATGGCTTGCACAATTTAACACCACATTGAAATTACTTTAGAACTCAATTTATCGGTACTTTTTGCTATTGCATAAATTATTTTCATAATTAGGTATGTGAAGTATAAAATTTCAATGAGTCTTTGAATAATAAATTACTTTTAGTACCTACTTATTTTTTTTAAAGTGTGTTTTAATTATTCTAATTAGTAAAAGCAATCAAGCATATTGATTAATTAGTAAAAGAATAATAATTTAATAACTGCTGCTGCTTAATCACCTTGCTGTCGGTTGTCAGCAAGGTGATCCTCTTGGGCCAGTAATTTTTAGTTTGGCTATTCACCCTATAATCCGGCAGCTAAAATCTAAATTTAACGTATGGTACCTCGATGATGGGACCCTCGGAGGCGATGTAGATTCGGTTCTGGATGATTTGCTGTTTTTAAAAAACCATTTCGACACTATTGGTCTTGAACTAAACTTTTCTAAATGTGAACTTTTCCTTTCTGACCATACTGACAGACTGACCGTTTCCAAATTTAATGCCATAGCTCCTGCAATCAAAATTATAAATAAATCTTCTCTACGCCTTCTTGGGTCTCCTATCTTTGATGATTCCTTTGAAAATTTCATAGAAGAGAAAATTCAAAATTTCAACGACGTTTCGGAAAGACTCGTTCAAATTAATATGCATTCGGCTATTACTTTAATTCGTTTTTGTTGTTTCGGCCCAAAATTAACTTATTTCCTCCGTGCTTCCCACTTATGGAAGCACCCTAATCTTTTGGTAAAATTGGACCAAATTATTAAACACACGCTTTCTTTGGTTTTAAATATGATCTTGGATGACCGGGCTTGGACTCAAGCTACTCTTCCCATTCGCATGGGGGGGCTCGGCATCCGCAAAATTTCGAGTTTCAGCCTCCCTGCATTCATATCCTCTGTGTGCGGCACTGATAAATTAACCAGGAATATTCTAGCTTCCACACTGGTTGATTTTGATGTGCCGTGCTTTACTGAGGCTGTGGATGCCTGGAGACTTGCTTGCCCAAGTTCAAATATTCCAGACTACCCATCATCACAGAGACAGTGGGACGAGCCGCTTTGCAGAATCACTCAAGAAAATCTAATTTCTTCTTCTACCTCTCCTGCGGAGCGTGCACGCCTCCTGGCTGTTGGTGAATGGGAGTCAGGTCTTTGGCTCCATGCTCTTCCGTCGTCGAATATAGGCACCTTGTTCGACGACACTACTTTCCGCCTTGCTGCTGCTCTTCGCCTTGGCGCTGCTTGTTGTTCTCCGCATCATTGTCTCTGTGGAGAAGTTGTCAACAGCCTCGGACACCACGGTTTGTCATGCAGCCGTAGTGCGGGTCGCTTGGCCCGTCATGCGAACATTAATGACATCATCCGTCGTGCTCTTGTTGCTGTCGGCGTACCAGCCGTTTTAGAACCTAATGGTTTGGCACGCGACGATGGCAAGAGACCAGACGGTATGTCCTTATTCCCTTGGAAGATGGGTAGGCCTTTAGTGTGGGACGCTACCTGTGTCGATACTCTTGCGCCATCTCATCTTCCCGGTTCGTCTAGCTGTGCTGGCGCTGCTGCTGCGGCCGCTGAAAACCTCAAGCGGCGCAAATATACTAAACTAGTTGGTAGTTATTTGTTTGAGCCGTTTGGGGTCGAAACTCTCGGACCGTGGGGCCCGAGTGCCAAGTCGCTTTTTAAAGATCTAGCAAAGCGACTTGTTGACACTTCTCGTGACCCAAAGGCTGGCGTTTACCTCGCACAGAGGATAAGCATTGCCATCCAACGTGGCAATGCCGCCAGCCTTTTGGGCACACTCCCGGCCGGCAATGATGCGGACGAATTTTTTGATGCGATTTTTTAAGCCTTGTATATAATATCTTTGTATATATATGTTTGTAAATATTTTAATTTTAGTTTTATAAGTTTGTAAATATAATATAATATACTATTTATTTTAAAAGTATTAAAAATTGATTTCATTTAATTAATATGCAGCTAAAATTATCTTATTAATCAGACCAATGTTTTAGAAGTCTAAGTGTAATGTCAAAGTTATTATTAAACAACATTGCATCGTTAACTCAAACAGGTGTGAAGGTCAAACGCCAGTCAAAATTAATCAATTAGTCCGTCAAATTATCTCACCAATGAACAAATTAAATCAATCAATTATTATGCACGTATCTTGGCGCCTCTAATTTGTAACCTGTTAGTTTCGTACGCGACGAATTGCTCAATCACATTGGTATGAGTTGAACGAAACATATGCGCTAATAAATCTGTGTGGTACACGATGTATATCAGACTGTATGATTTATTGATAGTAGGTGCAATATATTGTAATGTATGGTGACTGCTACTGGCGCATACTGGGAGATAGTATATGCAAGTGCAGTGTGGACTAAATGTAGAGAGTGTAGAGCAGGATGGCGAAGCTTAACGTACCAATTCAATCAACAACAAAAAAAATATAAATGAATTAGTAAACGGACAAATAAGAGAAATTTATGAAAAAATATTGGCGTGACATATAGCTTAGTTTTTTAATAAACAGCGGCTATTAGTCTACTTTTTTGTACGCAATTAATATAAAACTTAGTATAAAAAACTAAGTAAGAACGTGTAAAACTGATGTGTTTCCGACTGAACGAGTGGTTTACAATTAATAAAGAAACCACGACGTTTTTGACGTGATTATTTCCTTTCATAAACGTCGGCTTAAAATAAAGCTAATGAAAACGCGATTGAACTACTAATACAATTTCACGTTATTACTAAGTCGTTCTTTTCAGTTAGAATAGCAATACACATAACACTATTAAGAGCCATAAACGTGCGTATAATATCACGCAAGTACAAGTATGTAAAACCATTTCACAACGTTAAATCTTCATCACGTATGTAAATGAGTAAAAAGTCGCTCAGATTGCTACATCTTATGCAGATAGGGTATTTAGTGAGAACCGGCCGCTGTTACCAAATGGAGCTTGATAGCCGCCGCGGGGTTAATGAACTCGGATAGATGAGTCACAGCCACTTGACATCCGAGACTATGCGGTAGACGCTCACACCTTTATTTAAGGTGAAGTTTCACTAAGTGTTTTAAATGTTGATTAATTTGTGCGTGTTAAAAATGTACTTTGAAATTTCTAAAAACTGTACAAATACAAAGGCTTCCTTGCATAAGTACTAGTGTGTTTTTGTACAATTTTACTTTACAAAGGGTAATTGATTTATGGAACTTAAAGACGTACGCTATATCAGCTTCCTACCAAGTGAGTGAAAAAATATCAAATAATTGGAAATTTTGACCGTGATGTGATAACAATGTGGCATCATAGCATATTTACAATGCGAAATCGTTTAAACGATGTAGATACTACTACAGAAACAGCACCTTTAATGAAGGCAGTGTGGTTTGGTTAGATCTAAATTTAATTCATTGCTGACTAGTTTCGTGCTATTTTCGGACTATGCTAATTCAAACGCTTTTGTAGTGATTCATTGACTACAAATATTAGTTGCATTGTTCACCTTTGCATTGAACTTTCAGTATTCAATAGTTGATTGTGAACCATTTTAAAGGTAACAAATTATGTAGTAGCATTGTATTTTTTTTCTAACAGTCTTTGTATCTGGCGCATTTTATGTGTCAGATCACAAATGAAAGAGTTTTTTTTAAAGAAATAGATTTGAATTAGTTTGATTTTTTTAATTGATTGTTTAAAACCAAAAAGTCTGTTATTAAATTTATTAGATTATTATAAATCAAAATACTTATATCACGTTTTTGACATCAATAATATTATTATGATTTAGATTAACGGAGGTTGATGTAAAGTTCGTTTATCTAAGACAAATTATGACTCTACATTAAATCTTCTCCTTAATACTAAAGCATGCTAAAAACAAAAACATGAAGCCTAACATGTTAAGTGGAGGCGTATACTCTTGTGTGAGCATGCACATACGCCGCCATTGTCACTTTGATATCTTGTTATCGATACTATTTTCTTTTGTTTGTCTCATGTGTGTTCTTTTCAAGCCAAGAGGTGACACCGTAGGAATGTTTCAAGATTCGTAATCGCATTCAGTTTGTGTTCTTTGTCACTAATGATTAAATTATGTTCACAATATTGTTATTTACATGGCATTTAATAGATTCATGTTTAATGGAATAGGATAGAATAGAATACTCTTTATTGTATACCTACCGTGGTTACAACTGTGAAAAAATAATTATAATTTATATACGATAAGGGTACGTGTGGTGTCCGGATATGTCCGTGTGGTGTCCGGATATAAAGAATAGCACCACCCCATATCCTCCACTGGGTGTCGTAAAAGGCGACTAATGGACCTTAAGACCCAGTGCACTGTACCAAGCACCTTGGGTCACCCGAATGGTGGCGGGTAAACAACCAACAATCGCATTCCCAAAGAGGGTTAGTGTCAGGCAGGCGGCCGACTATAAAACCATAGCCAAAACTTTAAGCAACATGTCTAAAAGACGTGTTGCGCCGACCCCAAGTAAAAATTGGGATAAGGGCAGGGGAATGATGATACGATAAGGGTACAAAGGCGGCTTTATCGCTAATCGCAATAACAGTTAGTATTTTAGAAGAATATGAGAAACAATACAGAAAGATAAGCCAAATATTACAGAAACAAAAAAAAAAATATAAATACAAAATAAGCTGCTAAGTAGCACTTTTTTAAGGTTACACTTAGTAAATTTAGGTTACCCTTGAGTAAATTTTTACTCGACTTTTTCAATAAAATAAGATAGTTTAGGTAAAGATATCTTTGTCACTATTCACTTATTTCTAGTTGTTTCACATTGTTATTTTGAACAACTCTACATTTTACAAATACGCATATATCGAACATCTAAAGCTTCGGTTACATTATGGTCACATTCCACTTTGATGCCCTACTTCACCAAACTGATACAGCATTATGAAACAATGACATCACCGATACAAAATTGACAATCGATACAGTTTTCCCAAGACAATTTTGGTTCGTACAATGTGTCTCTACTTTTATGGTCACAAGACATTTAAACTGCTACCCATTTTAGGAACAGTTTTTTCAGCCTGTCTTGAATTCATTATGATAGCAGAGATAACAAATCATGCTTGCTATAAATAAACTTTTAAAGCGGTAGTTTGGCCATAATCGAGGTGACCTGGATAGTTTTTGTGTTCTCAAAAACAATTAACTTACGTACTTAGTTTTTACTTACGTAGCTATTGGTCTGCCAATAGCATAATATTATATTTATTACAATTAATTGGATCCGAACGTATCATCATAATTATTTCTGATCGTGTATCAATTTTTGTACGTGACACTCAACTCTGAGATCTACAAATGATTGATTCAAGATTACGTATCCCACAAGCATTTGCTCTAGTAGACTTAAGTAGCTGAAATTCTCGAATTCGTGACTTTATAAAATTAATTAAAGCCATAATACCCAAACTGGGCACTAAGCAGCTCATGAAACTGATTGTCTAGAAAACAATAATTCAATAAGGTTTGTAGCGTGCCCGAGATTAATTTATTTTGTGCAGAATGTTATACGCCGCTATGTGGAACTATGAGCGTATTTATTTACTATTCTGATACCAATTCTTAGTCGAGTGTGGTTTGAACTATTGATACAAGATTGGTATGGATACGACGTATTATTTTCTTAACTATTTCTGTAATATTTTTTTTTAGGTTTTTATCTGAATGTTGATAGTAGCAGATCGTTTTCGTCATTTTCAATAGACCAAAAATTTGGTTATTGTGTCGATGTCTGGTTTTGGTAAAAGCTGATTTGTGCTTCATTTTAGGGCACGCAGAATTTCTTTGTGGAAATTTAGTCAAGTGGAAGTTTTGATGGAAGATTATAAAGTTGTTAGATTTTTTGTTGACACACCCAAATAAATGTGTTTTTGATTCGTTCTTTTTTTGAGGTTTGTCTTTTGGATACAATATTTTTACAAAACGAAATTCTGTCAGAATATTCTGAAATAAGTTCATCAAAGCACTTTATGTGTTGATTAAAAAGAAGAAATCAACTTTGTCGTATCCAAGTTAATCCAGCGATCTAGTTTGTGGCAGCGCCCACCGCCACATACATGTAGCTACATACAGTTTCCTGCGACACGCCCGAGCGGGACCCTAGCCTGTATCTATAGGACATACAGCCTCTATATAAACGCCTGGTATCTCACAATTCGGCACACAACAAGCCCTAGTGCTTAGAGTGACGTACAGTTTGAACCTAAAACTAAACACAATGTTCGCTAAGGTAATGTGGTTGCAAGTGGTGTCAAGTGTTTATTTTGTGGCATTTCGTGATTTTAGTATCATGTGTCATGAACTTTTTGGGTTCATAGTAGGCCGAAAATTTTATCTATGATGAACAATTTCGATTTAGATTTTAAAAAATTAACCATGGGTCAGATAAAAACAAAATCGTCTGTTTCGTAAAATAAACTACTGCCATTGCAGTTTAAGTCCCATAAATTCAATTAAATTTAATTCAATTATAAGCCTATATTGTCCGACTGCTGGGCAAAGGCCTCCCTCCCATATTTCCAGTCAAGAGCAAATTTCGCCCATTTCTTCATGTGGCTATTAAGGTCATCACGCCATAAATAAAAAAATCTATTAATTCTTGAAATATAATTTTGTTCAGTCAGTGAAATTGAAGACCACAATAACCTAAAGTAAATGCTACACTCACTTTACATTAAATTAGAGCAGTTTGAAGGTCATAATTTTTATGAACTAAAGTGTTTTAGTTAACAACATTCTATGCACAAAAATGTGCTGCATTGATTCTGCTACGACTATTGTAATTTAAATTCTATCTCCTTGTATTACAGGTGTTATTCGCATGCGCGCTTGTAAGCGTCGCTCGCGCAGGTCTGCTTGCGGGGGGTCACGGTGCTCTCTCCTCACAGAGCATTGTGCTCGGCGCCCCTGCCCTTGCGCATGGCTATGGAGGATACGCAGCTGCGCCAGCTATCGCCGCACCAGCTTTGGGATACGGATTAGGTAGGATTTGTTGATATAAATCCCCACTTGTAAGGCCAATTAAATAGGTCAAAGGAAAATAATTGAAAAGGCATTGGCCCCGTCGTGGGCAATTATATGTTAAAGAAAAAAAAATGTTACCAAAAACGTGAAGTTCCAAAAAAAAAGAGTTGAGGTTGAGGGTTGAAAAGAGTTCAAAAATAAAGTACTGTTTGAAAAAGAGAGTCATCAGTTTATATTTCGTTCTATTTCTCGCAAATTTCCTGACATTTGAACTATTGCTCAAATATTACCAACTTAAATTCATATCACTTCTCACCAAAGTTTATGCTCCTCGAATTTTTGTTGAATGTCATAAGGGATTAACATAACTTTTTTTTACTATGGGTTAAGCTAGCTTTCCTTCCCCAATTGTACTATTCGTGTGATGACAATATCAGATCATTTGCAGGTCACGGCGCCGTGGTCGCGCACGCCGCTCCGATATACCGCCCAGCAATCGCGCACGCTGCACCTGTTGAGGTATATGTAAGTATCAGCAACTTCCCTTGAATATTTTCGCAAACCTGTGAAAGGAAAATTGTCTATTCAAAAGATTTTCTTGATCTAAATACCTCTAACAGCTTCTGCCTGAATGGAAAATCTTCATTACTTTTCACATTCTCAAAATTGGAATAAACCGAACATTTTTGTCGTGTCCCTGCGTTTGTAAAATGCCTAGGTATAATTCGACTTTGCAGAATTTAAGTTACTTATAACGGGACTTTAATCCACTCTCGTACAACAGTCGTATAACCCTTTTTCTCTACTTCTGACTAGGTCCGACTTATCCAAATTTTTCTCTTGGCATAAAATAACATAATTTTTATTAAATTGCAGGCCCACCCCCGCTACCAATTTAACTACGGTGTCGCTGACGGCCACACCGGTGACCAGAAGAGCCAGTGGGAAGCTCGCGACGGTGACGTCGTGAAGGGCCAGTACTCCCTCGTCGAGCCCGACGGTACCGTGCGCACCGTCAACTACTCTGCTGATGACCATAATGGGTAATGATCTATTTTCACCTACTATAAAACTGTTCTGAAGATTCCTGGTTTTGGAAGCACAGATTGTTGATTAGGTGACAAGAATATCGATGATCAGTTTTAGCTTCTAATTTAACTTGTTGTGTTACTTTTAATGACGTGCTAATTTTTCAAAATCTATGGTTCAAAATTTCATTTAATATGCTACCAATCGAAATATTTCTAAAATGTCAAAACTCAAACAAATTTAAGATACCTGTACAAATTTTCTCATACTCAAAATGTTCTTTTTCAGTTTCAACGCTGTAGTAAGCAGGCAGGGTCACGCCGCGCACCCCGCGGCGCATGCCGTCGTCGCCGCCCCCGCTCTGGGCCACGGCGCTCTAATCCACGGCTAGACCACAACACCAACGCTAGACCAACACCGATGACAACTATTTATTACTACGTAGCTTAAGCACGGACGGAATGCGACCACGAAAGAGCATTGTTATACGAACGGCTTTCAGAATGCTTACAGCCTAACCGTTTCAGAATATGTATACAAGGGACTAAGGCCCAAATTAGCTTAGTACTTTACATTTCATTCATCTATTTAAAGCGCATTAGAACTTTTGTATTATATTTTCTTGTAGTGTGTAAGTATTTTCATGTTTTTATTTTCAAACTTCTATACATTTTGTGAAACGTTAGACGACTGCTTGCGGGGTGCTGTGCAGAAACTTAGGTTTTTGTGACTGATAATAATAAATTAAACATAATATTTTCATACAGTGCAGCCTTTCATTATTGTTTCCACATAATGTAATTTGATATCCTACACTAATTATAGAGCATTATAGCCTAGTGGCTTGACCATTGGACTGCAAAGTCAAAGATTGTAGGTTCAAATCTCGGCAAGCACCAATGTCTCTTTGAATTCTTGTACGTATTACCAAGTAATTATTCGATTAGATAGTTACTAAAAATAATAAGAGAAAACCGGTACATCTAAGATTTTTACAAGGTTTTGTGAAGCCAATTCTGACACCAGGTTATAAATCTAAGAAACGATACGAAAAAGACTCATAACAAATTGGTAAAGTCTACACAAAATTATGCCGTCAAAGGAAACTTCTCTTTATATATCAAACTCACATGACGCATTTATTGCAAGGAAATTACCCTTCAGCTCAAGACCAATCAATGTATTTTAGTTGTATAATTTTCCAAGGTTTCAAAAAATTACCAGATAATTATTTGAAAGCCAAATTATTTACTACTTACAATCTCCGTTTGCATGATTAATACCTGAACAATGTACTCTAATTGTAAAAGGTATTATGAAAATCCGCTGCCAAAATTTTAATAGTAACCTTCATTATTTATCCAATTATCTATAAAACTCGGTATTCTTTAAAGGATCTTCATATTCACGCACACAATCGTAAAAGTGCACTGGTTACCAAACAAAACGGAACCGGTTTAAAAGAATACGTAACAATTAACTGTCCCGAGAAGAAATTTTGTGTACTTATTTTTCAGTATAAAAAGCATCTGGGCTCTTCCAATTATATCATTTAATTTTTTGGTGTATCACAATACATACAAGCGAGATGTTCTCCAAAGTAAGTAGAATTTAAAATTTAAAATAATTTTAATTAATTAACGAGGCTTGAAAATGTAAATAGTGGCTAAAAATGTATGGAAGTGAGCGAATTATGTTAATTGGTTTTTGTGTCTTCAGATCGTCTTCGCACTTGCTGTAGCGGCGGTCTACGCCCAGCATGGTCACCATGGACATGATCACGGTCACTCCTACTCCTCTCAGTCAATCGTCCATCATGAAGCTCCTCATGGTCATGAAGGTTCTCACGGGTACCATGGGGGCTCCCATGGTTACGAAGGTCACGGACATGAGGGTTATGGACATGGAAATTCTCTCGGACATGGACACGGTCACGAGACCGTCCACTATGAGGTTCCCGTTGTTCATCACTCTGAGCCCGCTCACCATGGACACCAAGAACTTCATGGTCATCAGGAACTCCACGGCCACCAGGAACTTCAAGGTCATCAGGAACACCACAGCGAGCACCTTGTTGACTACCACGTAAGTACCTACATTCCATTATTATGTAAACTGTGAAGAGAAAGGGATGCTTAAAACTAATTAGGTATGCTGATTAATAAGATAAGTATTCAACAATTAATTAAGTTACGAAACAGAATATTTTGCTCTTGATGTAACTTAACTTAGATGCATGCAAACCTAACCATGTAATTATTATATCATAGTATTTCATTCATTATGTACTCCATAGGCCATAGGTACTACACTTTAGAGCCTAAATTTAATAATTGGAATATCTAGGTGACTCTTTAAAGATCAAGGCACCGATTAACTCTCTTTATTTGAAACCCGTTTAAAATTTTCCGTCTTCCGTTATTTTTTTCTAATACTCACCCACTTATTTTTTCCAGGCTCACCCCAAATACGAGTACGAATACAAGATTGAGGATCCTCACACCGGTGACAACAAGTACCAACACGAGACCCGCGACGGTGACGCCGTACGAGGCGTGTACAGCCTGCACGATGCTGACGGCTCCATCAGGACTGTGGAGTACACCGCTGACAAGCACAATGGGTAAAGAAAATTGAAAACATTTATTTTTTGGACCCATTTACAAAATGAGACTGAGTTTGATGTGTCAGTGTGAGTTTATCAAATGTCATTTGTATTTATGTAAAAGTATCAGCTAGAATGTCCCTAAAATACTAGTTCCGACGGATATAGTACTTTTACATGTTACGTCTCAATTTAAAGACCGATTCAAATATACAGGTTTTCGTTTTGATTCGAGTTTGACATCTCTAGTTCAGCTCTTATAAGCACGTAAACGTGGAAATCGCGATCATAATTAATTATAATTATGATTAATTGCGTCGGGTCCCATGATCTTATACCCTTACGATTACGTCTTCCTCCTTTCCGGGTTTATACCTGGAACGGAGGAATTCCCGTATTTCCATTTCAGAAATAAGATCACGACAAAGACTTGAAAATGTAAAATACTTGTAAAGAGACAAAATACAGTCATAATAGAATATCGCCTTAACAACAAATAACGATCATTAGTCTCCGGTTTGCAATAAATACGATTAAAATGAGTGATGAGTAAAAAAAACATTTGGATTGATAATAATATCATTAGTAAATAATTGACTGTAGCTCTCTAACTCTAGGTATATTATTTTATATTTTAAAACTTAGAAAGTCATAATTTTTTCAACAACAAAAATCATTCCATTATGCTAAGGTGCAACATCATCATTCACAACTGTTGTAATAACATTTAACTTTTTTTTTAACTAGCCTATTGTGTCCCACTGCTGAGCAAAGGCCTCCCCCAGATCCTTCCATGTCTTTCTGACCTGCGCTACCTCGAACCAGCCCTCACGGGATGATTTGAACATTTAACTTATTGTGTTTTTTTTCTAGATTCAATGCTGTTGTAAAGACTGAAACAGCCCACGGTCATCAGCACCAGGCTCCCCAGTACCATGCCCCTGAGCACCACATCGAGCACCACGCCCCAGAGCACCACGTAGAGCACCACGTACCTGAGTACCACTCCCATGTTCCCGAACACCACTCCCATGGCCACGAGCACTACCATCACTAAACATGACTGAACTGACCACCTGATATATTGTTGTTAACTTTTTATTAATTGTTTGATTTCGGTAAATATATCTAGTCTAACTTTTTACTTTTTTGTTTTATTTTTAATCCTTTCTTTTCTTAATTGATATTCTAGTTAGCCAGCTAACTATTACAATAAATTGATCATTACGCTAAATGATTTATTAAATAATTCGTAATACGCACATAACATAAGGAGGAATTAAATCCTTTACAAAAAATCCTACCGGTAACAAGGATCAATTTGAAGGACAATTCATTTATTAATCATCTGAATTTTTTGTGCGAAATGTCCAAAAACCACTAACTTTGTTCTTTGATTTCTCTTCACCAATAGTAAAACTATACTTAGTTGCCTTTGTACAATTACAACAACCAATTAATCAATCAAAACTAATTTGTCCACGTTTATTACATCCGATTGATTACATTTCCTTCCTTCATTATAGATGTTTGATCTCATTTACCTCAATATCACTAGACTAGTTTAGCTCTACATTTGTCTACATCCTGTTGAATAACTTCCTTAACTATGATTAAGTCCCTTTCACGTCACCAAACCAAACAATTGTATAATTAATTATGCAAAGCCAAAATATCGTGACCGGGATCTGGGCCATCAATGTCAGAAGTAATTAATCTCAGATATCATTAAGATACAAGTTCTCAATGACTTGTATAACAATATTTCGAAACTCACAATCTCTCCACTGTACTAAGTTTATATCATTTTGATTGACCAAATCAGATCACTTGGTGTTTCCTAATGAAAAATAATAGTGCCTTATTATTATGTTAGTGGACTATGGTTTGCGAAAACTGTTTCGACATTTTTATATAACGCGTTGCTTTATTTGATAAGGTGTCCCTTCAATTGTGCGTAGATTGAATTTTTGATGATATTGTTCGTTAGGATACTGTTCATCTGTTTAATTTAATTCATTCCATCCTTTTCATTAAATGCATTAAATTAAAAAAATATTTTCATGAGTTATAAAACGTCAGGTTTAAAAAATGAAAAGAATAGGTTCATCATCATAATATTATTATTAAATAAACTCTATCATACATTAATAAGGTAGGCAAGTACACATGTAGCAACAATTAAGACTATGAATAAAATATTTCAATCAGTCTTGACTAGTTGTGGTGATGGCTCTCGATCTGCACATGATGTCCAGGGGCTGAGTGTTTTACTACGGCGTTGAAACTGAAAGTAATATGACACGTGTTAACGCGGAATAGAAAGCAAAAAGTGATTGGAGGTAGTGCGTGACTCTTCACATAAATCGCTCGAGATTCAGTCTCATCCGTCTAGACATTAGATTTCTTGAATACAAAATCGCATGTTTAGGTAAACGAGAGTGTTACATAAACACAAACTATGGAATATTTTATTACATCAAGATAGGAATGTGTATTTAAATTACGAGTACTTCCCTTATTTCAAAGAATTGTCTTGATGTATATCGTTTTTTATCAGGAAGTATGAATGCGGTAGAAGATATTTACCCATTGTGTTTGTCGGAACTGTACTCAACAGTCCTGACAGATCCATCGGCTTCGTGAAGACTGTACACTCCCTTCACGACGTCTCCATCGCGCACCTCATGCTGGAACTTGTTGTCTCCGGTGTGAGGGTCCTCCACTTTGTACTCGTACTGGTACTTGGGATAAGCCTGGAATAGTACAAACGGATTTGAATTAATAAGTATAATTTAAATGCAGCCTACCAACTGTTGTGACTTAAACGGTTCAAATTGTGATTCGAATAAATGAATGGAAAGTCAACTATAAAACTTTACGTCGGAAATAAGTATTTTATATTCGTATGGGAGCTTCTTACGTAATAGTCGATGGGTTCATCGTGAGAATCATGCGAGTGGACATCGGCATGGTGGGCAGGTGCCTCATGATGGACAGGTGCTTCGTGGTGGACGGGGGCAGCATGGTGAACGGGAGCAGCGTGGTGCACGGGAGCGTAGTGCACAGGGGCAGCATGATGCACGGGAGCAGCTTGATGAGAAGTGTGCAGTTTAACACCCTGGTGGAATCCAATGTTTTGATGGGGCTGGGCGCTGTGGTAGTAGCTCAAACCCTCCTGACCATGACCGTACTGGGGCTGAGCATGACCATGCTCAGATTCCTGAGACTCTTCCTGATGAACGGCTGCGGGTTGGAAATGAACAGCCTGGTAATGCTTGGCTGGTTCGTGATGAGCCGATACTTCGTGTTGAGCTGGCGCATGATGGGCTGGTGCCTCATCTTCTTGCACGTACTGATATACAGGCGCAGCGTGTTCATTATGAGACTCCTGGGAATGTTCCTGACCAGCAAGCGCTGCATGGTGGACGATGCTTTTCGAAGAGTACGCAGGGCCTGCATGGGCGTGACTTTCGGGAGCAGCAGCATACTGAGTTTCATGTGATGCCTCGTGCTCATCATAAACCCTTATTGGGTTGTGAGCATATTGCTGTTTATACTCATTGACTAGGTCATGGTGGACCCCGAGGTTGTACCCGTGTCCTTCACACAGCACCACACCAACAAAGCTGAGGAACAAAATCTGTAACGAAGGGTAATTCAGTTAGTAATATAAAGTTCTAATAATTTAATTTTATCAAATGTATTGTTATCCTGAAGGATGTTCTATACCCACTTTAGCTAGCATGTTGTTGTTTCTTCTAAGACTTCCGTGGTGGAACTGATGAATTAACATAGTCATTAGCTCAATATATACCGGAGACGTTACGCGAGAGTATTGAATCAATTTGCTGCCGCTCGGGGCGTCATGTTTGTAACCCACGGCGTGCGCGGCAAATCTATGACGTAATTTACGTAACCAATGTGAAGGTTGTCAATCCACAAAATCAGAGCACCACACATTTAACAATAGTTTTATACAGCCTATACTTAGACAATAGACATAATAATTATGTAGGTATTGACTAATCAGTTCCGTGATGTGAAATTTATAAAATAGTGCTGCCGCACATATACGAGTATATTTCATGAAAGTAACTTCAAAAAACTATCAATATTTTTTACTTAATAGGAACCATTTGTAAAATACTCTCATCAGCAGTACAGTAAATTTGAAGAGAGAAATCAATTTAGTTTATATTCTAGGCTAGTACTTTCGTATCCTTTGCATAATTTAGTGCCTACTACGTCTTAAAATTAGATTAAAAGTACGATTTCACCGACAAAATTACCTATGTCTTAAACTTGCAACTGTAAACCTAATCACGACTATATTTATGTACTACGTTTACAGAATTTGAAGTTTTTAATGGTTTCTACTAATTGAATAGATTTATCGATTGTGTGTGCTTAGGCCATTACTTTAAGACACTGTGATAGCTTAGTGGCAAGACCGTAGGATTGCTAAGTCAGAGGTCTTGAGTACGATCCCCACGGCGCGCACCGACTTTTCGAATGTTGTGTGCGTTTAAGAAATAAATATCACAGCTTCCGTGTTTCGGAAGGCACGTAAAAATGTGGGTCCTGCGCCTGATCTCTCTCCGGTCGTGTCGGATTACCGTCCCATCGGGCTATGAGAGAAAAAGGAACAGAGAGTGCACCTGGGTTTGCGCCCATGCTTGTGCACTATGCGTAACTGGCTGCGTAGCTGGCTGGTGTCATAGTAACACTGGCCGCCGTGGCCGAAATCGGTCCGGACATTATTACTTTAAGACACGCCAGAGCGATTAAAAGCCATGACAATCTTTTTAATTATAATCATTACTTAGAAAATTATACAATATAATAGAATACTCTTTATTGTACACTGTGATACTTTAGTTAATTATGAATAAATCGAACCTACTTGTACCCAATGACGCAGATTTTTAAGTCAATGCTTTGAAAATGATATAATTGCTATATTTTATGCAACACATAATGTAGCCGTAGGCATTAGACATAACACGGCCGTATGACATAATGCTTGATTTCGCACATTCCAATAAAATCAATGTCAAGTTTACAATTTTTTTTTTCAACTCATAGTGTTTAAATCTACATGGATGTAACATCATCGTCCTCATCTCAAATCCTTGTTCGTTTTCGGACGGAGAAAATCGTTTTTTTTACTATTGCCTATTCTGTTTAGCTGTTTTAGCAAATTATTTGATTCGCCATATAGGGTAAAGACCTATCCGAAAATCACTAATTTTCGATAATACAAAAAATATTGTTGGACTTGGATTGATCCCTTCCAAAGACGTGTCCAGCTCATTCCTATTATAGACAAATGGATAGGCATAAAATATAATACCAGCCTGTAAACGGCCCATTGCTGAACAAGCCACCCCTTATAGAGAACCATTGAGTAGTTATCACGACGCCTTGGCTGATGTTTTATTCAAATATAAAGAATCTAAGTTTAATCATGATAATTGATCTGTAATAATTCCATTGAATAGTCTGCACAACTTCGGTCTAAGCACTGATACCAATAACAAACCTACTGACACGAACGTTCCGTTATATAAACAAGATGTTTTTGCTCGATTAACGCGATAAACATTTTTTATCAAACTCGTCACTTGTGTCAATTGAAAAGCTGTGTCATTGCCATATTTTTTACTGAAATTAGGTGAACTCTAGTTACTTACGCATAAAAATCTTCATTGAGCAACCATGAACCACATTCGAATAAGCAGGTACTTACAACGATTATTTTGCAATATCCGTTTTGCGTTGAACTATTTGCTTCAAAACTTTCTACCTAAATGACATGTGGGAAAAGAAGTTATCACATTACAAATTAGTATTTACTCGTCCTTAGTGCTTAAACCCTTACTCAATTTAGGTTTAAAAAAAATATTTTGAAAAGATTGAATACCCAATATCAGCTTTATTGAAGAAGGATGAAGGATTTCTTAAAAAAAAGGCTAATGACACCGATATAATTTAATATATTCAGTATACAAATTTTATCAAAACACGTAATGTTTCCTAAAAATAGATATTCTCTGACTAGCCAAAATTTGCGTAGTACTCAGTTTCCTTAAAAACTTCATAAACCAGGCGAAAAACAGTGTCCAACCACCTTTGCTGGGTTTTCTTTGAGTCACCAAATATTAAGTACTTTCAAACAATCCCTGTAACCACTTTTCTCATAAATGATTACATCCCTTTACTTCTTATTTTAATTAAATACACAGTTATAATTATTACATTTGTATTGCAACTGCTTAGATCGCTACCTTCCTTATTGCTTAGTTTAAATGCTATCGTATAGGTAAGTATAGGTAACAGGCGATGCGGCTAACTTTCTATGATGTAAGTAAATAAAGATTTCTTCGACTTATCAGAAAAATCTGTGTCAGCGATGCATGCATAATTTTGCAAACTTAAATCTATTATTTATGGCATCATGCATTCATCCATCCGTATATTGCATCATGGAACCATTGATTGTGATTCTAGGCAGGATCTTTAAAACAACATTCGGAAATAATTTGAGTTTTAAAAATTCATTCACTTAATTAACGATGTGATGTGAATGGTGCTGTTCATTCTGGAATGACCATTGTTTTTGCCATCAGTGATGGATCTGTAAAAAAAAAGAAATTATGAGAAACTATCGCAGTGACATTCTTATCAGTTTACGACAGTTCATAAACAAAATTAAGAATCCTTGCATCAGGTTAAAAACTTAAAAAGTTTATTACATAGTTAAAGTTTATTACATAATTATTTATTATATGATAATGAGTAATACTCGTCATTATTATTAACATAATCCTTACATAAATCTAAAATCTAAGTTTATTAAAATTGTATTGTTTTGAGGTTGATTTAGTAATTTTGCTGGAAGCAGCTGGAAGAGCAAAAAAACAGAAAATAATACAAGTGGCAGCATAAAGGGGAGTTACATACGCGTATAGGCGAAATAAAAATGAATAATTGAAGATGCTACTTACATGGTATTCGACATTGTGAGAACTCTGATAGTGTGATGTTCCGTGGTGCGATATTCCGTGATGGGGTCCCACATGTTGGTTCTGAATTTGTTGATTGTAAGTAACACGAGGAGAATGTTGAACAGGTTGTACATGTAGAGCATGGTAAGGAGGCGTATCATTTGCAATTGTTTCAGTGACTGGAGCAGGATTTTGAGCAGGTACAAACAGGTACTCAGGAATTCGATTTAAGATTTGTTCATGCCCGTTGGGAATTCGGTTCAAGTTTTGCGAGGGATCGGCTTGACTATATTCTTGAATGGGATTTGGTTCAAAATAGTTATTTGGGACATCTGGTTGGATTCGATCATGACCTCGGGTAATCTGGCTCTGTGTGCTTTTTGGCGAAGAATGAGCGTAATTTTGTAGAGGTGTATACGTTTCTTGTGTAAGTCCAGGCAGTATGGCCTCGGTGTAAAGATTCTGTGGTTCCCATCTTGGAGTTTCTCGCCTCACAATTGTTTTCAAAGCCGAGGGATTTTGATAATAGTCTTGGCAGTACGCAGCTACACCCAACACGAGTAACGCTAGTAACTGTAAAAATAATAATTAGAAAATTTATTTCAACTTCATCGTAGGTAAATACTAGTAAACAGCATTATAAAAGCTAAGAATAGCGTATTAAGACTGCTCCAGAAGACTTAAATAAATAGTCAAGACGTGTTTGAGCTACAGATGACTACCGCCGCATGGTGTGTAGCCAAGTAGAATACAAATGTACTGAATCACATAATGAAAGAGAAAAAACACGTACAAAAACTTATTTTATATACTTACCTTAAAGTACATTATGTAGTTGTATTAACAAAAGTTCTTGCACTATAATGCCACAAATTCTGTAAGCTTTCGGTTTTATACTCAAAATTAATAAGCTGCAAAACAAGTTCTGTTTCATTAGGTTAACCTTGAAACGAGTGCATTTTTATGCATGTCGTTGATATTCTGGTCAGAGAATATTATTTCATAACGATACACGCATACGGTTCTTTTCATTAAGGCGTTACGACTTTACTCTCTTTTGAAAACTATTTTTTTTTGTTCCAAACAAAATGTGTCTAGGAGTTCTGTTAGTAAAATATAGACTATAATTATATAAAACTAATACGAAGTTGCAATAAAAATACCCAGATTTTCTTTAAAAAATATTTTAAAAATTTACCTACTCTTCTTTGAAAACTCAATTTTTTATTCAAAATAATATCTAAAAATTTAGTTACTGAAATATAGACTATATTATTATTATTGTCATTTAAACTAATACGTTTATTACTCAGATATCCTTTGAAAAAAAAATATTAGAAATCCTATTTTTACACAAGAGGAACTCGGCAGATCGATTTAAATTATAAATGATTGCAATTATAGTGTGATTATATTTATAATTATAAAAGAATAAATAATATACACTTCCACGTATGAAAGTTTGTAACTGCATGTGTATTGCGTTCACAAACAAGCCACCTCTCACGCCGCTGCAAGCTTATTTAATACTTAATCAGTTTTTTCATTAGGAAACCGCTGCAACTTTTATCACTTAACCTTTTTTTTCTTCATTTATATTTGTGTCAATATACAGTGTTCTTGCGAAATTTTCTTTAAACAAACTGTGGCAATGTCACACTGCAAGGTGTACGTAGACATTCCGAACTAACGCTTTTACGAAATTAGTTTCAAATGCTGCATACTGAAGTTCGTGAATAATTTGAACTACTCATAATTTGCAGTGAAATCAGTATTACCTTGGCTACCTTTTGTTATTGATATAAAAGAGGTTGAATTTGATCATAATGTATCAGTCCTCTATTGGTTCTAGTATCATTAGCACAACAGCTAATACAAACTATTAACCCAAAATGTTCTCCAAGGTAAATAATTAGTTCATTTAAATGTGTCAACTGTCAAGTGAAGTGCCTTGTGTTTTAGTTATCGCGGTCAAAAAGTGGTTTACCGTATCTAACTGGTTAATCAAGTGATCTATATTATCCTAATTACTAGACCTAACCTAATCAATACTTTAGATTGAATATCGAATCGATTCTTTGGAGTTCTATTTTTTTCATAGTGACTAAAGTTTTCTGCAGTGTCTTTACCATAATCAAATATTTTCCATTTTCAGGTCCTTTGCTTTGTGGCTCTCGTAGCTTCTCTGGAAGTGGTGCTTGGACATGGGCACGGGTTCTCGTCCCAATACATCCACCGCCACGACGGCCCCGCTCAGGTGGTGCACGTGCACGGGCATGACGGTGGCCACGGGCACGGCCATGGACACGATGGTGGTCATGGACACGTCGACTACTATGTAAGTATTTACAGGGTCCTTTAGTTACGAGTTGCCATTGAAAATTAAGACTTATTTGCTTCTGCATAAGGGATCCTGGAAGGGATAGAGTAATATTATATTTAGCAAATTTGTATGCAACAATCCTTTGATGGAGAAGTCAGCTTTACCAGAAGTTCATCTTTCCTCAAAATCTGTTGCAATCTTTCTTTCACATTAAATTAAAGTATGGGGCACGTCATCGAAGTGATCCATTTACACTATACACATAATAATTATCTGTTTATTATCAGGCTTACCCGAAATACGAGTTCGGCTACAAAGTAGAAGACCCCCACACCGGTGACATCAAGTCGCAGCACGAGCACCGCGACGGTGACGTCGTCAAGGGTTACTACGCTCTGCACCAGCCCGACGGTTCCGTCAGACATGTTGACTACCACGGTGACAAGCACTCTGGGTAAGTACAAAATAACGACGAGGGACTAAGACTCTTCTGAATTTTTAAATATTTTCTCGTTCCGAAAAAGTGCATCAACCTATCTAAACTAGTTCACTAAAGATGTATAGAGAAATAACCGTTTTTATTGGACCTATCCTCTTTTCTTACCATGCCTAGTGGTTTCCTGAATATCTTCACCATCCAAGTTTTAATTGGCTCACTTTGTATGGAATGATTCTTCACTTGTTTTAAATGTTTTCATTTATGCATCTACCATATAATTTAGAGAAATATGACATACATCAAAGATTGAAACGGTGTCCAACGACAACATATATTTTCGAGACACAATGAGTGTTATTCAAAAATTTTATAACTTGTTTCTCTTTTCCTCAGTTTCCACGCTGACGTGAAGCACAGCACCCACCACATCGTGCCCCACCACGGCCACCAGGGTCACCACTACTGAACCAAACTGTGATATGTTACCGTTATTGTTACCAAGTACCTTCTGTGATGTTATGTTTATTTTGATGATTTTTTAAATGTTTTATACACATATTACACGTTTATTTGATACCTACTTCATTTGTTTTCTTTAACCCTGTTTGAATACCTGATGTTCAAGTAAAATATAGTGCATAAGTATTTTTTGCTAATGAGTGAGTTTAAAGTCAATTATTTTTATTGGCAATTTTAGTTAAATTGTGACATTACTGTAGTTCATTAAACTGAAAAAAAAAACAAAGCCATAACGAGTAGGTACACTCAATAACAGAAATCATTTAACACAAAGAAATTTTGAAAACTATACCTACACAGCCAAATTAAAAAAAAAATGGTATTGCTTTTTTGGTTCACGGAATCCTAAACTAAACATCACTCTATATCATTCACTTAACCTCAATTTCTAAGCCACTTAAGAATACAAGTAATTTGGAAATTTGCTTGGGTTAACCGACTTCTCTTGCGGTCTGTACGCAAATGAACTCTACTTTTTTACTTATGCGTAGACCGCTTTTGTCAACGAAGTCTGGCGTGAAATTGAACAGCTGAGATTAATTTACGCAAAAAGTCTACTCGTTCCATTGTATAACAATGAGTTCAAAGCCATGTTATTACAACGTGTCAATGGCACCTTATGACCGAATTATTCTAATGGCCGTGGCCGGTAATAAGTCAATTATTTTATTTATTAGAAAGCCGAAATGTATGCAATGTTCTATTTGATTAAGTAAAAAATAATATGCATTTCGATATCTAAGGATTTCAGGCCTATATAAAAAGTGGTGGTGAGCCCATTCAGTTAGTACCTATATATGGAAATAAAAACCCTAACAGCCATATACAAGAACGACACCATGCCAAGTGACGTTCTAAAATTAATATTAATTATTTATCTCTACATTTCAACTGACAATGACATAAACAGCACGATACCTAAGGTCAACAATCTGCTGTGAGTCAGCAGTACGTTGTTCTTGAGTCTAGTTTTAGAGTTTCAGTGACAAATGACTGCGAGAGCAAAATAAGGTTTTCTAAGGTTCCTTGCCTAAAAAGGATAAACGACTGGAGCCCTTATAAGATCACTTTCTTGTCAAACCTTTATTTCAGATATGCGTAGAGGTTTTAAAATGAAATTGACACCATACAGCTACGGTCTACTCAAGTTACATACACGTCTACGGTATCATGGCGTTAAGCAAGAATTAAACTTTTTAGTTAAGGTAAACAAGATAGTACTTTTATGAATGATTATAATGAAAACTATTTATCAAGTGATAAATTCTTAGCTGTTTGACACGCCACCGTGCACCTTTCTGGGTCTTTATAGCGGTGTTTTATTCCAATCGGTATATCTATTACGCTAACTAAGAACCGTAGCTTTTTACAGATAGACTAAGCGTAAGCTTCACCAATCTATCTAGCACTCAAAAAGACTTAATTAGTATTTTTTGCAAGTCGAAAATAAGTTGTAATGAATATAGTAATGCCGATAGTATTGTTGTTGAAAGTACAGTATTAAAATAAAGGCGTTAATTAAAAATATCGCTCAAGGTTGGACAAATCAAATACAGAAAATTAAATACAGACAAACTGGTTTCAGGAGTTTGATAACTTATTACAAAACATTGTCTGCATGTCCTTTTGATTTGTATAAAATGATATATTTTTCACTCAAAAGTTATCAGTTCTTTCTTGATATTCCAAGAGTAAAGAAATAAAAAATACAAAATGTTCAAGGTACAAAAATACAACATTTTATATTCAGAAGGAAATTACAATTATCAATTGAAAAAAAAACAAACCTTTGATCGTCTTTAGTTACAAATAATGTGTCTTAACTATTATTTGGCATTTCAGATCATCTTAGTCGCTTCTGTTGTCGCGGTGATTACCGCGGAACCCCAATATGGTCATGGTCACGGCCACGGCCACGGTCACGCCTCCTCATCACAGAGCCTCCACCAGCACCACTCTCACGGCACAGAGAAGCACGTCGAATACTATGTAAGTATAGTTCATGGTCATCTACTACAATTCAATTGTTTTCATTACGTTTGAAATTAAATCTAACTGTAACATACTATACAGGGTCATCCTAAGTACGAGTTCGCTTACCAAGTGTCGGACCCTCACACACACGACATCAAGTCCCAGCACGAGACGCGCGACGGTCACGCCGTGCATGGCGAGTACAGCCTGCACCAGCCCGACGGCAGGGTCAGGACCGTCAAGTACTACGCCGATCATAAGACTGGGTGAGTTTATACTAATTCAAGTTCTCATCTAAATATTCCTTTTGGTCGTATATTAGTCCTTACTTTTATTATTTATTTTGGTTACAGATTCAATGCTGATGTACACTACTCAGGTCACGCGCAACACATCGTTCCTCAACATCATCACCATCACTAATTTATGACCTGATCGTTGCTGTTGCTTTGTTGATACCAAGATTGTTTTTTGTTTTGTAAATAAAATTAAAACTAATGAAAACCTAACAGTATTTTCAATTTCATCAATGTTATGTAAATTTCGTATTGAGACATGAAAATATCCTAAACATAATTCACGCTAATGTTTTCATTTATTTCTAGGCAGTAGTATAGAGTTTTAATTACCGATAGTTCTACTCTAGAATGACACTTTGGAACCGCGCAACTAGAATCAGTAAATTCATTTTTTAAAAGTGCCTACAGAGGCCTACTAGCTACAACAAAATAATTTTTGATTTCTAGTCCATAAAATCATAAACCCGAATCCATTTGAATCTTTTGTGTGAGTTTTTACCAATATATTTACCATTGCTTAGTTTGAAATTCGCAATTTTAATTGAGTTATCTTTTAGTTTATACCACATGGTTAACTTTAAAAAAGAATGTCTTACATGTTATAATATAAATTTATACCACTACAGTACTTTAGATCTACCAATAAGTTTAACAGAAGTCTCTCTAGAGGGCGTTGCGAGCCAAATAAGAAGTCAATAATCAATTTACTTGCCTGCGAATTTACTGTTAAATTTAATCAGTAAATGCAGAATAATACTTTTTAACGAAATAAAATTACATGGCAGGTTTTGATATCATAAGCGCCTATAAATTTGAACTTAGTTATAAATATAGGTACTAAGCATAAAGATAAGTGAGTAAACCGTTAACAAATAATTGTGAATCCTCCTCACCATAGTTATTCCAATAAAACTTAAACCTGTTAAAATGCCGCATTTTGTATTCAAATGCAACAAGCCCGATTGGATTAAGTAATGGTTTATTCACAAAATTACGCCATGTATCTATAATTATTTTTATTAAGTAATCAATTATTACTAGTCCTTATGCCCCAAACTTCTAGGAAATAAAGATAAATATCCAATGTCAATGTACTTACATGAATCTTTACGGTCCATTACCATTTCACTCCTCTGCACGACCTAAAAAGTTGACCGAGCGCTCAATAGATGGCGTGAGAAGTTGATGTAGTTTCGGCCTGACGTAAAGATTTTGATCAAACTGGCTATTGTAGTAGTAAAGAATTAAAGTGCACTGTTAATGACGTGTAACCTGTTGGGTAAACAGGACTTAAAGGTTACACTACCTTTAAGTCCTGTTTACCCAACAAGTAATGGAATAAGAAAATATAAGTAAGTGCTATAGAACAATTAGCCCAAAGACTAAGCATTCTGTTTAACTAAACGTTGGAGTTTGGATACACAGAAATCCACATTTCTACCTAGAGAGAAGTACACGTTGTAATAAAAACATTATTTTTTTTTTGAACTAACAGTGTTCATAATAATATGGAGGTAAGTGCATTTTACCTCGAATCATGCAAACATCATTATTAAGCGTAAAAAACGATGTATTAATAATAATTGGTTTTTAGTTCAGAAAAACAAAAAAGTTAAATAAATAAATTTATTGTGCAAGGTTCAATCAATCATCAATCTAGTCAGAGGAAATCAGTGATGATGATAATGGTGTTCGGGGACGATGTGCTGGGCGTGACCCTCGAGCTTCACGTCGGCGTTGAATCTGTAACAAATAAAATATTTTATTAATTTCCGTCCACTTAATCACTTGTACTAGAACCGCATTTTATAAAGTATATTTAATAAACTCACCCAGTTTGGTGGTCGGAGTGATTCTCGACAACCCTGACGGTGCCGTCGGGCTGGTGCAGGCTGTACGCGCCGTTCACGACGTCGCCATCACGAGCCTCGTGCTGGGACTTGATGTCATGAGTGTGAGGGTCAGACACTTGGTAAGAGAACTCGTACTTAGGATGAGCCTAAAACATAATTAAAATACGGCTTAATCACTAGCTTCGTGAAATGAGTTGGCAGTAAATTTATAGGATTATGATTCTTACGTGGTAGTCAACGTGCTGTTCGGTGGCGTGTCCGTGGTGCGCTGAGGATGCGTGACCGTGGTTGACTTCGTGGTGGATAGGCTGATGGTGGTATGCTACGTGGTGGACAGGCTCGTGGTGGTATTCCTGGTGGTGGACGGTCTGGTGTTGGGTGTGCTGTGCGTGATGGATGGGCTCATGGTGGTACTGTTCGTGGTGGATAGGCTCATGTTGGTAGTCGCCGTGGTGCTCCTCGTGGTGGGCGGGGTGCGTCTGGTGCAGCACGACGCTCTGTGAGGAGACGGCGTGACCGTGACCGTGGTGGTCGTCGTGACCGTGGCCGTGGCCGTACTGCGGCAGCGCGGTGACTGTCACTACGAGGGCGGCGGCTAATACAAGCTGGGAAAACAAATAAATTATTGTTAAATATCGAAATGGAAATGTTTTGTAGTATGCCTCTAACTATTAGTTTTTAAAATAAGTACCTTAAACATTTTGCTATTTTTTTTTTGGTTACTGTTAACTCTGCAATTACAAAATACTGAATGATATTGTTTTAATGCGCATTAAATCTTTTTATAGTAATTTAAAGTACAGAGAGATTTAAAACGCGATTATGTAATCTGAAACCGGCTTCAGTTCATTTGCCGATTTTCAGGTTTGCCTTGAATAACAGAATCACCTTAATTGTTATACAAGTAAACACTTTCTTTAGCAGATAAACTTATGCGTTACGTATAGATTTTTTATTGTACTGAAAACTAATTTAAAATCGTGATTTGCTCTTCAATTTCATTAATTTGTAATCAAATTTTAGAGCCTTTTGTTTTAATATTATTACAAAAAAAGGTTGGTAGGTATACAATCAATATTTTATTAACTGCATACATCCTCAGGGTTTTTATGCCAACGAACAGAGTGCGAGGCTTACTCTAGGTTCAACTCCAAAATGGAGACAAGTAGACCAACAGGTCAGTCCAAGGAATAATCTTGTAAAGTTTAATAATATAGTCTTACGAGTGACTTTTTTGATTGTTACAATTTTGAAGTCTTCTTCTTGTTTATATTTTTACTTTATTGGTCATAGTCAACAAAGTTTTTGCATATAAATAGGTAATTTCCATACATTGATTTGCACTTGAATAATATCTAGGTAATTAAAAAGGATAACTATTTTTAGAACAATATAAATAACTTTCAATTCAACTTTTCACTTAAAACCAAACAAGTTTCACCGTTTCTTATTGTGTGGTGAAATGCAGTACCTTCAGATCAACTCGTATAAAATGAACTTACATTTTTTGAATAATTATCATTCGCAGTTTGGTAATCCAAGAGGAAACAGTACCAATAAAAAAATGTACAAGGTGAATTTATTTAATATCCAGGCTTACAAACACTTATTCCTATTTTTTATTATGAAGATAAGATTTTTTTCTTACTATTGCAAGTTACTAGTGAAATATAAAAATAGGCGATTTTCACTCATTACGACTTTTATATTTTTTTTCTTTAGGTCATCCTAATCGCCGCTCTTGTCGCGACAGTCGCCGCGCTGCCGCAGTACGGCCACGGCCACGGTCACAATGACCACCACGGTCACGGCCACGCCATCTCCTCGCAGAGCGTCGTGCTGCACCAGACGCACCCCACCCACCACGAGGAGCACCACGGTGACTACCACCATGAGCCTATCCATCACGAACAGTATCACCATGAGCCCATACACCACGAACAGCACAGCCAACACCAGACCGTCCACCACCAGGAATACCACCACGAGCCTGTCCACCACGTAGCATACCACCATCAGCCTATCCACCACGAAGTCAACCACGGTCACGCATCCTCAGCGCACCACGGACACGCCACCGAACAACACGTTGACTACCACGTAAGAATTGTAATACTATAAAATTCACTGCAAACTCATTTCACGAAGCTAGTGACAAAACCGTATTGTATGTTTTAGGCTCATCCTAAGTACGAGTTCTCTTACCAAGTGTCGGACCCTCACACTCATGACATCAAGTCCCAGCACGAGGCTCGTGACGGCGACGTCGTGAACGGCGCGTACAGCCTGCACCAGCCCGACGGCACCGTCAGGGTTGTCGAGTACCACTCCGACCACCAAACCGGGTGAGTTATAGACTCTTTAAAATACACTTCTGATAAAAATCATTAAATTGTCGGAAACTAACAACATATTGTATTTGTTACAGATTTAATGCCGACGTGAAGATCGAGGGTCACGCCCAGCACATCGTCCCCGAGCACCATCATCATCACTACTGATTTACTCTGACCGGACTGATCTCTATTGTTGAACTTAGCCATTATAATTGTTGGTTATTCTGTAATGAATAAATACTAAATTATTCATAAAATTTCTTTGATTTATATTATTACCCAGCACAATAGGTTAGGCCAACCAAAATACGCACATACTAGTTTTTATCTAGTCGCACTGGACTAAGCAGAAAAGAAAATATGAGAATACTGAGTCACTGACGTAATTATATTCTACTATCAAAATTTCAACAACCAATCATTGTAAAGTTCTTGTTATCTCTCCACTACCCTACGGTTGTCAAATATATAATGTTTGAGACTGCTTTTTTACATTACTCATGATAAGTAGCAATCAGAAGTATAAATAAATATATACCTACCCAACTTTTTACAACTTCAGTTCCACAGAAACCAATTCAGGTAAATCAGATCAGATCAACACGCCATTTACCGGAAGATTGCAATAAAATAAACTCAATAAACAGTGACATAATCCAGTTGAGTGCTAACAAACACGTCAAGTTATACTTTTACGAAATGATTACAAACATCCAATAGTATATCGTGCATAATTTCACTTGTTAGTAATATTTCTAATGAAATCAGTCTCACTTTTATTACATTTACGCTATAGATATAAAAGTCGTTGTCTTAGAAAATTAAGTATCAATTCAATCCTGGATTCGGATAAAACAACAGCTAATAACTTAACAAAGAAAATGGTGTTTAAGGTAAATTCAATATTAATAAAAGTGTTATAGTGATGTGAAAAGTGACAATAACGTAGTATTATTATAGATTTTTCAAGTACTCAATGGTGAATAGGGAAATAAACATATTTGTTAGTAAAATAAAATAAATAACAGACAGAAAAAAATACTAGATTTCATTTAAAATTATAAATGCAAACTATCTCCAGAAAAGTGATACTATTTTTAATTTTCCTTTTTCAGATTATTTGTGCCCTGAGCGTCCTAGTTTTAGTAGCCGAATCGGCAAAACATCATCACAAACCCGCGTTTTCATCACAATATCTCTACAAACACGATGGTCATCATCAGAAAACCTTCATTTATGTGCATGAAAAACCAAAAAAGCACAAACATCATGATGAGCCTAATGATGGCTCATACGAAGAACCTGAATTTTTTGAGGGATCCCCAGAAGAAGAAGGGCCTGCGTTTAATGCGCCATCGAATGAAGGACCTATTGTGAATGGTGGACTAACAGTAGTTGAAGGACCTAAATTTGGAGCACCAACTTTTGAGGGTCCTACTATTGAAGGACAAACATTTGGAGGACCGTCACTTGGTCCGCCAACATTCAGTGCACCAACTTTTATAACACCAAATTTTGGAGGGAACTCTTTTGACGGATCATCTAATGAAGAACCAGCTAGTGATGAAGATGTCAGCAACGATGGACACAAAAAACACAAGAAGCACAAGAAACATGAGAAGCACGTCGATTATTACGTAAGAAGCTATCTTATAATATATACTTGTAGCAATATAAAAAAAAAAAAAATTAAAATTCTTTTCGACTCTACAACTTATAATGAACCTTTTTCAGACACACCCAAAATACAAGTTCGCATACAAAGTAGAGGATGAGCACACTGGTGATAAGAAGTCGCAACACGAGCATCGTCATGGCGACAAGGTGAAGGGTTTCTATGAGCTTCATCACCCCCACGCGGGTCACAGACATGTCCATTACCATGCTGACAAGCACAGTGGGTAAGTTACAGAATGATGACTGAATTTGGTTTATCCTATTTTGTAAGCTGAAGGTTGTATTATTTTTTGATTTTTGATAAATTGTATCTATTTTAGTGTTTACTGTCTCATCGACCTATTGGAGAAAATTTGAATTTTTAGCAAACAATAGTTTTATGAAATTACATCTTTATTAAATACGTGTACTACCAAATTCATAACATATCCTGAAACTAACTAACATAGTAGACGTTTATTTGCGGCAAACTCTTAAAACAGAATCTGAAAATCGGACCGAATTTTCATGTAAATGAAAAAAATGAAACCTACTGTATTTTGGACTGATTTTAATACTATATTGTTTTGTTTCAGTTTCCATGCTGACGTGAAGCACAGCACCCACCACGTCGTGCCCAAACATCATCATTAAACTAAATACTTATTATTAACCCATGTTAGTTAATTAATCTGTGATTTTAAGTTTAATTTTACGATGAAAGTATTCCTGCACTGACTATGTTCCTATAATAAAATAAGTATAAAAGTAACATACGCCTTTACTTTTTCCTTGACTTACTTGCCTCTTTTATATCTGTATACAAAACGAAATCTCTGAAGAAATTTAAAATTATACTGAACTAGGTATACTTACTTTGACAAATTATTAAATTACAAAGGTATGTATAACCAACAAAATTACTCTTGAGAAAAGCAGATGGTGACAGTTTTTCATTAATTCTTTATTAATTGTGCGACTGTCTCAAAAAATTACAGCAAAAGTGCACGTCGGCATTAAATCTGTTGAAAGTTAAAACATTGTTCGTCTCGCTATTTTCATTCTTTTAAGTAATTTATAAATTAATTGAATGCATAAGCTATTAGCGTTGGTACGTAACCTACGCTTATAGCTTATGTTTAAACTCCGCCGTTACAAATACTTAAACTGAATAATGTAAAACAAAACACGATTAAAAATTTAAATACACGATACAAAAATAGTAACGCACAGATTACTACATTCGTGTACGTTTTGTAATAGTGTGTTTATTTATAAAAGTTAATGATTGCTGATGCCCAAATAAATTAAATGCTGTCTTTTAGAAAGGTATCAGAGCAACTCTCAGTTAAGTCGTGGATTAAAAGTGCAATATCCTTGTACCAGTAAGTTTACAGATAAGAGAGTCTTTCTTAAATAATTAACATACTGATATTCGTAATGAATTTAAAATAGTGTTGTTGATATTGAAACTCAGTCTCTTTACAAGGTCAACGAGAATTTAGTTAATCAAAAAAACAAAACTCTACATGAAACACTTACTACCTACACTACACCTTAAAGGTAACTAAAAAGAAAATATTATAGGCTCAATAGTTAAAAGAAAATACACTTAAATCTATTAGTTACTTCTAAGAACCAAAGTACTAATAAACAAGCTCATTAATTGACAATTGCTTTCGCAAGACCTGATAGAAATGATTAACAATAAGTGTTTTGGAAAAGGTAAAATAAACTATCGTAAACTTTGACTGATGTTTAAGACTACAAACTTACATAGCATAGACAAGTCCATTAATAAATAAAACTGACAATAATTATCAACGACTAGTGGGATTGAATAAGGTAAATTAATCTATACCGACTGACTAACTGCTGCTTCCGTAAAGGTTTATCGCAAGTAAGTTTTAGTCCAGTCATTTGGTAGAAAATAAGGGGGTTACCTGGAAAGTTTTCCGGGAGTTTTGAAAATTGGGTATTTTATAGATTTGGATATGTTCTTTTCGAATTTCAACTTTGCCACCTCGTACCACCGCCGCTCGCGCCGCCATTTTGAAAAAATGGCGCCCAAAAACGGTTTTTTGGGAATATCTCGTTTCTGAGGCATTTCACGAAAAAAATAATTTCTACAAAATGAAACTAGAAAAAATTTCCTACACTTTATGTCTTATTCACTTTTTCATAAAATCAATAGTTTTGGTTGTACGAGCGCCGCAAAGTATTACTTATTCATCTGCACCACCACGTGTTTTTCGTATATTTATCTAAAATTTTCTATTACTGCCGCCGGTTTTCAAGTGAATTGTCACAAATAAAACAATTTTCCGTATAAGAAGCCATAGCTCTAAGAACATAAACAACACTGTACGACAATAAACGTACACTGATGATTCAGTCTAAACTAAATATTTCTCTTAATATAGCTTCTACCAACAAATTTTTCGTTGAAGTTTCGTGCATAGTCGAGGGAAAGGGCCCGGTTAAAGGTGACATATTACCCTGATACCTGGTCCATGAAAACCGGCGGCAGTAATAGAATAATTTAGAAAAATATACGAAACACTCGTAGTGGTGCAAATGAATAATACTTTGCGGCGCTCGTACGTCCAAAACTATTGATTTTATGAAAAAGTGAATAAGACATAAAGTGTAGGAAATTTTTTCTAGTTTAATTTTGTAGAAAAGATTTTTTCGTAAAATGCCTCAGAAAGGAGATATTCCCAAAAAAACGATTTTGGGCACCATTTTTTCAAAATGGCGGCGCGAGCGGCGGTCGTACGAGGTGGCAAAGTTGAAATTCGAAAAGAGCATATCCAAATCTATAAAATACCCAATTTTCAAAACTCCCGGAAAACTTTCCAGGTAAAACTACCAAATGGCTGGACTATTTGCATAAATAAAATAATTTACTTTCGTTGAAGTAACAGCCGTATTAAAACATGCTTTCAATTAGTTAAAATCAACAGCAAAACTTATGTCATACGAAGGTGGCACAATGGCCAATAAAATATAACGAGACCTTCAATAATTGTCGCAAGCATTCCGACCAACTGACCGACTGTCGGTAAGCTTAAAATAAAACTTGTTATATTTTTAGTCAAAACTTGATTTTGTACCTTCTATAAAATACGCAGGCTATTTTCAATATTATCAGTAATTACAGTACCTTCGTAAAGAATAATCACAAAAAAAAATGTTTGCTAAGGTAAAATATTCTAGATTATCCCTTTATTGAAAAATCTATAAGACTATTTTTTTCCCTGGCATTGTATCAAAAAAAATCAAATGACATTTTAATTTCTAAAAACAATTTTGCGTTTGTCATCAGGGCTTTGTATTGGCGATGGCTGTGGCAGCGGTACTTGCTGCGCCACAAGGTTATCACCACAACCACGGCCACGCATCCTCGTCACAGAGCATTGTGTTGCACCAAACCCACGAGCCTCAACACCACTACCAGGGTCACCAGCAGGGACATTACCAACTAGGACACCAAGCAAACCAACATGGAGGGCACCATGGCCACGCTTCTTCATCCCAGAGCATTGTGTTGCATCAAACCCACGAGCCTCAGCACCACGGAGGCCATCACTATGCGGGACACCAGCAGGGTCATTACCACGGAGGTCACCAGGAACATTACCATGGAGCACAACACGGTCACGCTTCCTCAGCGCAAAGCCTCCACCAGCACCACGGACATGGCACCGTGCAACACGTTGAATACTATGTAAGATAGCAATCTATATTTTAGACCATTAGATGATTGAAATCATCGCAGGCGCTAATTGATTATTGCTTTTATGTACAGGGCCATCCCAGGTACGAGTTCGCTTACCAAGTGTCGGACCCTCACACACACGACATCAAGTCCCAGCACGAGACGCGCGACGGTCACGCCGTGCATGGCGAGTACAGCCTGCACCAGCCCGACGGCAGGGTCAGGACTGTCACGTACCACGCCGACCACGAGCATGGGTGCGTAATCCAATACTTTAGATATTATAGCAAAATTGAATTTTCTAAACTAGTATGATGTATCTAACGCACTTTCTTTTGATTCCAGGTTCAACGCCGACGTACACTATTCCGGTCACGCCCAACACATTGTCCCTGAGCACCCTCATCACCACTGATTCTAAACTCGGCCTGATTGTTATTAAGTTTGTTGAAACGGCCATTGACTATGTTTAAAGACTGGAATAAATGTGATTTTAAGTACACTTTTTTTTTTATTAAAATACGCACTGTTTGTGCAACGACCAATAAACTTGTTATTGCTGTCGATCCTACCTTTCTTTTGTTTATTTATGGGCAGTGTTAGTTGGTGAAGCCAAACTGCAATATGCTTTACTTTTAATTGGATTGCTGGCAAATAAAATAAGTGGAAAGTGACCTTTGCATGTATCCTTCTGGTTGCCTATATTTGAATAAATAGGGTCGGAACTTTAGTTCTATTAAAAGATAATTATTACTATTCTAAAAATACGATACCCGATCATACCTAAATAGTAATACAGATTGATATTTACATCTATTACTCTACTTATCAGGACTCAGGGCTCAATCCTAAAATCTTAAATACAACCTTAAATATAACCAATACCCTTAGATAGACCCTAGAACCGCTCTACAACTAAAAGTATAAAGCAATGACTAAAAATACATGATAAACAAAAATAATCAGTAATATTCCATGCTCTAGATTTAAAAAGTGAAACTCATGGTAGTTAGAATCGAGAAACCACCCTTTAATAAATTAAAAAAATAATAAAAAAAACCTGTAAATTTCTTTCGTTCATTTCATTCATTATAGTCATTTCGTTCATCCCGTTCATTCCGGTCATTTCGTTCATTTTGTCCGATTCTTTTATTTCGTCCATTTCGTTGATTTCGTTGATTTCGTTGATTTCGTTGATTTCGTTGATTTCGTTGATTTCGTTGATTTCGTTGAATTCGTTGATTTCGTTGATTTCGTTGATTTCGTTGATTTCGTTGATTTCGTTGATTTCGTTCATTTCGTTCATTTCGTTCATTTCGTTCATTTCGTTCATTTCGTTCATTTCGTTCATTTCGTTCATTTCGTTCATTTCGTTCATTTCGTTCAATTCGTTCATTTCGTTCATTTCGTTCATTTCGTTAAAATCATTCACATCGTTCAAATCGTTCAAATCGTTCAAATCGTTCAAATCGTTCAAATTGTTCAAATCGTTCAAATCGTTCAAATCGTTCAAATTGTTCAAATCGTTCCTTTCGTTCCTTTCGTTCGTTTCGTTCATTTCGTTCATTTTGTCCGATTCATTCATTTCGTTCAGTTCGTCCGTTTCATTCAATTCATTCATTTCGTTCATTTGAATGGCAAACTTTTTTAAGTCAAGGTTATAAACTTTTGAATTCGATCGTGTTGATTTTAGAAGAGATTGTTTCAATTCTGATTCAATAATTACTACGGCTCTGATGCAAATAACCTTATTGCTGAAATATTTCTTCGTTAGCATGTTATGATTATCTTACTCATACTTATTTAGTCTAGTATATCTAGTACATAATGATACAGGTAAATATGTTTAAGTTTATTTGCCAGATTTTGCACATTTTCACCCTTTAGCAAATAATAATGGAATTCTTTTAATGGAAATAGAATTTCTTTATAACAAGCTATTTGATAACGGACTGCGTCAAAACTTGGCAAAATGTTTTGCAGTTACAACCGAATTCTACGCGGGCGAAGTTGCGGTCAAAGGAAGTCCTCCTAATATTACATTCAATGATTCACGGTTTTTTATATTCACCATTAGAAAGCTACATCATCCCTGAGTAACTCAAGCTGTATACCTAATATAATTCAAATTGTAACAATTTTTTAGCCTATGAAAGAAAGTCCTGTCGAGATCATTAAAAAACGCCACAATCCCAAATTACACGTGGGCGAAGCCGCGAGCGGAAAGCTAGTATTTGAATAAATGAGTTCCGAACATTGGTTCCAGTTAAATTTAGGCAATTATTGCTATTCTGTAGACACGATTCCTGATCATACCAATAGAGTAATATAGAGTGATCTATTAACCATACCTGTCAGGACACCTCGAGATTGGCATCACATTTATAACCATTAGTCACTAGGCTAGATTAAGTAAGCGTTTTTACAATTTTCATTATCGGGTTTAAAAATACAATGGTCGAGGATGGACCCAAGACCCGCTCTACAATTAAAAGCATTACAGTAAAAATACCCGATTAACAAAAATAATCAGTAATATTGCATTCTCTAGGTTTAAAAAGTAAATTTCATGGCAGTTAGAATCCAGCAGCGAAATTTTAATCCATAATTTCAATAATTGCTTACTTAGCATGATTTCTGTTCTAGTTACGATGATATTTTTTATTAAGTTTACTATACATGGTACATTATGTTATAGTAAAAAAAAAAACTCATATTTATAAAAAAATAAACTTTTCATAAATCAATTTATTAGAACACCAATAGGCATAAAATTCTCCCTCAAATCGCGCAACCTGTACACACAGCCATGATCCTTGTCCGGGATTAAAATAATTTATTTTAATTAAAAAAAAAAAAACAATAAATAAAACGTTGATATCAAGTCTACGAAAATACTCATAACAATGACTGTAATGAATTAACTACATAGATCACTGCGTGGTACAAGTTACCACGACAAACCCAATGGGCAAGGCGAGTCGAGGGTTCGATTCCCGTGTTAGGCAAGGATTTGTAAAATCCACGAATGCTTGTTCTGAGTCTGAGTGTCTATGTGCAAATGACTTGAATGCTTGCAGAATACCCCGCAAAGTAAGGACTAAATTATTAACTATGGAAGTAGTTTAAAAAATGTAAGAAATTCGTTTTGAAATCTTTGCATTTTTTTTTCTTTCGCCTTACCATGTGGCATGTACGATAATAATTAATCATATTTCAATAAGCAAAATACAATGTCCACAAAAAACTGCTTAAAAGTCGATGCAAATTGATCTTATTTACTCACTCGAAATCGTAGCGTGAAGGTCCTGAAAATTGTTTGTAAGTGAACTATTAACTAACGCCTGATAAAAAATGCTATACAGTCCTCAAACCACTACGTTAGTTGTTTAGTGTTGTAGTGAGTTTGTTTCACTAAGAAGATCAGTATCAAAACCATCAAGACGATTGTTGTGTAGTAGCACCAGAACTGACAAAATGTCAGGTAAATAACTTTTCACTCGACATCGACAAACTATTTTTACTCCGATCATACTAGTAATCGCGCAAACGATTTTTCTGTCAGATATGAACCGAGCGTAAGGATTCAAGTTCATTGACTCACTCGACTGATGATGTAATTCTTACAATGGACCATTTCGCGAGATCGACGTTTTTAATGTGATCATACCAAGTTGCTCTGAATGTAAAAATAATTCTTTCACATAGTAAGACAAATTGACCCTAAAAAGTGCGTCCTTCAATAAATCGTAAGAATTTCAACCGACTGTTGACAACTAAAACTCGTTTTGAACGTATAATTTTTCGCCAAAACCAGATTATCTGCATCATATAAAACCCTCAGGTTATTTTCAGATTCATCAGACATCACTGCACCGTTGAACTACCAGCATCAAAAATGATTGCTAAGGTATATATTTTAATTAAAGTATTTTATTGAATTCTCCTAAAAATACCCAAATTCAGAGTAAAACATATAACAACGCTGTTGAATTATATTGTGAATTATATTATTAATCACTAATTTGCACTATCTTTAGGTCCTCGTATTAGCAACCGCTGTGGCAGCAATCATTGCTGCACCACAAGGCTATCACCACAACCACGGCCACGCATCCTCGTCACAGAGCATTGTCTTGCACCACACCCACGAGCCTCAACACCACTACCAGGGTCACCAGCAGGGACATTACCAACTAGGACACCAAGCAAACCAACATGGAGGACACCATGGCCACGCTTCTTCATCCCAGAGCATTGTGTTGCATCAAACCCACGAGCCTCAGCACCACGGAGGCCATCACTATGCGGGACACCAGCAGGGTCATTACCACGGAGGTCACCAGGAACATTACCATGGAGCACAACACGGTCACGCCTCCTCAGCGCAAAGCCTCCACCAGCACCACGGACATGGCACCGTACAACACGTTGAATACTATGTAAGATAACGATTTGTTCTTAAAAACCTTGAATGTGAGTCTTGGAATCATCACAGATGCTAATTTATTATTTTTTCCATGCTGCAGGGCCATCCTAAGTACGAGTTCGCTTACCAAGTGTCGGACCCTCACACACACGACATCAAGTCCCAGCACGAGACGCGCGACGGTCACGCCGTGCATGGCGAGTACAGCCTGCACCAGCCCGACGGCAGGGTCAGGACTGTCACGTACCACGCTGACCACGAGCATGGGTGAGTAATCCCTTGCTTTAGGTATGAAACAAAATTTAATTTTCAAAATATGATGTCATGTATCTAACGCACTTTATTTTGATTATAGTTTCAACGCCGACGTCCACTACTCCGGTCACGCCCAACACATCGTCCCTGAGCACCCTCATCACCACTGATTCTAAACTCGGCCTGATTGTTAATTTGTTTTAAGACTCGAATAAATATATTTTAAGTACGTAAAATGTATTTTTCACTAATTCATTCCTGGATATCGTAAGACAATCAAGCTATTTTTAAATATTATCTTTAAATTATTATTTTGTTTGATATTCGACTATGTTAGGGGGTTGTAAATGAAGTAAATATTTTTGACTAAACCGATTTGAACCCAAGATCTCGAGTCGAAAGTCGAAGTCTATTACATCCAGTAATCGTAAGAGGTAGACAAAAACTTGTCTTACTAATACTTAAAATGCCAATATTTTAGAAAGGAACGAAAAATAATATTTGTCGTATTACCTTAGGAAACCTTCACTTAATATTTATCACTATCTGTTTACGCGGCTTCGTCCACGTGGAATTTAACAAAAAGATCGATTAGTTTTTTTTCTGAATAAAAGGATTTTAATGTAAATAAATTTAACCTCAGTTACTGTTTACATCATCAGCTGCCTGCCAATAAGGTCCCGTCAAATTCGGTGCTGCCATTTCAGACATTAGCGGGAACAAACAGGTTTAAAAATATTATTTAATAGCATGTATCTTAGTCACATGCATTTAGTAAAAACGGTTACTTCAATGTTACAAACAGTCACTCCAATTAATTTATGCGCATAGATGCATTTCACGTAAGTGTGATTAAACCCAGTTGTCACCTTCACTTTAGGTCGAGCAGCCCCCTTAGGCAGTGACAGTTTTCCAAACAAAGCGCTCAAACGAATGGAGATGACAGGTTTGAGACACGTGATTTATTGAAACGAAATGTAATTTCCATACTTTTTAAATATATTAGTCACTAATCCAACTCGTAACCGCAAAAAAGTTTCTTTGCCTCGATTGACAGTTTTATTTGTTATTGTTGAAGCGCAGAAAGTAATAGACCATAAGTTAAAATATGAAATGTAAAGCTATCAGGGTTCATGAAATACAGACTAGTGACAGACTGCGGAACCCTATTAATAAGGTCCTTTGGGCTCCACATCCTAAAAAGCGTTTTATGATCATCAATTTATGATAATTTTAATGAAAGTCGAAATAAAATAATATTTCACTTGGGTGAATTTTACAAATAAAGTAAAATAGAATGTTGATTTATTTGGAAGAATGTTGTTAATTTCGAATCACGGATAAATCCGTGTCGTGGAAAGATACATTGATTAAAATTAGTGGAGCGATATCAAAATTTATGTGAACGTAGAAATTATAATACAAACTTCTTAACAAGGAAAACAAAAATCTTCGAAAAGACGAGTTTTAGTAAAAAGAAAACGGGCGCAGCGTGGCAGACTAGACATTCGGAAGAACATTTTCCGTCTCATGTAACCACATAAAAAGTGAGGCTTTCAAAGTTTCAGGCTTGATTTATTTTTATCGGAAATTGAGTGAAATAATGCAACTGCATGAAAAACTACATGAAACTTCTAAAACATACCGGTAATCTCTTAGTGCTACTAGTAAATCCACGCATCCGTACAATTTCTATCAGATTTAAGCCGAGCCTAAGATTTAAGAACATGGACTTACTGACCTAGCGGTATAATTGTTCCTATAGAAAAGATTCGATAAAATTACGTTTTTGACGCATTAACTCCAACATCCTTGTTTGTCAGCATACCACTGCTTATGATATTATAAATATCGTTTTCGTCCTGTGTGTTACTGTGAGTATGTACTGTATGAGTACTGTAAGTGTGGATACTTAACCTGTTTCAATATTTATTTTTAGTTAAATTTAGAAACGCATAACTTATATTACAGTTTGAAAGTAAAAATAAATATTCCTCAGAGAAAGAATAGTTGACCCTTAAAAAGTGCGTCCTTCAATAAATCGTAAGCATTTCAACCGACTGACCGACTGTTGGTAAGTAGGTAAAAACTGGTTTTGTTGTTAATTACAAAACAGATACACAAACAAAACCAGATTACCTGCATCATATAAAACCCTCAGTTTCTTTACAGATTTATCAGACATCACTGCACCTTTGAACAATCATAATCAAAAAACAAAATGTTCGCTAAGGTAAATGTTTAAAAATATAATTCTTACAGAATTCTCATTAATTAAGAAAATAATAGTACAATTACAATACCATTCCGATATCGATCAATAATTAACTTTATTTTTAGGTCCTCGTATTAGCAACCGCTGTGGCAGCAATCATTGCTGAGCCACAAGGCTATCACCACAACCACGGCCACGCATCCTCGTCACAGAGCATTGTGTTGCACCAAACCCACGAGCCTCAACACCACTACCAGGGTCACCAGCAGGCACATTACCAACTAGGACACCAAGCAAACCAACATGGAGGACACCATGGCCACGCTTCTTCATCCCAGAGCATTGTGTTGCAACAAACCCACGAGCCTCAGCACCACGGAGGCCATCACTATGCGGGACACCAGCAGGGTTCATTACCACGGAGGTCACCAGGAACATTACCATGGAGCACAACACGGCCACGCTTCCTCAGCGCAAAGCCTCCACCAGCAACACGGACATGGCACCGTACAGCTCGTTGAGTACTATGTAAGATAACGATTTGTTCTTAAAAACCTTGGATGTGAGTCTTGGAATCATCACAGATGCTTATTTATTATTTTTTTCATGCTGCAGGGCCATCCTAAGTATGAGTTCGCTTACCAAGTGTCGGACCCTCACACACACGACATCAAGTCGCAGCACGAGACGCGCGACGGTCACGCCGTGCATGGCGAGTACAGCCTGCACCAGCCCGACGGCAGGGTCAGGACTGTCACGTACCACGCTGACCACGAGCATGGGTGCGTAATGCAATACTTTAGATATTAAACCAAAATTTAATTTTCTAAACGAGATGTGATGTATCTAACGCACTTTATTTTGATTCCAGATTCAACGCCGACGTACACTATTCCGGTCACGCCCAACACATCGTCCCTGAGCACCCTCATCACCACTGATTCTAAACTCGGCCTGATTGTTATAAAGTTTGTTGAAACGGCCATTGACTATGTTTAAAGACTGGATTAAATGTGATTTTAAGTATATATATTTTTTAATTAAAATACGAACTGTTTGTGCAACGACCCACACACTCGATGCTTCTGTCGATCCTACCTTTCTTTTGTTTATTTACGGGCAGTGAGTTGGTGAAGCAAACCTGCAATATGCTTTACTTTTATTTGAATTGCTGGCAAATAAAATAAGCGGAAAGTGACCTTTGCATGTATGCTTCTGGTTGCTTATATTTGGATTAATAGGGTCGGAACTTTAGTTTAATTATAAGATAATTATTACTATTGTAAAAACACGATACCCGATCATACCAACAGAGTTATATAGATTGATATTTACATCTATTACTCTACTTATCAGGACTCCAGGCTCAATCCTAAAATCTTAAATACAACGACCCTTAAGATGGAACCTAGACCCGCTCTACGATTAAAAGTATAAGGCCATAAGTTAAAAGTATATGATAAACAAAAATAATCAGTAATATTCCATGCTCTAGATTTAAAAAGTGAAACTCATGGTAGTTAGAATTGAGAAGCCACCCTTTAATAAATTAAAAAAAAAAAAGAAAAAAAAACCTTTAAAACTTTTTGTTCATTTCGTTCATGTCGTTCATTTCGATCATTTCGTTCAAATCGCTCAAATCGCTCAAATCGTTCAAATCGTTCAAATAGCTGAAATCGTTCAAATCGCTCAAATCGTTCATTTCGTTCAAATCGCTCAAATCGTTCATTTCGTTCATTTCGTTCATTTCGTTCATTTCGCTCATTTCGTTCATTTCGTTCATTTCGTTCATTTCGTTCATTTCGTTCATTTCGTTCATTTCGTTCATTTCGTTCATTTCGTTCATTTCTTCGTTCATTTCGTTCATTTCGTTCATTTCGTTCATTTCGTTCATTTCGTTCATTTCGTTCATTTCGTTCATTTCGTTCATTTCGTTCATTTCGTTCATTTCGTTCATTTCGTTCATTTCGTTCATTTCGTTCATTTCGTTCATTTTCGTTCATTTCGTTCATTTCGTTCATTTCGGTTCATTTCGTTCATTTCGTTCATTTCGTTCATTTCGTTCATTCTTTCATTCGTCATTTCGTTCATTTCGTTCATTTCGTTCATTTCGTTCATTTCGTTCATTTCGTTCATTTCGTTCATTTCGTTCATTTCGTTCATTTTCGTTCATTTCGTTCATTTCGTTCATTTTCGTTCATTTCGTTCATTTCGTTCATTCGTTCATTTCGTTCATTTCGTTCATTTCGTTCATTTCGTTCATTTCGTTCATTTCGTTCATTTCGTTCATTTCGTTCATTTCGTTCATTTCATTCATTTCGTTCATTTCGTTCATTTCGTTCATTTCGTTCATTAATTTCATTTCGTTCATTTCGTTCAAATCACTCAAATCGTTCAAATGGTTCAAATCGTACATTTCGTTCAAACCGTTCAAATCCGCTCAAATCGCTCAAATCGTTCAAATCATTCAAATCGTTCAAATCGTTCAAATCGTTTAAAATCGTTTCAAATCGTTCAAATCGCTCAAATCGTTCAGATCGCTCAGATCGCTCAAATCGTTTAAATCGTTCAAATGGTTCAAATCGTTCATTTCGTTCAAATCGCTCAAATCGCTCAAATCGTTCATTTCGTTCATTTCGTTCATTTCGTTCATTTCGTTCATTTCGTTCATTTCAATCATTTCGTTCATTTCGTTCATATCGTTCAAATCGTTCAAATAGCTCATATCGCTCAAATCGCTCAAATCGTTCAAATCGCTAAAATCACTCAAATCGTTCAAATGGTTCATATTATTCAAATCGTTCAAATAGCTGAAATCGTTCAAAATCGTTCAAATCGCTCAAAATCGTTTATTTCGTTCAAATCGTTCAAAATCGCTCAAATCGTTTCAAGCCGTTCAAATCGCTCAAATCGCTCAAATCGTTCAAATCGTTCAAATCGTTCAAATGGTTCAAATCGTTCAAATCGTTCAAATCGTTCAAATCGCTCAAATCGTTCATTTCGTTCATTTCGTTCATTTCGTTCATTTCGTTCATTTCGTTCATTTCGTTCATTTCGTTCATTTCGTTCATTTCGTTCATTTCGTTCATTTCGTTCATTTCGTTCATTTCGTTCATTTCGTTCATTTCGTTCATTTCGTTCATTTCGTTCATTTCGTTTCATTTCAATCATTTCGTTCATTTCGTTCATATCGTTCAAATCGTTCAAATAGCTCATATCGCTCAAATCGCTCAAATCGTTCAAATCGCTAAAATCACTCAAATCGTTCAAATGGTTCATATTGTTCAAATCGTTCAAATAGCTGAAATCGTTCAAATCGCTCAAATCGTTTATTTCGTTCAAATCGTTCAAATCGCTCAAATCGTTCAAGCCGTTCAAATCGCTCAAATCGCTCAAAATCGTTCAAATCGTTCAAATCGTTCAAATGGTTCAAATCGTTCAAATCGTTCAAATCGCTCAAATCTGTTCATTTCGTTCATTTCGTTCATTTCGTTCATTTCGTTCATTTCGTTCATTTCGTTCATTTCGTTCATTTTCGTTCAATTTCGTTCATTTCGTTCATTTCGTTCATTTCGTTTCATTTCGTTCATTTCGTTCATTTCGTTCATTTCGTTCATTTCGTTCATTTCGTTCATTTCGTTAATTTCGTTCATTTCGTTCATTTCGTTCATTTCGTTCATTTCAGTTCATTTCGTTCATTTCGTTTATTTCGTTCAATTTCGTTCATTTCGTTCATTTCGTTCCATTTCGTTCATTTCGTTCATTTCGTTTATTTCGTTCAGTTCGTTCATTTCGGTCATTCGGGTCGTTTCGTTAATTTCGTTCAAATCGTTCAAAGTCGCTCAAATCGTTAATTTTGTTCAAATCGCTCAGCTCGTTAATTTCGTTCATTTCGTTAATTTCGTTAATTTCGTAAATTTTGTTAATTTCGTTAATTTCGTTAATTTCGTTTATTTCGTTTATTCCGTTAATTTCGTTAATGTATCGTTAATTTCGTTAATTTCGTTAATTTCGTTAATTTCGTTAATTTCGTTAATTTCGTTAATTTCGTTAATTTCGTTAATTTCGTTAATTTCGGTTAATTTCGTTAAATTTCGTTTAATTTCGTTAATTTCGTTAATTTCGTTAATTTCGTTAATTTCGTTAATTTCGTTAATTTCGTTAATTTCGTTAATTTCGTTAATTTCGTTAATTCGTTAATTTCGTTAATTTCGGTTAATTTCGGTTAATTTCGTTAATTTCGTTAATTTCGTTAATTTCGTTAATTTCGTTAATTTCGTTAATTTCGTTAATTTCGTTAATTTCGTTCAAATCGTTCATTTCGTTCATTTCGTTTATTTCGTTAATTTCGTTAATTTCGTTCTTTTCGTTCATTTCGTTCATTTCGTTCATTTCGTTCATTTCGTTCATTTCGTTCATTTCGTTCATTTCGTTCATTTCGTTCCATTTCGTTCATTTCGTTCATTTCGTTCATTTCGTTCATTTCGTTCATTTCGTTCATTTCGTTCATTTCGTTCATTTCGTTTCATTTCGTTCATTTCGTTCATTTCGTTCATTTCGTTCATTTCGTTCATTTTCGTTCATTTCGTTCATTTCGTTCATTATTCGTTCATTTCGTTTATTTCGTTCAGTTCGTTCATTTTCGGTCATTCGGGTCGTTTCGTTAATTTCGTTCAAATCGTTCAAATGGCTCAAATCGTTCATTTCGTTCAAATCGCTCAAATCGTTAATTTCGTTCATTTCGTTCATTTCGTTCATTTCGTTCATTTCGTTCATTTCGTTCATTTCGTTCATTTCGTTCATTTCGTTCATTTCGTTCATTTCGTTCATTTCGTTCATTTCGTTTCATTTCGTTCATTTCGTTCATTTCGTTCATTTCGTTCATTTCGTTCATTTCGTTCATGTCGTTCATTTCGTTCATTTCGTTCGTTCAAATCACTCAAATCGTTCAAATGGTTCAAATCGTACATTTCGTTCAAACCGTTCAAATCGCTCAAATCGCTCAAATCGTTCAAATCGTTCAAATCGTTCAAATCGTTTAAATCGTTCAAATCGTTCAAATCGCTCAAATCGTTCAGATCGCTCAGATCGCTCAAATCGTTCAAATCGTTCAAATGGTTCAAATCGTTCATTTCGTTCAAATCGCTCAAATCGTTCAAATCGTTCAAATCGTTCAAATCGCTCAAATCGCTCAAATCGTTCAAAAACCGTTCAAATCGCCTCAAATCGCTCAAATCGTTCAAATCGCTCAAATCGTTCAAATCGTTCAAATGGTTCAAATCGTTCATTTCGTTCATGTCGTTCATTTCGTTCATTTCGTTCAAATCGTTCAAATCGTTCAAATCGTTCAAATCGTTCAAAACGCTCAAATCGTTCATTTCGTTCAAATCGTTCAAATCGCTGAAATCGTTCATTTCGTTAATTTCGTTAATTTTGTTAATTTCGTTAATTGCGTTAATTTTGTTAATTTCACTTATTTCGTTAATTTCGTTAATTTCGTTAATTCGTTAATTTCGTTAATTTCTCGTTAATTTCGTTAATTTCGTTAATTTCGTTAATTTCGTTAATTTCGTTAATTTCGTTAATTTCGTTAATTTCGTTAATTTCGTTAATTTCGTTAATTTTCGTTAATTTCGTTAATTTCGTTAATTTCGTTAATTTCGTTAATTTCGTTAATTTCGTTAATTCTCGTTAATTTCGTTAATTTCGTTAATTTCGTTAATTTCGTTAATTTCGTTAATTTCGTTAATTTCGTTAATTTCGGTTAATTTCGTTAATTTCGTTAATTTCGTTAATTTCGTTAATTTCGTTAATTTCGTTAATTTCGTTAATTTCTTTAATTTCGTTAATTTCGTTAATTTCGTTAATTTCGTTAGTTTCGTAATTTCGTTAATTTTGTTCATTTCGTTCATTTCGTTCATTTCGTTCATTTCGTTAATTTTGTTAATTACGTTAATTTCGTTAATTTCGTTAATTTCGTTAATTTCGGTTAATTTCGTTAATTTCGTTAATTTCGTTAATTTCGTTAATTTCGTTAATTTCGTTAATTTCGTTAATTTCGTTAATTTCGTTAATTTCGTTAATTTCGTTAATTTCGTTTAATTTCGTTAATTTCGTTAATTTCGTTAATTTCGTTAATTTCGTTAGTTTCGTTAATTTCGTTAATTTCGTTAATTTCGTTAATTTCGTTGATTTCGTTAATTTCGTTAATTTCGTTGAAATCGTTCATTTCGTTCATTTCGTTCATTTCGTTAATTTCGTTAATTTCGTTCATTTCGTTCATTTCGTTCATTTCGTTCATTTCGTTCATTTCGTTCATTTCGTTCATTTCGTTCATTTCGTTCATTTCGTTCATTTCGTTCATTTCGTTCATTTCGTTCATTTCGTTCATTTCGTTCATTTCGTTCATTTCGTTCATTTCGTTCATTTCGTTCATTTCGTTCATCTTCGTTCATTTCGTTCATTTCGTTCATTTCGTTCATTTCGTTCATTTCGTTCATTTCGTTCATTTCGTTCATTTCGTTCATTTCGTTCATTTCGTTCATTTCGTTCATTTCGTTCATTTCGTTCATTTCGTTCATTTCGTTCATTTCGTTCATTTCGTTCATTTCGTTCATTTCGTTCATTTCGTTCATTTCGTTCATTTCGTTCATTTCGTTCATTTCGTTCATTTCGTTCATTTCGTTCATTTCGTTCATGTCGTTCATTTCGATCATTTCGTTCAAAATCGCTCAAATCGTTCAAATAGCTGAAATCGTTCAAATCGCTCAAATCGTTCATTTTCGTTCAAATCGCTTCAAAATCGTTCAAATCGTTCATTTTCGTGTCATTTTCGTTCATTTCGTTCATTTCGTTCATTTCGTTCATTTCGTTCATTTCGTTCATTTCGTTTCATTTCGTTCATTTCGTTCATTTCGTTTCATTTCGTTCATTTCGTTCATTTCGTTCATTTCGTTCATTTCGTTCATTTCGTTCATTTCGTTCATTCGTTCATTTCGTTCATTTCGTTCATTTCGTTCATTTCGTTCATTTCGTTCATTTCGTTCATTTCGTTCATTTCGTTCATTTCGTTCATTTCGTTCATTTCGTTCATTTCGTTCATTTCGTTCATTTCGTTCATTTCGTTCATTTCGTTCATTTCGTTCATTTCGTTCATTTCGTTCATTTCGTTCATTTCGTTCATTTAGTTCATTTCGTTCATTTCGTTCATTTCGTTAATTTCGTTAATTTCGTTAATTTCGTTAATTTCGTTAATTTCGTTAATTTCGTTCATTTCGTTCATTTCGTTCATTTCGTTCATTTCGTTCATTTCGTTTCTTTTGTTCAGTTCGTTCATTTCGGTCATTCGGGTCGTTTCGTTAATTTAGTTCAAATCGGTTCAAATCGCTCAAATCGTTAATTTCGTTCAAATCGCTCAAATCGTTAATTTCGTTCATTTCGTTCATTTCGTTCATTTCGTTCATTTCGTTCATTTCGTTCATGTCGTTCATTTCGTTCAAATCACTCAAATCGTTCAAATGGTTCAAATCGTACATTTCGTTCAAACCGTTCAAATCGCTCAAATCGCTCAAACCGTTCAAATCGCTCAAATCGCTCAAATCGTTCAAATCGCTCAAATCGTTCAAATCGTTCAAATGGTTCAAATCGTTCATTTCGTTCAAAATCGCTCAAATCGTTCAAATCGTTCAAATCGCTCAAATCGCTCAAATCGTTCAAACCGTTCAAATCGCTCAAATCGCTCAAATCGTTCAAATCGCTCAAATCGTTCAAATCGTTCAAATGGTTTAAATCGTTCATGTTCGTTCAAATCGTTCATTTCGTTCATTTCGTTCATTTCGTTCATTTCGTTCATTTCGTTCATTTCGTTCATTTCGGTTCTTTTCGTCATTTCGTTCATTTCGTTCATTTCGTTCATTTCGTTCATTTCGTTCATTCCGTTCATTTCGATTCATTTCGTTCATTTCGTTCATTTCGTTCATTTCGTTCATTTCGTTCATTTCGTTCATTTTCGTTCATTTCGTTCATTTCGTTCATTTCGTTCATTTCGTTCGATTTCGTTCTTTCGTTCATTTCGTTCATTTCGTTCATTTTCGTTCATTTCGTTCATTTCGTTCATTTCGTTCATTTCGTTCATTTCGTTTCATTTCGTTCATTTCGTTCATTTCGGTTCATTCGTTCATTCGTTCATTTCGTTCATTTCGTTCATTTCGTGTCATTTCGTTCATTTCGTTCATTTCGTTCATTTCGTTCATTCGTTTCATTTCGTTCATTTCGTTCATTTCGTTCATTTCGTTCTTGTTCGTTCATTTCGTTCATTTCGATGTCATTTCGTTCATTTCGTTTTCGTTCATTTCGTTCATTTCGTTCATTTCGTTCATTTCGTTCATTTCGTTCAAATCGTTTCAAATCGCTCAAATCGCTCAAATCGTTCAAACCGTTCAAATCGCTCAAATCGCTCAAATCGTTCAAATCGCTCAAATCGTTCAAATCGTTCAAATGGTTTAAATCGTTCATTTCGTTCAAATCGCTCAAATCGTTCAAATCGTTCATTTCGTTCATTTCGTTCATTTCGTTCATTTCGTTCATTTCGTTCATTTCGTTCATTTCGTTCATTTCGTTCATTTCGTTCATTTCGTTCATTTTCGTTCATTTCGTTCATTTCGTTCATTTCGTTCATTTCGTTCATTTCGTTCATTTCGTTCCATTTCTTTCATTTCGTTCATTTCGTTCATTTCGTTCATTTCGTTCATTTCGTTCATTTCGTTCATTTCGTTCATTTCGTTCATTTCGTTCATTTCGTTCATTTCGTTCATTTCGTTCATTTCGTTCATTTCGTTCATTTCGTTCATTTCGTTCATTTCGTTCATTTCGTTCATTTCGTTCATTTCGTTCATTTCGTTCATTTCGATCATTTCGTTCAAATCGCTCAAATCGTTCAAATAGCTGAAATCGTTCAAATCGCTCAAATCGTTCATTTCGTTCAAATCGCTCAAAATCACTCAAATCGTTCCAAATCGTTCATTTCGTTCATTTCGTTCATTTCGTTCATTTCGTTCATTTCGTTCATTTCGTTCATTTCGTTTCATTTCGTTTCATTTCGTTCATTTCGTTCATTTTCGTTCATTTCGTTCATTTCGTTCATTTCGTTCATTTCGTTCATTTCGTTCATTTCGTTCATTTCGTTCATTTCGTTAATTTCGTTAATTTCGTTAATTTCGTTAATTTCGTTAATTTCGTTAATTTCGGTTAATTACGTTCATTTCGTTCATTTCGTTCATTTCGTTCCCTTTCGTTTCTTTTGTTCAGTTCGTTCATTTCGGTCATTCGGGTCGTTTCGTTAATTTAGTTCAAATCGTTCAAATCGCTCAAATCGTTAATTTCGTTCAAATCGCTCAAATCGTTAATTTCGTTCATTTCGTTCATTTCGTTCATTTCGTTCATTTCGTTCATTTCGTTCATTTCGTTCATGTCGTTCATTTCGTTCATTTCGTTCAAATCACTCAAATCGTTCAAATGGTTCAAATCGTACATTTCGTTCAAACCGTTCAAATCGCTCAAATCGCTCAAATCGTTCAAATCGTTCAAATCGTTCAAATCGTTTAAATCGTTCAAATCGTTCAAATCGCTCAAATCGTTCAGATCGCTCAGATCGCTCAAATCGTTCAAATCGTTCAAATGGTTCAAATCGTTCATTTCGTTCAAATCGCTTTAATCGTTCAAATCGTTCAAATCGTTCAAATCGCTCAAATCGCTCAAATCGTTCAAACCGTTCAAATCGCTTCAAATCGCTCAAATCGTTCAAATCGCTCAAATCGTTCAAATCGTTCAAATGGTTCAAATCGTTCATTTCGTTCAAATCGCTTCAAAATCGTTCAAATCGTTCAAATCGTTCAAATCGCTCAAATCGCTCAAATCGTTCAAAACCCGTTCAAATCGCTCAAATCGCTCAAATCGTTCAAATCGCTCAAATCGTTCAAATCGTTCAAATGGTTTAAATCGTTCATTTCGTTCAATCGCTCAAATCGTTCAAATCGTTCATTTCGTTCATTTCGTTCATTTCGTTCATTTCGTTCCATTTCGTTCATTTCGTTTCATTTCGTTCATTTCGTTCATTTCGTTCATTTCGTTCATTTCGTTCATTTCGTTCATTTCGTTCATTTCGTTCATTTCGTTCATTTCGTTCATTTCGTTCATTTCGTTCATTTCGTTCATTTCGTTCATTTCGTTCATTTCGTTCATTTCGTTCATTTCGTTCATTTTCTTTCATTTCGTTCATTTCGTTCATTTCGTTCATTTCGTTCATTTCGTTCATTTCGTTCATTTCGTTCATTTCGTTCATTTCGTTCATTTCGTTCATTTCGTTCATTTCGTTCATTTCGTTCATTTCGTTCATTTCGTTCATTTCGTTCATTTCGTTCATTTCGTTCATTTCGTTCATTTCGTTCATTTTCGATCATTTCGTTCAAATCGCTCAAATCGTTTCAAATAGCTGAAATCGTTCAAATCGCTCAAATCGTTCATTTCGTTCAAATCGCTCAAATCACTTCAATCGTCTCAAATCGTTCATTTCGTTCATTTCGTTCATTTCGTTCATTTCGTTCTATTTCGTTCATTTCGTTCATTTCGTTCATTTCGTTCAATTTCGTTCATTTCGTTCATTTCGTTCATTTCGTTCATTTCGTTCATTTCGTTCATTTCGTTCATTTCGTTCATTTCGTTAATTTCGTTAATTTCGTTATTTCGTTAATTTCGTTAATTTCGTTAATTTCGTTAATTTCGTTAATTTCGTTATTTTCGTTAATTTCGTTAATTTTCGTTAATTTCGTTAATTTCGTATTTCGTTAATTTCGTTAATTTCGTTCATTTCGTTCATTTCGTTTATTTCGTTCATTTCGTTCATTTCGATCATTTCGTTCATTTCGTTCATTTCGTTCAGTTCGTTCATTTCGGTCATTCGGGTCGTTTCGTTAATTTCGTTCAAATCGTTCAAATGGCTCAAATCGTTCATTTCGTTCAAATCGCTCAAATCGTTAATTTCGTTCATTTCGTTCTATTTCGTTCATTTCGTTCATTTCGTTCATTTCGTTCATTTCGTTCATTTCGTTCATTTCGTTCATTTCGTTCATTTCGTTCATTTCGTTCATTTCGTTCATTTCGTTCATTTCGTTCATGTTCGTTCATTTCGTTCATTTCGTTCAAATCACTCAAATCGTTCAAAATGGTTCAAATCGTACATTTCGTTCAAACCGTTCAAATCGCTCAAATCTGCTCAATCGTTCAAATCGTTCAAATCGTTCAAAATCGTTTAAATCGTTCAATCGTTCAAAATCGCTCAAATCGTTCAGATCGCTCAGATCGCTCAAATCGTTCAAATCGTTCAAATGGTTCAAATCGTTCATTTCGTTCAAATCGCTCAAATCGTTCAAATCGTTCAAATCGTTCAAATCGCTCAAATCGCTCAAATCGTTCAAACCGTTCAAATCGCTCAAATCGCTCAAATCGTTCAAATCGCTCAATATCGTTCAAATCGTTCAAATGGTTCAACTCGTTCATTTTCGTTCATGTCGTTCATTTCGTTCATTTCGTTCAAATCGTTCAAATCGTTTCAAATCGTTCAAATCGTTCAAAACGCTCAAATCGTTCATTTCGTTCAAAATCGTTCAAATCGTTCATTTCGTTAATTTCGTTAATTTTGTTAATTACGTTAATTTCGTTAATTTTGTTAATTTCATTTATTTCGTTTAATTCCGTTAATTTCGTTAATTTTCGTTAATTTCGTTAATTTCGTTAATTTCGTTAATTTCTCGTTAATTTCGTTAATTTCGTTAATTTCGTTAATTTCGTTAATTTCGTTAATTTCGTTAATTTCGTTAATATTCGTTAATTTCGTTAATTTCGTTAATTTCGTTAATTTCGTTAATTTCGTTAATTTCGTTAATTTCGTTAATTTCGTTAATTTCGTTAATTTCGTTAATTCGTTAATTTCGTTAATTTCGTTAATTTCGTTAATTTCGTTAATTTCGTTCATTTCTTTAATTTCGTTAATTTCGTTAATTTCGTTAATTTCGTTAGTTTCGTTAATTTCGTTAATTTTGTTCATTTCGTTCATTTCGTTCATTTCGTTAATTTCGTTTAATTTCGTTAATTTCGGTTAATTTTCGTTAATTTCGTTAATTTCGTTAATTTCGTTAATTTCGTTAATTTCGTTAATTTCGTTAATTTCGTTAATTTCGTTAATTTCGTTAATTTCGTTAATTTCGTTAATTTCGTTAATTTTCGTTAATTTCGTTAATTTCGTTAATTTCGTTTAATTTCGTTAATTTCGTTAATTTCGTTAATTTCGTTAATTTCGTTAATTTCGTTAATTTCGTTAATTTCGTTAATTTCGTTAATTTCGTTAATTTCGTTAATTTCGTTAATTTCGTTAATTTCGTTAATTTCGTTATTTCGTTAATTTCGTTGATTTCGTTAATTTCGTTAATTTCGTTGAAATCGTTCATTTCGTTCATTTCGATCATTTCGTTAATTTCGTTAATTTCGTTAATTTCGTTAATTTCGTTCATTTCGTTCATTTCGTTCATTTCGTTCATTCGTTTATTTCGTTCATTTCGTTTCATTTCGTTCATTTCGTTCATTTCGTTCATTTCGTTCATTCGTTCATTTCGTTCATTTCGTTCATTTCGTTCATTTCGTTCATTTCGTTCATTTCGTTCATTTCGTTCATTTCGTTCATTTCGTTCATTTCGTTTCATTTCGTTCATTTCGTTCATTTCGTTCATTTCGTTCATTTCGTTCATTTCGTTCATTTCGTTCATTTCGTTCATTTCGTTCATTTACGTTCATTTTCTGTTCATTTCGTTCATTTCGTTCATTTCGTTTCATTTCGTTCATTTCGTTCATTTCGTTCATTTCGTTCATGTTCATTTCGTTCATTTCGTTCATTTCGTTCATTTCGTTCATTTCGTTCATTTCGTTCATTTTCGTTCATTTCGTTCATTTCGTTCATTTTCGTTCATTTTCGTTCATTTCGTTCATTTCGTTCATTTCGTTCATTTCGTTCATTTCGTTCATGTCTTTCGTTCTTTCGTTCATTTCGTTCATTTCGATACATTTCGTTCAAATCGCTCAAATCGTTCAAATAGCTGAAATCGTTCAAATCGCTCAAATCGTTCATTTCGTTCAAATCGCTCAAATCACTCAAATCGTTCAAATCGTTCATTTCGTTCATTTCGTTCATTTCGTTCATTTCGTTCATTTCGTTCATTTCGTTCATTTCGTTCATTTCGTTCATTTCGTTCATTTCGTTCATTTCGTTCATTTCGTTCATTTCGTTCATTTCGTTCATTTCGTTCATTTCGTTAATTTCGTTAATTTCGTTAATTTCGTTAATTTCGTTAATTTCGTTAATTTCGTTAATTTCGTTAATTTCGTTAATTTCGTTAATTTCGTTAATTTCGTTAATTTCGTTAATTTCGTTAATTTCGTTAATTCGTTAATTTCGTTAATTTCGTTAATTTCGTTAATTTCGTTCATTTCGTTCATTTCGTTTATTTCGTTCATTTCGTTCATTTCGTTTCATTTCGTTCATTTCGTTCATTTCGTTCATTTCGTTCATTTCGTTCATTTCGTTCATTTCGTTCATTTCGTTCATTTCGTTCATTTCGTTCATTTCGTTCATTTCGTTCATATCGTTCATTTCGTTCATTTCGTTCATTTCGTTCATTTCGTTCATTTCGTTCATTTCGTTCATTTCGTTCATTTCGTTCATTTCGTTCATTTCGTATTTCGTTCATTTCGTTCAATTCTTCGTTCATTTCGTTCATTTCGTTATTTCGTTCATATCGTTCATTTCGTTCATTTCGTTCATTTCGTTCATTTCGTTCATTTCGTTCATTTCGTTCATTTCGTTCATTTCGTTCATTTCGTTCATTTCGTTCATTTCGTTCATTTCGTTCATTTCGTTCATTTCGTTCATTTCGTTCATTTCGTTCATTTTCGTTCATTTCGTTCATTTCGTTCATTTCGTTCATTTCGTTCATTTTCGTTCATTTCGTTCATTTCGTTCATTTCGTTCATTTCGTTCATTTCGTTCATTTTCGTTCATTTCGTTCATTTCGTTCATTTCGTTCATTTCGTTCATTTCGTTCATTTCGTTCATTTCGTTCATTTCGTTCATTTCTTTCGTTCATTTCGTTCATTTCGTTCATTTCGTTACATTTCGTTCATTTCGTTCTATTTCGTTCAATTTCGTTCATTTCGTTAATTTCGTTCATTTTCGTCATTTCGTCTATTTCGTTAATTTCGTTAATTTCGTTCATTTCGTTAATTTCGTTAATTTCGTTAATTTCGTTAATTTCGTTAATTTCGTTAATTTCGTTAATTTCGTTAATTATCGTTAATTTCGTTAATTTCGTAATTCGTTAATTTCGTTCATTTCGTTAATTTCGTTAATTTCGATCGTTCATTTCGTTCATTTCGTTCATTTCGTTCATTTCGTTCATTTCGTTCATTTCGTTCATTTTCGTTCAATTTCGTTCATTCGTTCATTTCGTTCATTTCGTTCATTTCGTTCATTTCGTTCATTTCGTTCATTTCGTTCATTTCGTTCATTTCGTTCATTCGTTCATTTCGTTCATTTGTCATTTCGTTCATTGTCATTCGTTCATTTCGTTCATTCGTTCATTTCGTTCATTTCGTTCATTTCGTTCATTTCGTTCATTTCGTTCATTTCGTTCATTTCGTTCATTTCGTTCATTTCGTTCATTTCGTTCATTTCGTTCATTTCGTTCATTTCGTTCATTTCGTTCATTTCGTTCATTTCGTTTCATTTCGTTCATATTCGATCATTTCGTTCAAATCGCTCAAATCGTTCAATAGCTGAATCGTTCAATCGCTCAATCGTTCATTTCGTTCAAATCGCTCAAATCGTTCAAATCGTTCATTTCGTTCATTCGTATTTCGTTCATTTCGTTCATTTCGTTCATTTCGTTCATTTCGTTCATTTCGTTCATTTCGTTCATTTCGTTCATTTCGTTCATTTCGTTCATTTCGTTCATTTCGTTCATTTTCGTTCATTTCGTTCATTTCGTCGTTTCGTTCATTTCGTTCATTTCGTTCATTTCGTTCATTTCGTTCATTTCGTTCATTTCGTTCATTTCGTTCATTTCGTTCATTTCGTTCATTTCGTTCATTTTCGTTCATTTCGTTCATTTCGTTCATTTCGTTCATTTCGTTCATTTCGTTCATTTAGTTCATTTCGTTCATTTCGTTCATTTCGTTAATTTTCGTTATATTTCGTTAATTTCGTTAATTTCGTTAATTTCGTTCATTTCGTTCATTTTCGTTCATTTCGTTCATTTCGTCATTCGTTCATTTCGTTTCTTTTGTTCAGCTTCGTTCATTTCGGTCATTCGGGTCGTTTCGTTAATTTAGTTTCTAAATCGTTCAAATCGCTCAAATCGTTAATTTCGTTCAAATCGCTCAAATCGTTAATTTCGTTCATTTCGTTCATTTCGTTCATTTCGTTCATTTCGTTCATTTCGTTCATGTCGTTCATTTCGTTCAAATCACTCAAATCGTTCAAATGGTTCAAATCGTACATTTCGTTCAAAACCGTTCAAATCGCTCAAATCGCTCAAACCGTTCAAATCGCTCAAAATCGCTCAAATCGTTCAAATCGCTCAAATCGTTCAAATCGTTCAAATGGTTCAAATCGTTCATTTCGTTCAAATCGCTCAAATCGTTTCAAATCGTTCAAATCGTTCAAATCGCTCAAATCGCTCAAATCGTTCAAACCGTTCAAATCGCTCAAATCGCTCAAATCGTTCAAATCGCTCAAATCGTTCAAATCGTTCAAATGGTTTAAATCGTTCATTTCGGTTCAAATCGTTCAAATCGTTCATTTCGTTCATTTTCGTTCATTTCGTTCATTTCGTTCATTTCGTTTCATTTCGTTCATTTCGTTCAT